>VWZN01002470.1:509700-529999 GCA_013396955.1 Regulus satrapa | reverse complement strand
CAGTGATCCAGGTCTTGGTCAAGGTTCCCAAGGTCTTCACAATGCACCTGCTGTCCTTTCTCCTGGCTAGCAAGTGAATCAGAGGGTACAAGCACACTGAACACCACATTGACTTTATTCCCATGCTCATGTAATTGTTTTTCTTCTCCATTAAATGCTTTCTAAAAGTATTTTCATAATTTGCAGCCGGATTTGCATAATGTTGCTATAAAATCTTTCCTCTTTGCAACTTTCCAAGGGAGCTTCTCTTCCACCTTTTTTATGTATTCCAAGGTCACACACCAGAAAGGTCAACCTAAAGAAAGAAACAATAAAACACAAACACAACAAAAAAGTCATCTGACAGTGAAGAACTCTAAAATCACATTCCCTATTCCTTGAACTAAAAACTGGGATGATGGGAATGCCTCAGCTTGTAAAAAAATGTATGTAATTTGCATATAATTTTAAACTTTTTAAAATCCATGTTTGCCTTTTCCTTTCATTTACAGAACTTTCCACAAAAATTACAGTACACTCTCAAATCATGCACCAGCATTCTGGAACTATTCATCCAACTACAGTCATACTAAGTCATGTAATAAACCCAGAAAGCTCAAAACTTGTCTCATGCACATGCTCAATCATTTAGTTTTCTGTGTAGACCTCTGGGGTTTCAGAATCTCATAAGAGACTTTCAAATAAGTTTTCTTATTTATTTTGTTTTCTTTAAGGCCTGTAATAGTAAATGGAGTGGTATTTTCCAGTCTGGACAAGGAAGTGCAACACCAAGAGGAAAGAAAACATAAGAAAACAAAATTAAGATGATTTTATTCCGAAAAGATTTGATGAAATGCAATTGTCCATCACTAGTTAAAACTATAATTATCACAAGCCATATGTCTTAATTTTTATAATAGATACGAAAATTTTTAAATAGAATTGAATAATGGGAGAAGGATAAAATCTGCTCATAAATAAAAGTTTTGTCGAGGTCATGCTCATCTTACTTAGGCAAGTTGGTTCCAGTGAACTCCACACTGAGTAGAGGCTGCATGGCTTGTCTCACAAGCAGGAACTTGCTAAAGGATATCAAAACTCTTCTGAAGACTCAGGCCTAAACACTAAGAAGCTCTTAAGGGATGTTCCTAAAGATAGAAAATCCTCAGGAGGGATGCTAAAAAGATCTTGTGAGAGACATCCCTGCAACAAGAAGAACTGGGAGAAGAACCTCTCAGGAGTGGGAAGTCTTCAAAGGCGACCCCTATTAACAAGAAACTTCAAAAGTGGGATGTGACATGACGTGAAAATCCTCCCACTGATGTTGAGTGCTTTAAAGATAGAATCCCCTGCAGCAAAATGGAGCCTTTGAAGTGGCAGTATCAGCATCAGCTTTGGAATGCATAAAGGGGCAGCATACAGCAGGACCTGTGCATCCCTGGAACAGAGCTCCCAGTGATGGAATCCACCTTGCTCAAGTCCGATAAAGGCCAAGAGGACAAGCAAAGAAAAACATTATTTAGCTCACCCTAAAATACATTTTTGATCTCCCCCAATTAATCTCCTCTATCCTGAAACAAAACTGGGCTCAAAACAGGGGTTAATAGGCAAAAGGAGTTGTCCCATGGACCTGCATTACAGGTACTCTTTGAGACCAATGAGAAAAGGTTAATGCTTTTGCTTTTCTTTAGTGCAAATGTATAACACTGGATTGATTGAGACAATTTTTATCAGTTTTCTTCTTATCCAGAGAGGTTTGGATCTGCGATTCAGAGCTCCTTGAAGTTCATTAAACAGCATATATCATGATTTTGCTGGAAGTCTATTTCTCAAGCAGCAGACCCACAACAAGTTAATATCCTTTCAAAATGCCAGCTGCAAAGAAAACACATAGTATTTGATGATGTTCACAAAGTGGAATGCAGAGATGTGGTTTTAATTTAAAACAGTAGAAAAACCTAAAAGCAAACCCAATGTTCTCTCCCCCCTATTTACACAGAAATTACTAGAAAAGAATAGAATATAATATTTCAGTCAGAGCTAGCACTGGAAATAAATTAAGAAAAAAAGCACTTTTGTCTTGGAGACTAGAATAATACTGGAATAATTGAACTAGTCAAGACCCAAAAATAGATTAAATTGTACAGTTACAAAGGTGAACTAATTAACACAGAATGAAGGACTTGAAAATACATATTCATAGGAGGGCTGTGCTGGGCTAATAAATCAAGTTGCTTATTACAAGCAATCATATAAGAGTTGTCTACATAATTATAATAATTTAAAACATAATTATTTGTATAAATAAATCTTTCTATAAACATGAAACAATTTAACTTATGACCCCATCTGAAATGGTCAAAAATTCTCTGATTTGCAACCAGAAAGTTTCCATTTACATCCATTCCCTCTTCAACATTGTTCTTTCACTGCTATAGAAAAAAGAAATACAACTCTTTCTGTTTTACACACAGACTATCTCCCCTAGTTTCCCTTTTACAAATAAAATGTGATTATCATTCCAATAACACCAGATTTTGGAAAATGAACAACACAATTAAACCACATTGGCTAAAATCTTCAGGATACTGGCATGTAAAAAACAGTCCTAAAAATCTGGCCTAGTTATCCACAATTAAAATAACAGCCTCATAAAAGGAAGTGTAAGGGAATAAAACATTAAGTGATACTCTAGTACTGTCTGTGATGACTCGGACATAGGGATACCCACAGACTTGAATTTCTCTGCCAGGCAGTTGTGAGGCAGTTCCAAAGTAAAAGGCATTACAGTCTGACAGTGCAATATTGGGACCAAGGTAGCAGCCCCAGCCAAGGCTTGCTCCTAAAGGATTGATGAGCATATTCTCTGCTTCAGGAGGACTGAAAAAAAGCCTCTCTTGAGAGCAGAGGGTAGATCCTCACTGCAGGGCCTTTGGCCATCCACCTCCCCTGAGTCTGTGGTGCCCTTCTCACACTGAGAGCTAATACATTAGGTGCTTTTTTCATTGCAAATGTCTTGAATGACTTTTATGAGAGGTCACAGTTCTCGACCAGATGGGCATCCTGAGGCAGGACATCAAGGCTACCCCATGTCCACGGGGGTACAGACTTGGAGGAGCCTTTGGCTTGGGGATGGGTAGAACAGTTTACAAACTGAGACAAGAGGTGAAGTAGCTGGTCTTCAGTGTTCAAGGTCACTTTCTTCCACATAGCCAGTGTGCTATTGATGTTCAGTGGGAGGGTGTACATGGGACTTGTAACACAATCGTAACAGCTTCTCAGGGGAGGTCTGAATGGGGAAAATTTTAGCCAGGATTGTCTAAGGATTCTTCTCCTAATTCCACTCCAAAGTTCATCTCTTTTCTAATACATGTTTTTGCTCTTTGAACAGTGAAATTCATGCTGAACTGTTTCATAAAAGAGGTTCCTTCCAATTTTTCAGGGTATTCTCTTTCCCATATTTTTAACATGAGTGATTATCTGAAGAGTGTAAAACAACCTGCTTTTCAGACCCTTATTGTACCTAATGAAAGGCTAAATCAGAAGAGAATTTTTTGAAGTGTTTCCCACTGAATTGCACAGTGTAGATATAAGAAGTAGAGAGTGTTCAGCAAAACATATGTGCCTCTTAGGAGTACCTGAGGAATCTAAATAGGGAGAATGATGTTTTTTGTCCTGCTCTATCTAACCTGCTTCTGTGGAACCCTCAACCAGGCTTTTGGAATTAGAAAAGCCATGGGGTTCCTCCAAGCATGGGCAGAAAGGGTATTTTGCATCTGCATAGTTGAAACCAGTTCCACATAATAATAATTTTCTTTGAGAATTATGGAGTTCACAACCTCCATTCACAAAACAAAAACAAAACCCCACAGAGCTTGCCCTGCTTCAAAAGCTGCTTATCGAGCCCAGAACAATATTTAAAAACTTGCTTTAGTTTCCTCAGTATTAGGACCTTGTCCTTCAGGAAACCTTGTGCTGACAAAGCTCATTTACTTCAGCCATACTTGCACAGAGGGTTCCACCCAAGCAGGTCAGACCATGGGGCTGGGGCAGGTAGTGGGTGGCTGTGTCCAGAGACCTCATTTGCCTTGTACAAAAGTTTCAAAAGTTTGTCTCTTCTCCCTGTGCTTTTGGTGGTAATCTTTGGTTGTACATACTGTGAGGGGAATATTTAAATCAAAAACTCTTTTCACTAGGGAAAAGAAACAAACAAAAGCCTTTGAAGATACTTCCAAGAGAATTAGAGCAATATTTAAATGCTGAGGTTGAACATGCCTGATTCAAACATGTCCTTAACAGCCCATGGCAGATTTGCAAGGAAGATCCTCATGTAAGTATACATGTTGTCATATAATTTCTTCAAACTTAGAGTATTGTAAAAGGGCTTCTACTAAAACAGACTGATAGTTCCTCCAATAGTATCAAAATATCAGTCTGAAAACCAGGCTTGACAGTTGTAGATGACATAAAAATCAGCTGCTTTAGGCCTGTTTTTATAGAAGTCTGCATAACTTCTGAAATATGAACAAAGGCAAACAAGTTACACCTTTTAGAAAAAAATAATTTTTGCAGCTGCCTTCCTGAGCAGTCCATTAGGCTAACAGAACCCATCACATTCCAGATGATAATGTGTTTTTTTTCAATAAGAAGCTCCAAGCAGTGTCCGTGAGGACTGAAATGAGAAGGCAGTCTTCAGAAACTGCACTTACGGGAATACCTCCTTCTTTCTTTACCCTGCCTCCTTCTTCTTCTGCAATTATAGACTGATAATTTGGTTATCTTCCTTTCAATATACCCACTCCTCTATATCTTCTTTCCCCCATTTCTTGGCATTTGTCCTTTACTGACATCCTGATATCTATATGGAAGATATGGACATCTATTCATCTTTTTACTGCCATTTATAACCACAGATTTTCTCAATTTCTCTTTCTAGCTATATTTGCACCTTTCCATTTTCTCCCTTTGATTCTATTTACTACAGTTTGAAATCTTCTCACATTTAAACATTCATAATCCCCCAGCCTGGTTACCCCAAGTCTATTCCTCAGGACCTAGAAACTCCCAATGTCTCATCCTTGCTGGAACTCAGGAGGTGTGTTCCAGTCCCTTCATCATTAACATGTCAGTCATAACTAAATTTCATAATGTAGAAAATCACTAGATTTTAGCTTTTCCAGCTTTTCTCATCTATCTAACTGGAATTGTCTTTCTTACCCTCCTGTACTGCAAGTAATAAATCAGACCTGTAAGAGGTCAAGTAGTCTGCCCTGCTTTACCCAGTCTTTAATCAGGATCAAATATATATATTTTATTCCTATCAAATCTGTTCCTAATCTTTTCTGGGTGACAGAGACCCCACAAGCTCTCTGGAAATTCTTCCAGTGCTTCACTCTCCCAACTGATAGTAAGACATCCCCTTATCCAACTTCGATATACTTAGGGCTCATAACTTCTGGTCTGGTCCATCACTTTTCATTAGTCTTAATGAATTAAATTTTCCTTTACTTCAAAGAAACTTAGAATGCTACCACAAAGACTGCTTTTATTGGCTTATTGCTTAAGTGTTTGTATTTGTATTTGTATTTTTGTCCCTCCACAGCAGCACCTCTACCCTCCCCAATTCCCTTGTACATCATTAAGTTTCAGGGATGTTTGTCACATTACCTTTTATTTTTCATATCAGCTCTTGTCTGTGTTCATCATGTCTGTGTGATGACAGCCCAAGTCAGTCACAGCAATGAGACAAATAGGCTTAAACCTGTCCCTTATATTGAGATTCCACAGAAGATTAGCAGCCCTTAGAATGCAAACACACCCTTTCCTCTCTCTAATAGATTTCATCCTACTAAAAAAAAAAAAAAATTGTATCATAAAAGCTAGAAAAATATCTCTTTTATGTCAACAAAACTCAAAGCAGTGAAATCTAATGCAACATAAGTACAAAGGTTTGAGTTTGCGCCTTCCTCACCCCATTGCAGGGTTTTGCTTTCAGTAGTTCTCTGCATCACCAAGTGGCAAGGTCCCAAGGACATTCTTTTGTCTTCTATGGAAAGTGGTTGGCTCCTCCATGTCCTTCACCATGGCCTCTACATGGGGTACAGGCTATTGATGATGACTATCTTGTCCACCACAGTCCCTGGAATCTCTTTCAGTGCTGAGTAGCTTCAGGAGACTCGAGTATTCAGCCTCCTTCAGAGACAGCAATCTTCATGTAGCACATGTGATAATCTCTGTTCCCTCTCAGCTTCACCACCCACATTCTGCTCTGGTTCTGAAACCAGAGCACTTGTGTGTTGGAAAATCCTATACTGGTCCTCATTGCTGAGAGGAAATCTTCACAAACATGTTCCAAACCACTTATCGCCTTACAAAGTATATCTCAGAAGACTTCCTCTCTGCACCGCTTGCAAAAGTCTTGACAGCAAGTAGGGTCTGAGTTTGCTAAGGCCATGGCCAGTTTTGTTCTTCAGGAGTTAAACTCATGTCTCAGATGGTACCCACCAATGTTCTTTTCTTGAACCATCACAGTAATACTGAAAACCTAGCAGGGGGTGCAAGTTTTCACATTTACAGTAGTAGCACTTACTTTATCAGTTTAATATCATTATGAAAGCAGCTGATCTTTTTTCTGAAAAGAAAGTACCTATGATTCTAACTGGGAGAAAGCAGTGAAATGAAAGAACAGGATTTTGTCCCAGCTTCAATGATATGTCAGCAATAGCAAGAAATTTTTAAGCAGTGCATGATCATAGACTGTGTACAAGTTGCAAATCTCCAAGGAAAATAGAGAGTCAGACGTATGGTTTTCTATTTAATGTCTCTTGTCAGGCTGTGTCATACAATACTCCCACCATCTCAGGATGATGTAATAAGGTATAGGGCACCTCGACTTCTCACTACATCTGTGAGCTCATGAAAACTGCCAGATTCACAAATTCTGAAAATGAAATCCAAAATGCTGTTATGTTCATGCAGAGAAATGGCAAAATAATTTGCTGAATGAAATCTTGCCTCAGCAAGATACTCAGATAAATTATAAGTCAGACAAAACCAGTTATTTTTTAGCACTGGATCTATTTGATGACATGTCCATCCAGACTCTGAAGGTGACATTAAGGTCATTTTAGGCCTGATTATGGCTGGATTAGACCACCAATGCCTCAGAGGCAGGGTCATCCCCTTGTTCAGGTGAATCTGCTTCCTCTGTACAGCTGTGGCCTCCTCTTGCTCATCAGATGCCTCTATACTACAACCTACCAGCAGGGTTTTATGACTGCCACCACGAATTACAGAGCTATTGTGCATACTAAGTGATAGACCCACTGGGACAATGGGTTTATCATGATAGCTTGAGTTTCATTAAAATCTTTTCAAATTTAGTAGTAAAAAGAAATCTGTTTAGGTTTGCCTTGTGATAGGCTTTTTGAGACTAGATGGTTTCTTTCTTCTCTGTGTTTCTATGTTTGGGCTTAAACACTATAATATTTAATAAATTAATAAGAAAATAACCTAAATGGAGTTCTGCACTAGGCTTCTTTCTTGTGACCAAAACAACCCTAAACAAATAACCCTATTTTTCTATTTATAATATATTAATATAACATTTTTAACAGACTTTTGTACTGTATTGACAAATGTTTGCTAGCTTCATCCTTTTCTTCTTTATGCACTACATGTTTTACAATTTTGAAAGATGAAGGAAACTAGTACACTAACAGATCTGGCAGAAATGCAAAGTCACAAAACAAACCTCTTTCTTCTTGTTATTTAAAGGAACTGCACTATATTTTATCTGTTTTTCAGGACTCAGCCCAAATTCCCTGGATGGCAATAATATTTTATTGACTGAATTGGCTTCAGAGCAGACATTGACTTAAAAGCAGGGTAAAAGGAAGCAGATTTGTGACCTGTCAAAACGGTCAGCTGATAGTTTCCAGAAAAGCATGTAGTCAAAAGAATCCAAAAAACACACATGCCGATTTTAGTAGTTTCTGCTACTCTGCCTAACTAAGACAGAGGGTACAGTATGGGCAAACAAGCAGTGAAAAAAGCCAGTATGCCAACTACAGATTGGAATTAAAGAACTGAAACTTTCTTCTCATTAATTAGTTGGCTAACCTTTATTTTACTGGCATATTTCTTTTTAAAATTATTTATATTAATGAAGTGGACACACAAGTTCACCAAGCCCTCTGCTAAAAAACAGAAGGTCTCAGCAACCTCAGGAGTTGATACTTTAAATGAGAAATACAAAAACTAATTCAAAACTAAGGCATAGCAATAATTTGTGTTAGGATACTGGTTTTAATATTCTGCTTTTCACTGTTATAATTACAGATAAAATATATATAAGCACATTTTCAAGTGTTATTTATTAGGCATGTATATTAACTTAATTCAACCGACAAGTCTCATTGCTTTTATGCTTAGACACTTGAAAAAATTAATATTTGCAAGCTGCTTGTTCTCTTAAGGAGCCAGGGCAAAAATTAATTCTTCAGGGAAGATAACACACAGCCTTCTGAAACTGACATGTCATGATTGCCTTAAAATTTTTATCAAAATCCATATTTCCACTGGGAGCTGTCATCCCAAATTTGCCGCTGTCATGCAGTCCAGGTGCCTGCCCTGTGACAGAACCAGAATTCACAGAGCCACACTGTGTGCTTGGTCACTGGGTTTGTGCTGGCCTGGGTTTGTAAGGCAAGGTCTTGGCAGTGGAGGGCTGCAGGTGTGGCTTTGGTGAGGAGCTGCCAGAAACCTCCCCATTTCCAAATGACCCAATGCCAGCCAGCTCCAGGATGGACCCTCCACAGTCCAAGGCTGAGCCCACCAGTGATGGTGGAAAGAGCAGTCAGATCAGGCAAGAGAAACAGCCCTGCAGACACCCAGGTCAGTGAAGACAAAGGAGAAGAAGGAGTTCCAGGTACCAGAACAAATATTCTGCAGCAGCCTATTGTGCAGCCCGAGGTGAGGCAGCTGTGCCCCTGAGCCCATGGAGGTCCATGGGTGTAGCAGGATGCTCTACCTAGAATGTGGTCAAGCAACTTAATTTGCAAGACTATCACTGGTGGACTGGGAGGGGACATCATGCAGGTTTTGGTGTTTAATTATGCTAAAACCCGTCTGACTCACCCTGAAAGTGAGGCAGATATGGTAAAGTATCCTTATCTAAAAAAACTAAGCTGACACGGATGATCTAGGAATATATGACTGACAAGCAATCAATTTATACTGTAAAAGTCCAGATTGCTTTTACACAGGTTCTTCTAACATATTCCTCCTTAGAATGTGTGGACCCTGCTTCCTTGGGTGTCAGGGACTCCCACCAAGAATACTCCTCGAGGTTAAGAGAAAGAGACCTGCCTACAAGTGTTGATATTGGTGAGTTATATCACTCTCTAATTAATAATTGTTTCTTTTTGCTAATTTTAATAAAATTGCAATAATTAATATAGTGCACTATATTACACTAGGCACAATTAGTAGTTTTATCTTTTACTGTGTAATAAATAATTCTTATTAAGATCTAGTAATTTCTCATAGTAAGTAACTAATTTTATATAAATAGATATGGTTTGCCATCATTAAAACCTGTGGGACAAAGTTACTTAAAATATTGACAGCTGAGAATGGATCCAGCTGCCCCAAGAGTCCTCTCTGAAAAGGATTTTAGAATACAAGGGGATCATTTCTGCACTTCATGGCTCTGTGGCACAGCTTCTCTATTGAACTTTGTCTGAAGTTCCCACTCCACCTCTGACAATGGGAGAGCAGAGATCCACTGCCGCCCATGGAAGAGCCCATGCCAGAGCAAGTGGATGCCTGAAGGAGGCTGTGATCACATGGGAAGTCCATGCTGGAGCTGGGTCCTGGCAGGAACTGTGGCCCCATTGAAAAAGGAGCCCATGCTAGTGCAGATTTGCTGGCAGGATCTGTGACGCTATGAGGGACACACTTGAGCAGGACAAGAGTGTGATGAGTCCTTCCCCTGAAGAGGAATGAGCAGCAGAGACAATGTGTGATGAACTGACCACAGACTCCATTCCCGTCTCCACACGCCATTCATGTGAAAGGAGGCAGAAAAACTGGAAGTAAAGTTGAGCCCAGGAAGAAGGGAAGGATGGAGCAAAGATGTTTTGAGATTTGAATTTATTTCATTTGATCCTGCTCTGCTTTGATTTTAAAATTAAACTAATTTCCCTGAGTCTGTTTTGCCCATGACAGTAATCCATGAGTGATCTTCCTCTGCCTTTATTTTAGTCCACAAGCCTTCTGTCGTGTTTTTCTGTCTTCCTGTCTAGCTGAGATTGGGAAATGATAGAATGGCTCTGGTAGGCATTTAACATGTAGTCAAGGTCAACACACCACAGTCGGAGATGTGATTTGGCTGAAAACTTATCTGCAAAATTTATTCTCACCAAAGGCAAATATTCACACCAAATTGGTGTCTGATAATTTTAAATCTGATGGTCTGGGTCCCAGAGCAGCAGCTTTCTGGAAGCCACATATGTTGACCTATGCATGCAGCTACTCTAGCCCCTTGAAATATCCCATATGGCTTCAATCAGGCCTACTGTATTGCGAAGAACAGCCATTTTATTATCAGATCTTCTCTTAGGCTACTTCAGTACAAATAAAGCACAGCCAAGGCACAGACACTGGCAATGGTCCACAATCATCTGCTCTGTTTTAACTTCAAGCACAGCCTCTTGCTTATGCCAAGTAGCACTGTCCAGAAAACTCCCAGGCACAGCTCAGGAGACATCAGATGTCAAGGATTGTTTCCAGGCGACAATTTGGACATGGACATCATGTTTTGAGGATAAAGGAAGCAAGACTGAGCATATGGAGGTGATCCACTGCTATGCCATGTGGACTCAAATCCCTAGTCAGATCAATTCACTGCCACAGAAGTTGCTTTCCAGTCCAGTCCCTAAAGGCTGAGCTTTACAAATGGGGGATCAAGAATGCTCTTTACAGCAGCAGTGGAAAATACTGCATTGCTGGAGAATGGAGCATGGCAACATTTTAAGATGTTTTCAGCTGCCTCTGGATTGCTCAACTAATCCAGCAGTTACAAATCATGTCCAGAAACAGATTGGCAGTTCTAGTTCTGATCATCTAGAAAGTTTTGTTTGATGAGAGCCTTTGTACTTTATGTTATCTGTGTTGAAGTAACACAGAAAGGGCGACTGGAACAATACTACAGGCGGTTGTTATTCTGCCTTCACTCTTCTCAAACCCTTAGTTTAAGCGCAAGCTTTCTTCAGGCTTTTGCACTCCTATCCTGTAGGAGTCATGTTCCCCTTTGACTTTCATTCACATTCTATTTCTGAGACGTGAGGCTGTGTCAAGGAAGGACTTGGAAGTCGGGGCCACCCTGTGCTCCACAGCAGAGTAGTTTGTCTGTACATATCCTGCCAGATGTACTCCTGAGCCATCTGCAAAGATTTCCAGCAATGAAGACTCCCATTCCGCCTCTACTACTGACTGTCTAATTTTAAAGATTTTACCAAGTTTTACAGTTTAATCCAGGACTTCTTGCCCATTTATCCTGGACATGGAAAATGAACAAATTTCTCCCTCTGTAATATTCCTGAAGTTTCTAGTACTTATCTTTTTTTTTTTTTTTTTTTTTTTTTTTTTTTTTTTTTTTNTTTTTTTTTTTTTTTGTTCCTTGGTTTTCTCTTTGTTAATCCTCTCCATTTGTTTCATCCTTTTATCTTAGTTCATTCATTCTAGACCTCTGCTTGCTGTCAATGCAATCTTCCTTTAAATTGGACTGTATCTTTCTTGGGGCACACCGTCCAAAGATGAAGATACTACTTTAGATATGCTTATCAACATGGAAAAGGCAAGAAGATCTCTTTACAGTTCCAGCAGGCTGTTATCCCCTCTGCTTTTTAATTTCTTCATGGTGTCCACCTTGTTTACAATAACATGACCTTGTTTTGTGCATTCACCTTGTATTGATATGTACATTGTAACCCATTATTCTATCCCCATTCTGCCCCAAGGGACTGATTTGATGAATTGTTGCCAAGCTGTGTGATTTGTATTTGTTCAATTTGCTCTTCCTGTGTTCAATGTCTTTGGTATGAGCTGTTGCATTTTAGAGAGTCACAGAAAAAACAAGGTTGGAAAACACCTTTGAGATTGTTGATCCACAAGCCATGGCCTAACACCACCTTGTCAGTGAGACCATAGCGCTGAGTGCCACATCCAGTCTTTTTTTAAAAGCTTTCAGGAACAGTGACTACACTACCTCCCTGGGCAGCCCATTCCAAAGCCCAATCATTCTTTCTGTGAAGAACTTCTTCCTGATATCAAACTGAAACCTTTCCTGGGGCAGCTGAAGGCTGTCCTCTTGTCCTGTCACTGTAGCCTGGGAGAAGACACCAACCCCCACCTGGCTTTCAGGGAGTTTCACCATCCTTGTTGCCCTTCTCTTGACACACTCCAGCATCTCAACATCCTTCCTAAATTGAGGGGCCCTGAACTGGACACAGTACTCAAGGCTCCAAGTACAGGGTAAGAATGACCTCCCTGGTCCTGCTGGCCACAACTATTCCTGATCCAGGCCAGGATGCCATTGGCCTACTTGGCCACCTGGGTACACTGCTGGTTCGTGTTCAGCTTCTGTCAATCAGTCCCCCCAGGTTCCTCGCTGCCTGGCCACTGTCCAGCCGCTCTGTCCCCAGCCTGTAGCACTGCAGGGGGTCCTTGAGGCCAAAATGCAGGACCCGGCACTCGGTCTTGTTAAACCTCCTATGGCTGGATTTGGGCCTTGGATCCAGCCTGCCCAGGTCCTTCCCTCTGCAGAGCCCTCCCACCTCCAGCAGATTGACACTCACACCCAACCTGGTGTCATCTGCAAATTTGCAGATGGTGGACTCACTCCCCTCATCCAAGTCATCAATAAAGACATTAAACAGGACTGGGCCCAACACTGATCCCTGGGGGACGTTATTGGTGCCTGGCTGCCAACTGGAGGCAACACCACTCACCACCACCCTCTGGGCCCTGTTTTGGAGATCATTATTCCAGTTTGTCAAGATTAATTTTGGTTCTGATCTGGACCCTAATTTCCTCTACCAGCTCCATATCTTATGTAATTTTAAGAGCATATTTTAAATTCTGTTAATGTTTTTAGTTCTGTTAATCAAACTGTCGTGAATGTATTAAACAGCACTGGCATCTGGAGCAGTACCAATGTAGTTGTTCTCAGGAAAACTACAGTTAAAAAATGACAACTGGTCAATAGTCTTTGAGTAATGTTTATTCCCCTGTTTTGCACTTCCTAGTTTTTCTCTATTGTTTTATAGAACAGTTGTAATGACTGGATAAAATAAAGTGGCTTCTGATTTGAAATAAATCCTAATTCTTAGCTCAATGACCCATTAAGTGAATGCACTTACTATAAAAGTTAGATGAAGGAGTATCAAGAGCTTCTTACTGTCTGATTTTCACTAGCCTCTCCTCTGCAGCAGATCAACCTATCACTTTGCTTGTTCATAAAAGTTAATTATCATGCAAGAGAAATTATCATGCATTATAAGCTGTAATTTGTTTGCTATGGCTTTACAGCTTCTACAATGAACAGAAAAGGATGGCATAAAGTAGCAAAACAAAAGAGAAGCACTACAAAGCTAAAGAGTTTGCTGCAAATGAGGGTTCCTTCAAATTTATGTTTGATCAGCAGATATGTCAAACAAGAGAAGGTCTAGAAAAAGGAAGAAAATTTCTCTTGTCTTAGATTCTGATGAATTTGAGACATCTTTAAAAATTATTACATTATTATTAGAGGCTGATCTTAACAGAGAAGGAAAACATCTTGAATATTACCACTAAATAGTAATAAAGAGAATAAATTTGAAAGAGTTATGTTCATGATCTGAGAGAAATTTAGGATTAAACAGCTACCAGCTAAAACTCAGTACTGGAAAATCAAAACTATATACAGTCAACTACTAAAATCCATTAATATCCATTGACACATGGAAAACAGTGACTGAAATAGTGTAAACAAATGAAGTAAACTTTTAAATGCAATTTCCACAGCTGAAATTATTATACCATATTTTAGGCTACAGCCACATCATGTTGCAGTAGAAAACTTGGAGTCCCAGATCACATATGGGCCTTCCAGGAACTGTAGTTCTACAAAACTGTATATGAAAATAAGAATTTCAGATTCAATAACAGTCCACATTAAGATCTGCAGATCTTCCAGTTTCTAGAAACTACCTGAGGAATTTACTCTGAGTAGCCATAAATGCCTGTTCACAAGAATCCTCTTTCTCAGCTTATGGTCAGGGCTGATCAAGAATCACTAAAATTTCATACTGACAGATACATCTCTGCATAAAATAATGAGACATCTGTTCTTGTTTTCTGATTTAACCACATAGATAATTTATCACCACAGAAATTCTACTAAAAATGTATTGCACAAGTAAAAGCTTCTGCTCTTTCCTCAGACTGCATACCCCATGGTGAGCAGTGTAAGAATTAAATCTCTGCAACAGGACAAATCCCAAAACATCTTTCTGAGAGTGCTGCATTGCTAAACAGAAACTATGTTTCTCTTTAAAAAATGTGACTTGGATGCATATCAGCATTAATTACCACAGCCGTGCAGATGTCCTGGCTGGTTTCCTGCACCACAACTAAAACCCCAAGTTACCAATGTCACATCCCCTGCCACACAGCTTCCTTCTTTTGTAGGAACTGCCTGAACTCCTCCACAAGGTCTTCTTGCCATCTTCATAATCAAATTCACTTTCAACGCCCAGGCTTGGCAAGCTGTGTGAGCAGGGCTTGTTTGCAGACATTAGAGACATCTGCCAGTTCAAGTGCTACCTCTTTGTGTTTATAACTGGAGATTTTACCTAAGAGAGATGAGAAAACTGAGTAACCCTTCAAATCTGAAAAAAAAACCAGTCAGTCCTGTCAGACATTTCTTATTTTCCAGCTTTCTGCATTATCAATTTTTAATTTAGAACTTCCAATTTTGAGCAAGGAAAATAGTTGCAAACACTTTTTTTTTTATTTAAACCATTAATTCTAAACTTTTTTTTTCACTTTAATGAACTTACAGGCACTTTTTCAAAGGGGAGAAAGAAACAAGGCATTTGTTTCTCATTTATTTTCACTACCTTCAGGAACCTAATTGTTACCTGAAAGTGCAGGTGTCAGTACAGAAAACTGATGGAAAATGAGACATTCCATTATGGAATGAAGTAAACCAAGGCAAGACAAACCTGTGTAACTATTTTTTCTTTTAAATGCTTTTCCTTTTTAAATTCATTCCATTGCCAAAACAACTATTTTTATGAAGGGCCTCTTATTTGGTCATTGCCCATAAACCCACAAAACCCCATTTGCTTTATTGATGACTATAGGGAATGCTCTCCTGTGAGCCACATTTGAGACTGAGCAAGGGAGACCCTTCTAAGATATATGAAAGAAAAAAAGATGAGAACTCAGAGAAACAAAAGTAGGAAACAAATATTCCAAAGATGCAGTTAATCCTAAAAATAACACCAAGTCATTTAAAAAATCAAGTACCAAATTTTGGTTGCAAAGCCAGCATCTATTCTATATGGGCAATCAAAGTTCTTTGTTAGCTTCTTAGCTCTCTACCACTCACCAAATAGGATTTCTAAGAACATTGAATTCCAGTCTCTGCCATCCTTTTGCATAATCTGACAGGTAAGCAAAGGCACTTTTTTTTTTCATATTCACAAACAATGGCAATTTTCCCTTATCCCTTAAATCTTGCTTAAAACTCACAGGATTGAAAGTCAAAATCTCAAATACCAGCTACATTTGTGTATGAAGATTATCACTCCTCCACAAGAGATATGTCATAAACAAAATTTTGATAAACAGAGGTGTATAATAAATATATATGATATGCAAAACTGTCAGGGACATGACAAGTGAAAGTTTTGATTAGTGGGAGATTTGATAACAAAGGCAGTACAATGAATGAAAGTCATTGGAATCTTCTTTGTACTTTGGGATATGCCTATTTATATAGAGAAATCCAATATTTGGTAAGTCTCTTATCAGCTGGTCAACAATGAATTTTAAATTTAAAGCTATTACCAAGCGTTTGTTATTTGTCAAGCTGGAAAAAAGGAAATTGTCAGGAAAAGTGACTGCTAGGAGCTGACACCAGTCTTGTGTTCACTTTCAGCCACAGACCCAAATTAAAGCAATTATTTCAAAATGACTGATGCACACAAGTTTTCATATTGCACATTTGGATGGAGAATAGCACTATCTATGTACACAGTCAGGAATAAAAATGCAAAGTTTTACCCTGGGCCTTTAATATGCATGGCAACAAAGAGGTATTTGAATGCTGACTGTATTCCCTTTCAATCTGTTCAAAATATAGAGAGAGGAGTCTATGTTATAGCACTGCCTTTTCTACATCTAGCTTGTTACAGTTTGGAAGCAAATCCCCACAGCTGACTACAATCTGCTCTATCAAATGCCTTTGCAAGGTCAACACACAGCATTGCTCTATATTTATTGCTAGCTGGTGAAAATTGCGTATCATTTAAAACTTTTATCACAACTGCAATTTGGCAAGAGATTCTGCTAAAGTTCCTGTCTGAGGGGTTTCAGGCATTGGGGTTTTATAGATAATTCTACAGCCATTTGACTTGAAAAAGTTCATTTTGCTATGTGAGCCTCAGCCTTCTTTTCTTTATATAGATGCACTTATTTAGAAATTATTTTGAGCTTAGTGGGTAAGACATTTGAGAAAGAGAAAGATGAGAAAATAGGGAATGAACATTTTAAAGCAGAAATAGAAAGATGTACAGCCTTACCCATTCCAGAGGAACATATTGTGGGAGACATGCCATTGGCCATGGGCTATTATGTTCTCATTGCCAGTTCATTACTCAGCTCTCACATTCACAGCATCACCAGGTTTGCGCTGGGGGTAGCACTATGGCTCAGCTCACTTCTGCAGAGCAAAGACGCTGCAGTCATCCCACTGAAAGTCTTTGCATGCAGAGGAAAAGTTAGATTAGATCAAAGATTTGAAAGGTATGTTTGATTATTGACTGGTCATATTGTAATTCGTAACCCTTCAACATCAAACTAAAAGTCAATTTAATGATGGTTACTATCCCACAAACCCAAAAAAATCTCAAAATATTTTTAAATTTTACAACCCCGAGGAAATTTTTCTGTCAACATTACCCTACAAATATTTTTACCATCATTTTCTTCTTAATTGAATCAAATAGGGTGATATGTTTGAAAAACAAAAATTTAAAAATCCATGTGTCACTGAAACACATAAAGAATAATATCAGAGGAGATCCCTTAAATAGAGCAGGACTACCTTGAAAGCTATATCTGAGTCTTGCTTAGGATCATGGCAGAACTAGTTCTGAACCTCTCTCAGGATGAAGATTACACAAACTCTCTGGACACATCCAGTGCTGCACCATTCTTACAGCTGTTTTGGTTTTTTGTTTGGTTTTTTTTTATTTTCCCTAAACTCATGACCAGTTTGAATTTCATTGGAATTATTTTCTTGTTCCTCTAATCAAAAAGCATATTTCTATCATCATCAATGCTTGAAAATATGTACAGGCTAAGTCAAAGCAGGATTTATGTTAGAAGGTATTTACAAAATTTGGATCTATATGTTAAAGAGTCAGGTTTTCTAAGAGGATGTAAAATCTGGAGCTTTGTATTTACAGGCTCTTCTTTGGTCTTTAAATCAAACAAATTGTACACCAAAAAATACCAACAGCAAAATGAAATATCTATATACAGTGTGGCCACTGTAGTTACAAGAGGGAAGCAAAGGGACACTTCTTTATTCTGTCAGTATTTCCCAGGCTATTTTCTCTGCAAATATTCTTAGTTCTTCCTATTCCCCACTACTTTGGATCTAAGTTAACGCATATTGCACAATTTAATCCTGAAATTTTCCTGAAAACTTATGATATTTACCTGCCAATTCTCTATCCATCTCTGCTCTCACTAATCTTTGGTTTACATTTTAGGAAATGCTGAATTTCAGATTTCCAAAACATCTGCTATAGATGTGGAGTATTTTAACAGACATGCTTATAGAGAAAAACTACTCCCAAAGATGTGGAATGCCTTTAAATAAGTAACTGAAAAAGCAAACAAGAAGATAAGGCAACAAAGGGACACTTTTTAGTAAAATAAACTCATTTTCAAAAAGCCTGCACAAGTTTCATGGTATGCCAATGTGTTCAGAACTCCATAAGGGAAACCAAAAGAATTTTGACACTCCCACATACTTGCTTGCGTTTTGCAGCTTCTCAAAATACAAGTTCAGAAGAGAAAATATAGTTATTTCCTATGCCTACATAAAAACTATTGAACAGACAAAAATGATAATTTCTTTCTTTTTGATTTCTTTTTAACTTCCAAAAGTTGTACTGGTTATTAAGTAGTTGAAAAATATTGTGTTAGCAATTAAATTTTTCTGCAAATTAAAGTCACACCAGTTCTCACAAGCCAGTTTCATTCTGGAGACAAGGCTATATGCTGAATGTGCATATTTCTGTTACCATCTTCAAGCCTGTGTCATTTATCTTTCCTAAACTGATATAATTTTATAATTAGAGTAGTGAATGGGGCATTTTATCCAGCTTTATAAGACATTAATTCTGTTCCCAGCTGTACAGTGGACCTGTGGGGCAAATTGTTTCAGTTCTCTATGAATTAGTTCTCTTAGATGTATTGGAAGGTAATGATTTATTCTGATGAGCCTTAGATATAATGTTTAAAAGTATTCATCTTTCTTCTGCATGCTGGACCAAGAACAACTTTTCCCAGAGAGATCTAACTGAAGAAGCAGAAATACAGCATACTAGCCTAAACTTTAAATGGACAGCAATACAAATTTCTTAAAACACAGTCCTACAAGCCTACTGTGAATTGATAATTTACAACAGGTTCAGATTCCTGGTTCTCTCATATACTAGTTCATTTCACAGAATCACAGATTCACAGAATCACAGAACATGATGATTGCACAAGGATTCCAGAGTCCAGCAATTAGCCCTGTACAGGACCATCCCCAAGAGTCATATCACATGCCTGAGATCATCATCCAAATGCTTCTTGAGCTCTGTGAGACTTGGTGCTGTGATCACTTCCCCAGGGAGCCTGTTCCAGAGCCCAACATCCTCTGGCTGTAGAACCTTTTCCCAATATCCAACATCACACCTTGTCCTTGCCTGCCCCACCTGTTCCTCCTGAAAGCCTATAACCATCCAACAGGGCACTCCACTCACAGGATTCATCCCATCAGATTTTGCTTATGCCAGTGATGTCAAATCTCTGGGACCAGGCCAAAGCTTCAAGCTGTTCTTGTTTGTCCCTTGTGCTGCGTGCATCGGTGTAGAAGCATCCAAAGTGTGTTTTATCACAAACAACACTTCATGGAGCAGATTGTGGGATCATACTAGCACTCAGTTCCTCAAGTTTTGGTGTACATCTCATTGCTTATCACTAGCAAGCCTGGCATAGGCCTTCAAAAGCTCTACTTATGAGCTCTGCCATGTCCTGTGTTAAAAATGTAGAAGTACCAGTGCATCCAGAACTTCTTCAGAGCCCTTTGAATTATATTCCACCACATGATATTAAAACAGCCCATGTCAGCTATTTGAAATGTCTCTCTCCTTTATTACAGCACCATCTAAATTATCAATATGAGGCCACACATCCATCCATCAAGGGCCCTATGGGCCTCTGCTTCACATGACAGTCCTGATATAAGTCCTGATGAAGACACAAAAAGGTCTCCCATGAAAGATCCCAGCTTGGGTGAACAAAAACACACTTTTAATTCCTCTGTTTTTATCTTATAAGCAATTCCTTAGACATCTTAAGCATTCATCCCCTAATCCATATTTAGAAGACTTTATGCAGTAATCCATCATGTGAAACCTTGTTCAGAGCTTCCCTGAAAATCCATCTGTAAGATATCTACCAGACTCCTTTCTGTGTAAGCCAATCATTATTTCATTTAAAAATGTAATCAGAATTGTTTGTCATAATTTCTTCTTCCCAAACCCACACTGACTCATTCCTATTACATTTTTATTCTCCAAATGCAGCTATAAACCCTCTGTGAACATTATCTCAAAAATGTCTTAATACTGTTGTTGGATTTAACAAACTTAATTTTCATCATCTTTCCCAGACTCTTCCCTTATGTGACGTAAATATAATTAGTGTTTTTTAGTCTCCTGTTGCTTTTTCAGTGTTGAAGCATATTTTCAAAAAAAAAAAAAAA
>VWZN01002470.1:484156-509673 GCA_013396955.1 Regulus satrapa | reverse complement strand
AAAAAAAAAAAAAATCACTTCTCAAACATTTTATATTTAGCCATGGACCCATAGACTCATAAAATAATTTAATTTGGAGAAGACCTTTAGGATGAATAAGTCCACCCATTCATATAACACTGCCAAGTTCACCACTAAACCTAAATGCCACATCTACACATATTTCAAATATGTCTAGGAATGGTGACTCCACCACTTCCCTGGCAGCCTGTTCCAAAGCTAGATAACACTATTGGTGAAAAATTTTTTCCTAATATACAATCTAAGCCTCCCCTGAGGAAACTTTTGGCCATTTCTTCTGTTTGCTGCCAGGGAGAAGAGACCAACCCTTGCCTGGCTGCAGCCTCATTCAGGGAGAGGGATAGGTTGTAGAGACAGATAAGGTCTCCTCTGAATCTCCTTTTCTCCAGGCTGAACACCCCCCAGCTCCCTCAGCTGCTCATCAGACTGGTGCTCCTGACCCTTCCCCAGCTCTGTTGCCCTTCTCTGGACACACTCCAGCCCCTCAATGTCCTTCTTGTAGTGAGGGGCCCAGAACTGGACACAGCACTCGAGGTGTGGCCTCACCAGTGCTGAGTACAGGGGAACAATCCCTGCCCTGGTCCTGCTGGCCACATTGTTGATGACACAAGACATTGTATTGCCATACATCTCAGCCTTTTCATATCTTTTGTTATTTTGTCTCTAAGGCATCCAATAAAGGATGAAGGTTGTCCTTAGGTTTCTTTTGTTGTTACTGTATTTATCTAAGCATTTTAATTGTCTTTTACAGCAGTAGGGAGATTAAGTTCTGTGGCCAAAGTCCCTCATTGCATCAACCTCACACCTTGTAGTCCACCTGAGTTCCATGTGCCTTATTCCAAAGCCCAAAACTCTCTTCTTCTTCCTGAATTGCAGCCAAAGTTCTCTGTTCTATCAGGCTGGTCTTCTTCCCACCATCTCATCATTTGGCACATGAGGGCTGACTGCTCCTGCATCTTTATGATTTCCTTCTTGAAGAATATTCAGCCTTCCTGGACTGCTTTGCGCTTTGGGACTGCCTCCCAGGAGACTATGTCAACCAATATTCTAAACAGTATAGAGTCTGCCATCCAGAAATCTAAGGTTCTTGAGAACCAAGAATTTTCTAAATAATTGAAAACCCTATCGTTTCATGATCACTTTACCAAAGATGGCCTTCACCAACCACATCATCCAAAAGTCCTTCTCTGGTCACAGATAGAAGATCCAGTTGATAGGTTCTCAAGTAGATCCCCTCACCAGTTATCTCAGGAAGTTCTCTTCCACATACCCCAAAATTTCCAGATTTCTTCCCTCTCCATTGTCTTGTATTTGCAGCAGACGTTCAGGTAAGTTGAAGGGAAGGAAGGAAAAGACAAGAACACAAGAACAAAGGAAAAGATGTTATTCGAGAGCATCCAAAGGATTGCATGAGGATGATGAAGGGGCTGGAGGTGAAGCTGTATGAGGGGAGGCTGAGGTCACTTGTTCTGTTGAGCCTGGAGAAGAGGAGGCTCAGGGGAGACCTCACTGTGCTCATCCACATCTTTACAAGGGGAGTGGAGGGGCAGGACTTCACTTCACTCTTGTAACCAGTGACATAGCCCAAGGAAATGGCATGAAGCTGAGCCAGGGAAGGTTTAGATTATATATCAGGAAAAGGTCTTCACCCAGTGCTTAAGCATGAGCCTGGTTAAGCCTTGAACAGGCTCCCCAGGGAAGTGTTCACAGCATCAAGCCTGTCAGAGTTCAAGAAATACATAGACAACAGTCTCAGGCACATGGTGTGAATTAGGGTGTCCTGGGCAGGGTCAGGAGTTGGGCTCAATGATCCTGATGAGCCCCTTTCAATTCAACAATTTCTATGATTCTATGATTCTCTCAGATGCTTATAGAGTACTTTGTCTGCTTCTTCATCCTGCTTGGGTGGTCTGTAACCTTGGGCTACCCCACTGCCTCTCCTTTGCCTGTCTCTGCTGAAGAGTTTATAGCCATCCATTGCAGCATTCCATTTGTGTGAGTCATCCCACACGTTTCCATGAGGATGGCTGTGTGACAGTTTTCCTGTCGCACAGTGGCTCCCAGTTCCTCCTGCTCACTGCCCATGCTGTGTGTTGGTGTTGATGCCTTTTCGCTGGGCTGTTGATCCCGTAACATGGATCTAGTTAATAATGTCTAATCTTAGCCTGTTGCCAGGAGGTTCAGATTAGGTATTAAGAAAACCTTCATGGAAAGGTTTTTCAAGAATTGAAACAAGTTGCCCAGGGAAGTCCAGTGACTGAAGTCACCATCCTGAAATTGTTCAAAAAAATACGCAGATAAGGAACGTAGAGACATAATTCAGTGGTGCGCATGATGCTGATGCTAGATTGACAGTTGGACTTGATGATCTTGGAGGTTTTTCCAACCGTAATGATTCTATGATTCTATAATTTAATATTATGTCACCAAATATTTTGAATGCCTGTCTCATCTTAAGATTCTGTGTTTTAGTGATAGGCTGTAGCAGTTCAAGTAAAAAGTCAGAGCAGTGCAATACACATGAAAACTGGAATTTTAGGAGGCTGGAGTTAAATTTTAGTCCAGGACTGAACTCATCTCCTCCTTTTGTGAAGAGAGGACAACTTCATCTAATTGCATATCATTCAAGTTTATCTAGAACAGTTGCCAAATAAACAGGAGCTTTGAAGAGCAGCTCTTTCAATATTTATTAATATTCATTTGCATCTTACTGTACTCAAAGGTGTTCTGTGCAAATACAGAATCTAGCAGAGTATTATTAACATATTGCTGTAAATATGCTGTTCTATAAACCTCATAGTTTATTCTCAGTTATGAAGAAATGACACTTCCATTAGGATGCATCAGTAATCTCTTTCTCTGGTGGAATGAAACAGGTTTCTTTAGAGGAGGTCTTGATTTTGACAAATGTCTCTTCCTTTTCCTGTAGGTTGGCAAATTCAAAATGATATTTCACAATACATTTTACCATCATTTTAATTGAGAATTTAGGGTTTAATCGAGAACTTAGATGTGTGAATTATCATTAAAAGGCTTATTTTGCATGCATGGTCTCTTAGTTACCTGTGTTTCTCAGTGAAGTTTAGATGTGCTCCTCTATAACTACAACACTCAAATCTTAATGCAGTTTTTTTCCCAGGACTTTTTTGTACTCTTGGCCATCTTCATGGTAGATGTATTTTTCTCTGCATGTCTCTGACAAGTTTTTAAATTTCTGATGGAAAAAAACCCAAAACATTCAAATTAGAATTTCCTTTCTAAATCTCTGCAAAATCTGCACTCATATGTCTCAGTCTTAGGGAATCAAGTGTGCTTAGACTATGACAAAAATATGAGCATCATCGTGTAGCATGGATTCCAAAGCCAGTGGCTTTTACACAGCTACTCCACTACATCTGTTCATCAGAACAATAAAGTCCATTATGAATATTCAACTGCTTGGAAACTTCTCTGAGCCCCAGGGGCTACTTTATCCCACAGTTTAGAGACAATATCCACATCCTCATCAGTCAATTCCACAGAAATTGTGATTATTTCTGAAGGATATAAGATATTCCTCTGCCCAAGATTCACATGGACTTATGTGGCTCAGTTTGGAATCATACCCTCAGTAATTTTAATTTTTAAAATTTGTGTTGAAATTTTAAGTATGAGTCAACTAGCATGCTCAAGTTGGAACCTCATTATTTAAATAAAAATAATATTAAATTAAGGAGATAAACTATATGTTTTAACTACACAGTATTTGGCCTACAATTGTTGATATGTTAGCCACTAGGGAGATGATTTATATATTGTAACCACATTGTATTTGGTCTATAGTTGTTGATATATTGATTACTAGATAACTACTAACAAAAGAAAAACAGTAATTAACTATATTATGTATGTTAAATGGGTTTCCAATGTCCAGACTACAAATGAATCCACATAATATGCAGTTTACATTGCTAGCAGTAAACTAGTAAGCAACCTTTGGCCTGAGACAGAAAGATAGTGTCATTTGGAAAGAAGGAATGTTTTGGAGAAATGTAAATTTTAGGAAATTCTGCAGGGTGAAATGTGTCTAGAAAAGAAATACATTCTGAGAAAGAGGGTTAAAAAAAAGGAAACAGAAGGAAACATTTGGATAAGTACTATGATGCCAGCTTTGCATGTTGACTTTGGTGGTGTCCATGGTCTCTCTTGCATATGTTGACCAATTTCTGCATTGTATCTCACTTCCACAGCATCACAAGAAGCAGCACCCACGCAACTGCTACAGTCAGGATTTCACACATTGCTTTTGTAACTGCTGTAACTTCCACCATCCCTTACTACCACAGCAGGACCTCCCCATGAGAAAGTAAAGGCACACCTCTACCTTTTAGAGCATTTCTTGAAGAATTAAACACCACCTAATAATTGGTTGAGATTCTGCCACTGCACCAACCTTGCTTTGACATTGTTTCTGTGTCTTGTTCTTTTTATCTACCATAGTTTCCTGAAGCCTTAGTCTGGAAAGAAGCTCCCTCTGAACGGTATCCAACCTCATGGCAAGAACAAGCTGGCTCTAAGAGCATCTTTGGTCTCCATCCAATTTGGCCCCACTGCTTTGGTAAGAGGCATGTAGCCATGCCTGGTCCCTCTTATTGCCAGTGCCATTTCAGCAAAGGGTCAGCAATCTGCCATCCATCTCACAGGCATTGAAATACTGGCACCACAGTACTGGCTGCCAGCCTAACACAACATTGGGCCTAAGATCTCTTTGATATCCTCTATTGCCCAGTTGGAAAAACATCATTCTAGAGAGAACAAACACAAGAGGAATACATATCCCCAGCAATGCCTGAAGCTTTTACACGGGAGTCAGCAAACATCACAAAAGCTGTCCTGTTCTTGTGACTGCAGCTAAAAAAACCCTGACTCATTTATCTGAAGCATGATAGAAAGTTTGAAAGAATGCTAATAGCTGAAAGCTTTAAAATATCATCTATCCTGTCATTAACCTTTCTGTCATTTATACCTCCTGCTTTTCACATGCAAAGATCAATCTGAACTGCCACTCACTCTTGCCTTAGAGGAAAATGAAGGTTTT
The DNA here is from genome assembly GCA_013396955.1 of Regulus satrapa. Lineage (NCBI taxonomy): Eukaryota > Metazoa > Chordata > Aves > Passeriformes > Regulidae > Regulus > Regulus satrapa. Next base: position 504,575 of record VWZN01002470.1, on the reverse strand, counting down.
AGCTCCATAGGAGTGATGAAGGAGCAAAACAGTGACATGTCCTAATGGTCGGATTTGGTGGCCTCAACCCAGACGCCAGTGGATGTATGCTCCTCTCTGTAGGCATTTATCATTGCATCTATCGTATATAACAAGCAGTAGCAGAGTAAAAATCAGTAGAATGAGCACCCTAGCACTTTTTAAAGTCTCACCACAGAGATAAGGCATAAAACTGCTCACAGACTGGGATATATGTACTAAGACATTAACTGTCCCATTCAGGGTTAACCAGGGACAATCCTAAAGCTTGGACTGCTGCTGCCTAGTATGCTTCACTGCCTCTTTGTGAAGGTGGAGAGGCCTTCTCCAGAGGAGAGTCTCCAGAAAAGTTCAACCTGTCCTTCCAAAAGCAGCCTGCCATGAGCACAATGAAATCCAGCGCAGAAAAAAAAAAAAAAAAACAAAAACCACCCCCCCCCCCCCAAAAAAAAAACCAAAAAAAACCAAAAAAAAACCAAAAAAAAACAAAAAAGAAAAAAACAAAACAAAAAATCCTATTTTTACTCTTAGGAAAGAATTTCAAGTTTTTGCAAATTTCAACAGCTATATCCATAGGCAATGATGACCTGCTTCTTCCATTTATGCAGATGCATGACCGATGTTTAAATATCTGTCCTAATTTCTCCTCTCTCTCCCTTTCTTTCTTGTGTTTATTTTTTGTTGTCATATTTGCTAAATCTTGTGATGATATGTGCACATTCTTAGTGTTAGTTAGTGGGTGAGCAGTCTTAGTGAACTCAGGCAGTCTCGATGAGTTCCATTTGCCAGTGTTAGGGTGACATAGTGAAATCCACAGTCAGGAGTTTACAATCCAATGTAATAAAATAACACAATTCATACCAGGGAAGTAAGATGTGTCCTGATATGGGAATACAGTCATGTGTCCTTGCCTATGTGCACATACAGAGGTGCAGATCAATGCAACAGTTAAGAAGGAGGGAGAAAAAGTAGCTATGTAGCTTTCAGTTAATTATATAAAAATGAATTTGAATAATAAATTAATAATGTAAATATTAGAATATTACAATATTCTACAGATCTGCCTTAAAGAAGTCAGGTAATTTTATCATCAGCCCCAGTCATTAGGTTATTGTTGTAGAATGCAGAATGCAAGATTCCTTTCAATTAAAGGCAATTATTTGTTCTGCAGCTGATAAATTATTTGCCAGCTTTGTCTAATACTGAAATTTTAGCTTCATGCATTCAAAATTATTTAAATTATTAACACACACATAAAGGAAGCAAAAACTTGAATGTGGAATATGTTCCACCTCATATGGTTTTGCTTTCCCTGTGGGCCTGAAGTAGGGAAAGTGATTCTCAGTGCTTTTCTTTCCCCCCCACTGCTTTTATTTGATTTAATGAGGTAGCCCCCCTGCAAGTTTATATTTATGAATTCATAATGTGAGCCAGCAATTTCTTATGCAAAGTCAAGTAATTTTGTTGCAGACTCTTTCTCTCACCCCCACCCAAAGATATTGTTAACTGTCACATTTTATAATAGCACCATCTTTCTTCCATTAAAGAAATTACTTCAATAAGATTCCAGCTTTTTCAAGGCATATCACAGGTAAAATCCTGAGTCATCACTCAATAAATAGTTTTAAATTTGGCTACCAAACAAGTAATACACAAGTTTAACTTGTGAAGCACTATTCTTTTCCTTCTGAAATTATTTATTTCTAGCCTTCATTTCAATTTCTGCCAGGATATGATTTAGGATGTAGAGCTACTCTCTTCAGAGAAGAGAAATCTATTCCAAAGCACATATGTTTAGCCTCCTCTTTCTGCATAATGCCATGTGCTGCTCAAAACATTTCTAAAGTCAGCTAAAGCTGTAACAAAACTTTGTTTTAAGAGACCCTTTGTTCTGCCTCACCTCTTTCCATGAAAGGTTAAAGGGTTGAGCTAGTTATTCACTAGGAAAATTAGTTGCTTGCAAATTTTTATTCAAATTCACCCAGTTAACAAATGCATCCCTTAGTGCTTACCACCCTCAAACATTCACAGATATTTACACTGGTTAATAGTTTTCATGTTTCTATTTTCCACATTTATTAATTATTTTCCCACCTTTTCTTTGTGTTATTCCCTTGGTGGCTGTTCAATGAAAGGTTGTACAAAAGGTACTGTGATTCAGGCAACATTTTCAGATGGCAAAACAAGGAATTCATGAAAATTTTTTGAAGATACTCAACCTGTGTGACTCTCTGGGATGTTCCATAAATCTTTATATGAGCTAAAATCAAAAATGGTCCATTAAGAGGAGAAAGGGAGGGTCAACTAATTCATATGCATTCATTTGTCCAACTGTAGTTAGAACTATATTCCTGATGCCTACAGGAATAGACAAAAAAATCCTGTAAGTCTGAAAACTCTATAGAAACACAGCAGTTGTCATACTGGATCATACCTGAGATACTCAGCATCTCCTGGTGGTCAGCAGCAAGTGTTTCAGAGGAATGTTGCAGTATCTGTATTTTTTCAACCCTCCTAGGCAAACTTTATTCAGAACTGTCCTTTCTACCTTGGCAAAAGACGTAAAAGAAAAATAAGTCTTTTTGAAATAAACAGAGAGACATTTCCAAAGCCTAAGGGAAAGGTTAAGACTTCTTTGTTTAGAAAAAACCCAAATATTATGCATGACAAAATAGAAAAATATCAGTTTCAGCATAAAAATAAACAAAAAAAAACCCATACACTACCAAAACAAAAGAGTATATGCTCAGCCAAAAAGAAAGACAACATAATTAGAATGGACCAATGAATTTAATTTTTTGCATATGTTGAAGTTTACCCCATGCAGAGTCAGTAGAAGGCCTAGGCTCTCCTTTAGATGTCACTCCCCACCCTGAGAACTTTCCTGAAACTTCCAACAGTTCACAGGCTCTAGGCCTTCCCTTAGGACAGAGGAATATTGCACCACAACACACAATAATCTTATAGGAATACCAGCCCATTTTATATCACCACATCTAAGAGTTTAACATGATTTGTTTTTTCTTCACAGTCAGATGCATGCATTGAGAAGATGGTTATCCACCTTCACTTATTATGAAAATAAATACAAACAGACTGATTTAGTAATCTACAAAATTTCTACAGTGACATCCCCCAAACATTCCCAAGCTTCCTTAACTGTCCCTAAACACAGGTCTCCCCTAGCTTGCTGAGTCCCAAATCCTACACCCTCAATCAAATCCCATTTCTTCTGTAACTCTAGCGAGGGATCTTTCCAGATGACAAGAGATGGGTGGATACAGACCTGTGTGCTAGTCCTCATGCTATTTACTGTTATTTCAGCTCCCTTCTCTAGCCCCAAACATTAACTACTGCCAGTCTCAGTCCTGGCATTAACTGTGCATTCCATAGGGCAGGGACAAATGCCTTCTTATCTTTATCAGTGAACAGTTTTGTTCCAGGTAGGAACTCACAGCTTCCTACTGGAAAGGAGAAACTGCTGTTACAAGATGTCTCTATATGAACAAAGATGAGAAAACTCTTCACTGACCCAGGAGTGATGAGAGTTGGACTGAAATGGGGAACACGATAACAAACTCATCACCAGGTTGATGACTTATGTATAGGTTTACAGGAAAGGGAGGGATATTTACTGAGATTAAAAGCAGTGAAAAAAATAATAAGGCAATGAAAATAGAGGACAATACCTGTTGGTTACCACCTTCCCACCTGTAACTGCTTTGTGGAGCAATTGAAGCTGCAATGAAAGAGAGTCAGGAGTAAAGAGATGAACAAAGAAGTTGACGTGGTGCTGGAAAGACTTAGAAGTCTCAGGAGTAGTCCAGGTATTACCCACAAAAATAATTCTCAGAACTGGATTTCTTACATGACTGTATCTTTGTTGTTATCTTCTGAAAAGACACCAAAGCCCCCCATGAACACGATTTCTATGTGATGAGATGAAAACTCATCTTTTGGAAGAAGAACTTTTAATGTGGCTAGTTGTAGCAGTGCTGTAGAATACTCTAGAATTTTCTGTCTACTTCACTTAGTAGCCTGGAGTTCCTGACAACTCCAAAGATGCAAAATTTAACACTACAATAAAGCAGGAATCTTTCCTTTATGGATAAAAGCAAATATCATCTCAAATGATCAATCATTGTAAGAAATAATGGATTGGTTAAGTAACTAGTTGTCCCACACAAACAAATGAAAAACAAACTGACTGATATGCTATTCTAGTGCAGTACATTTAAGTCTCAGTAGCCAATATCTCAGTGCTAGTACAAGGCTTTTACATCTACCAAGTAGGATATAACTTCAACAGTATCAGCTGTATTTTAATTACTTTCATTAAAAGTAACTAAGCTGGAGAAAAAAAACTTATCTATTATCATTGCATACCATAACACACCATAAAGTTCACATTATCCCACCACAGTTCAGACCCTTATCAGTACTCTGTTACCATCATCCATTTAAAAGGTTCAGCAAAAGTCATTCTGATTCATACATTCTCAAAGAAAAATTACTAGGCAGCAGTGATATGAAACTGCTTTACTGCATAAAAATATCAGCAATAAATACACCCAAAAAAAATGGCTACACAGACTTCTGTTTGCCAGAATAATTTCTGCACTCTGTTGACAGACTCAGATGCATCAGTCCTTCTTGGTTTCCAGTTTTGTCTATACAAAAATTCAAAGTTTCACCTCTCATAATTATTTATAAGTTTCTTTTCTATTCTTAGTAATCCAAACCAGATCTTTATAACACTAAAAAAATCAAGCTAATAAATAGAAAAAGGAGAGTGTCTCTTTTTCTGAGAGAAAATATGTTATCACCTCATTTTAAGACCTCAAATCTAGTACTCTTCAAAGGCCTCCTGATCACTTTGTGAGCCAGGCCAGAAGCAAGGTGACCAACCTAGAGGAGGAGATGTGTCCCTAACGACAGCACAAGCTTTGGACAAGCTGCACCCAGCCAGGGGCCATTCCTCCTTTCCTGTAGGCCATCCAATCTCCACCATAGACAGAAATCCTTTGCATGTATATCTCCTTTGCAATAATTACATTAAGGAAGAAACCTCTCAGAAGCCAATTTAGTAGGGAGCCTGTGTTCTGACAACTATTCCTACAGACATGATTTCATACTTAGAAGAAGATAAAGCAAGTATCTTCACCTGTTTAGGTTTGATGGGGCAAAATCAATACGTTGAGCACAGACCTTATGGCAGGAGCAGAAATCTTTGTATCTTAGGAGAACAAGAAGAGAAAGATTCAAATGTTGGGGTTGAAGAGAAAAGGAGGAGAAAAATAAAGATGAGAGGGGAAGACAAGGACAGTTGAAAATCAAAAGGAAGAGGTTATTTTTTTTACAACTTCTGTTCATAAACAACTCATGCTAGCAGACCCTCTACTCTGCAAAGGCCAAAACTACTTTTGACCTATATTGAGCCTTACTCCTAAGTAAGCTTTTCAGAATAGTGATACCTCAGATCTATTTGAATTCCAATGTAATATCATTTTTCTTAGAAGATATGCCAGAGATGAGATGTTATTTATCTCTGAAACTGGTGATAATTATTAGTACTCAAATGATCATACCCTTAAGAAATGTTGCAAAGCTTTTAATTTATAGTAGGAAGTTTCCCAGTTTCTATGTAAATATTAGAAAAAGTATCCCCTTAACTTTTTTTCAGAATAGATGTCTTTGACTGAAGTACCTGAATATTTTGGATATTCAGGTGTACTGCAAACAATCTTCTAGAGGAAAATAAGGGAAGGGTTACTCTATTTTTTGGGTTTCTGGGAATGCCTCCCTTAAGCTCCCAGTGGCCATTGTAAAAGCTAAAGTTTACTCTCTGCATTCAATGTTTGGCACAAGATCAACAGCAACATAAAAGAATAAGCCACTTTAAACTAGAGGGGAATGTGTTTTTGTCGAACATTTGCCCCATCTCCAGTTCTGCATGAAAAAGAGGACAAAGCACTTTTAGATTTCTGAAAGTGCAAAGCACATGGGGTAGACAGAGAGCAAAGAGGTATCACAGAAGAGCAGAGGGTGTTTGGAGGGTCCCAGAAGCACATTTGCAGTCCAGGGCAGCCATCCCAACACAAACACGGTGACACAGTTTAAAAATCTCAGCAGGGTTTGAAAACTTTGACATTATATTAGTCTGCCAGGTACTCCTTAAGTAAAGTATATAAAGAAAAGTATATTATTTTGTCCTCAGTATGAGAAGGGATTAACTGCCTGCCAAGGGAAGGGCTTCATGAAACACTAATTTCTTTTTTTTCTCCAAGAGATTTCAGGCATTATAAAGGTGAAGCTCAGTTGAGATGCATTGTTCTTCAACCTCCTCTGATACTGTACAGTGGGAATGAGATGGGAAGAACTAGTAGATAGGGTTATCCACAGGGAAAGGATAATGCTTAAACACAGGTGATTTCCCAAATAGCTGTACAACCTTAATTTTAATGAACAATTTTCCAAAAATTTGCATGTTTTTCTACATCATCAGTTGTCTGAAGATCTCCCATCACTTCCAAATAAGACCCTTTCCTACCCAGACTGGTATTTTTTTCCCCATTATCTACTTGTAAATATACTCAAATGCATGGGATCACCCAGAAGAAGCAGAATACAACATATTTATAATCTCTATAGTGACTAAGGACCATACACCATAGGTATCAAACTCCTCTCATATTTGTTTATTTTGAAGACCTGTATGGTTTATCTGAGCCACTGGGCATTTTTATGTCAAGGTGTTTAATCCATTTTGTAGGAAAGGGGACCAACATCAAATGGATGTCATGTGAAGGACGTCTTAAACCACTAATGGATGTAATTACATTAAATTACTATTTTACATCCTCCTTCTTTTAATAATTTAGCTTTCTGACATTAACAGCATACCAGTAGACATAATGAGTTATTTTGCATATTTTGATAATTTTAATTATCATGGCATCTCAAAACTTGTACTTACCTATTTTGATGCAAGCAATAAAACCTGTAGTAAAAGATGATCTATTGTAATTACCTAATGTCATAAAATTGCAGATCCAAAACAGAAAAGTACAAGAACTGGAAGAGTAAGTCAGTGAAGAATGGTTATCCTGTGGACTATCTGTGTGAAAGCCAGGTTGCACACAGTCTGTTAACAACACTCAGAAATAAAATCTCATGATTTTCCTCAGGCATCTTGTGGAGGCATCACCAGATTCCAAGAAATTCAGAGCACAGAGGAATTCCATCCTTAAGGTCAATGCAATGCAAGTTTCAGCACTATCTCTTTAACTAGAAGAATGTGTCAGTTGTGGTGCAAATGAAAGTTCCCAGATTTCACACCGCTGACACTGTGCCCTTCCTCAACCAGGCTTTCCCTCCTTTCCTGAAATTTTCAGTACTTTCCTGGTTTGCGGAAGTTGCACCCACTCCTAGAAAAGGGTTCCTGGTCCAGACTCCTGTCCATTACCTACCAGGTTCAGTCAGAGCTGTCTACCTACTGCAGTGTCTTCTGAGCATCCTTACCTGTCCCTGCTGAAGTTGCAGACTCCCTCCATACTCCATCCTCAGCACATTCTTGTTCTTCTCTGATCTTCACCATGGTCTTCAAATCTGAGTGACTTTTAATTACTCGCCTAAATTTAGTCAGATATGGTTAGTTCTCATGACAACTCTTACCTGTAACAGTTCTTTTAATAGTTATTTTTCTGATCTAATCAAAACAAGTTCTTGTGATTTAAGGCTCTGTGTTCATTGTGTTCCAATTAGGTAGAAATCATGTTAGGTTTCAAAAGACATAAACAGCCCTCCTCCCTTTCCAGAGTGTGCATACATTCATGTGGCCTCAATTAATCAGTTTGGAGAATGATCCTGGTGAAAGCTAAACCTCAAATAGATGGTCGGCAAGAGCAGAGACTGAAATGCAAAACCCCATCTCTGAAACTTTTGCTATAAAAATTTCTTGAAGGTAGGTGACTAAAGATCAGTGAAGGATTTCAGATACCTCCTGGGACTCAAACAAGAAAACAATGCTGGAAATTGCTCATCAAAGGCTACATTTACTATTTCTGAGGTTGAGACTTTCCAAATTTTTAAAAATCAACTTTTCACAATAATGATATCAAGATTGTGAAAATTTTCCTACTGAAAAGAATAAAAAAATTGCAGCCAACATTAGACATAAAACAGAAAATATCAATTTAAAAAAGTAAAAGTCATTTTGTGACTTTTTCATTTTCCTGTGAAATAAAGACAAAGAAAAATACAAATAAGGAAAAGAATGTGTACAGACTAGGTAGTCACTTCAATCACCAGGCTATTTTCTTGTCTGCATAAGTCCCTGAATTGCAACAGAAATTAAATCCTAACGCTAAAGCATCTTATATTACCGAACAAATTTCTTCAAAACAAGCAGATCTGTGCGAACAGTTTGAAAAATCCTAACTGCATACTGGCAATGGGAACTTCAATACTTTCACTGATTTCTTTTCTGGCTATACACTGGAACCAGCAACTCCTGACTCACACTTTAATCATTTATCTATTGAGGCTTTCCAATCTGAGTGTTTCATGTCTTGAAAATGTCCAGACTTCTCCCATCCTCTCCTGATTACATAAAATAATTGTGAAATTGCTGTGCATCCAAGGCTCCAATCCATTCTTTCTCCAGATCATTTTTACACCTATTTCATAACAGACTGGTAGTTCCTAATGCTCAACTCTGGGGCAAATAACTATTAACCTTCTTTTATCCTGAAAATATTGGTTATTTATTTTGACTTCATTGTCTATCTTTTAACCACTTTAATCCATGGCAGGATCTAACCTCTGACCACCAAACTTTCTTAATAGTCTCTTGTGAAGACCTTCAGCAAAGCCTTTTGTTCCCAGTTTTATTATACTCATCCATTCTCCTTCACCCACTTCTTCTTTCAGCATTCTTAGTGCATTCCAGCAGGTTAAAAAAGCTTCCACTTACTCTTCAAAAATAACTGGTATCTTGTATCATAGTCACCTTGGAGATTAAAAATTTGAGCAGCCTCTCAATTTATTTCCTAATGCTGCATTATTATTCACCACATGGCAATTTTTTAGCAAGAAACTTATCTTAATAAACATGTAAGGGCTATCCTAATTCTACAAGGTACCTTCTTTGCCATTTAATGCAGACACACAAAAGGACTTTCAGAAAGTGATGTGCTCATAACCACACAATGGGTATTACAGATATTATCATGAGTAATATTTTCACCATCCCAATTAAAGAGTAAATATACACATTTAAAATTTTAACAAAAAGCCCAAAACAACAACAACAACAAAACAAAACCAAAAGAAAACAAAAAACCCACCAAAAATCCCCAAACAAACAAACAAACAACTCAAAACTCCCAAAACCATCAGAGTCTGTAGCATTCAGTAAAATTACATAAATATTTTAAATCTCTTTGTTTTTCAAAGAAATTTGCTTTGTCCTACATCTCTCTGTCACTGGTCTTTCAGATGCCTCAGGAGTTCCTGGACATGCAGATTTCAGCTGACTGGGCAATGGGCCATGTAAATATTTGTCCTTGTGGCTGGACATGCACAGGTCTCACAGAGGAAACTCCTACACATCCTGGTCATGCAAACATTCTCTTGCCCATGCAGCAGGGAAACAGAAGGACATGAGGGGGCAGGCTGGAAGAAAGAATTAACTAACTCCACAGCTGATCCCTGTCCTCATCTGAAAAGCACATATGATTGGCAGAAAGCAGGCTAAAGACACATTTTATTGTTCTGTTTTCCACATTTGCATAGTGTGCATCCACATTTCTCAAAAAGCTCTCCAAAACATGCTGGGTAATGGAGGTGTTCATTTGGACTGACATAAGCCCCAATAAGTAGATCCTGATTGCCAAAAGCATCTTATAATGGTAGAAATGTGGCTCTGCGAACATGCTGTCACATCTTTGTTACATTTAACTGTTGTGTTGTATTTGTTTTTCTTTACCTGGTCAGTAAGTAAAGAAAAGCATCCTTTCTTTATAGGGAGAGAGAGTTAGAAGAGGATTACTGTTGAAGTGGCAGCTCAGAGAAGGGGAAGGAGGTAAGAAGAACAGTGAAAATTGCTGCAAGGTCATAGTCAAGTCAAAAAGGAGAATAGCTGGGTGAATGAATTAATGCTGTCCAGGGTTTTGTACAGGGTCGTTTCTATAGCTTGACATGATTGTAGTCAGAACTTCTAGAGAGAAAAAATACTTCAAGGAGAAAATTGATATGGAAATATCTGAGATACAGAAGGAAGTTTAAGTGTATTCTTTCTGAAATAAAGCTTTTCATGAAAGCACTCTCCTTCAAACATAGGTCACTGTCAAATTGTTTCCTTTTCTGCCTAACTCAAAGAGGATATTAGTCTTTTGACAGTAATCCTTGCACTGCAGCCCTAGCTGTGAGGTTAAGGAAGGATTTTGTCCCTGGGACACTTATTCCTGCAAGAAACTGTTACTAGTAAAGGTGTTATTGGTTGTAATTTAGTGACTGCCCTGTGCTTCCTACAAAACCTGCTGTATTAGTGCTGTATTGCGCAGTTACTTTTACTGAGTTTAATGTTGCAGTCTGGCAAAAGTTCCAGAAACTATCACCACCAAAGGCTGGTGGTCTCTCCAGTGTCCACTCTGTGCAAGTACCCAAGTGCTGAGTGAAAGATGGATGGCCTGTAAATAAGAGAAAAGGAATAAATCAGGGGCAGAAGGGACCCAGACAGTTCTTCTGCCAGATGCAAGGAGCCAGCCTACACCAACTGAACTGGCCTTTCACAAAAGCATGACCCCAGGTGTAACAGGGGCCTGAGTGAGACACCCGCTTTTCCACATGCAAATACATACAGGTGGTGTGTGTGCTGGAGGAATAAGTGTTCTAAACAGCTACCCATTAAAAAAGAGCCCACCAACCAGGGGTCCCCTCAGGTAACACATAGGATCTCATTGGAACCAGGAGGACACTCAGAAGGTGTGAAAGAAAGCTGCAGTAAAGCCTGAAACTGCAGCTGCTTATCTCAAGCTGATTTCAAAAAACCCACTGAGTCCATCCTGCCTCCCACAGGAGCCCACCCCAGATTGGTGTCTCTCTGGTGGAGGCTGAAAGTCAGGACCAGACAGTCTGGGATCAGGGGTTTGTCTGGGGAAGGGGCCTGTCTTTGGTCAGTGTCAGGCTCCCTGGAACAGCCAGCTAGGACCCCAGTAAGCCTAGGGGATGTGCCATAGGTGGACAGGGGCTGTATGAGAACATGATGCCCCAGCAGTGTGGGGAGGAGCAGAACTCAGGAACACATTTGCCAATGGCCACAGAGCATGAGCAATGTCAAAACCCTGCTCAGATTTCTGCAGCCTCTTTTTCCCTCTCCAGTATCTCTTCCACTTTCTTTCTATACTATATAATTCTTTGATTAGAACAGGTCTGGACAAGGGCATGCCACAGCACACTTCTACCTTCTCCCTCATTGGTCACTCATCCAGAGCTCATGGAACTTTCTGTAAGATCATCAACATTAAGGCAAGGAGACGGACAGAGCACCAGCCCCAAATAGTGCCTTGCAGGCAGCAATATGCTCTGCCTGAGCAGTGCCAAGGGGAGTTCCCCACTACTTGCACAAAACTCCTTAAAATACAGTTTTGAATTCACAGATATGTTGTCTGTTTTTCTGGTTTGGGTAACCTTTCTTGGAAATGCTTTATCTCATTGTCTTCATACACCACATGCTTCTGAAGACAGCATTTTGTTCTTATTTTCTATATTCACAGATGGTGTTGCCTCTGTGTGTATGAATACACACAAAAGTATTTATATTTGTATATGAGGAATTCCTGATCCAAAGTAAAGAGGCAGAGTTACACTGAGATCAGAGCAACTTGGTCAAATGTAATGTGTCTCTGTCCACGGCAGGGGATTTGGAACTGGGTAATTTTAAGGTTCTTTCCAACCCAAATTAATCTATGATGTGTTTAAATTATGTCATCTAGCCAATGCAGAGTAGTACAAAAACACCTGGTGGTGCCCACTGGAGGAAGATGGGGCAGAGCATCTGTCACATCCTGTCTATTGCCACAGTTGTCCTCCTGTGACTAGACAAGCTGATAATGAAGATTTGCTTTATTAAAGGTGTCTGGTATAAGACAAGCTTATAATGCCATTAGTACCTTAAAAGAAATAAGGAAAGAAAAAAAAAAGAAACATCTGCAAGGGAAAATTTCTACACAAAGTAACAGATGCAATTCCAAAAGGCTTCTCTGAAAAGCACTTTAAGTTTTAATTATTTAGAGCTTTTCACTGTGTAGATGCAAAACTCACACAGATTTCTGAACCATAAATAGCAGACTGAGATTGCGTTCCAATAAATCTAATACCAGTGGAAGAGTGGACCCTTTTCAATAGAATTAAGCCATACAAAATATCATTTGTTGGAGGTATCTTCAAGAGATTTAATTTAAATACTGTATAAAAAGTATGGAAAAATGCTGCATTTGGACAAAGAATAAAATTCCAATTCATTTCCACAAATGCAGTGATGAAATTCCCACTTCTTACTATACTGAAAATTAAATGGGACAAAATGATGATGATTACAGAGGGAAAAAAATCCCCCACCTTCTGACAGGGATCTGAAGTAGGTAAGTGAAAAGGTGCTTTTATCTTTTTTTCAACTCTAATTTCATACTCATTGATTAACAGATTTACTCTGTGCTTCAAATGATATCATGCATTATTCAAGCAACTTCTTAAAATTTAACAAAAGCACAAGGAAGAAGAGGAGAATATAATAATAAACAGAATTTTAAATGTTGTTAAACCAAAGGTATGCTTTAAAGAAAATATCTACTAAGGATACCAACATAAACAACCTGTTTTACTCACAGCATGAAGCCTGGTTTTGTCTGTCCTGTTTACCAGGGTTTTTCGTGCCAGGAGTCCTTTGTATAAAGCTGCAAGTAAAAGAATCATTACAGAAAGGAAAACACAATTCTTACTCATTAGGCTCACAATTTTTATTCATTAGTGTATTTATTCACCTTGATCAAGCAGTAAAAAGGAAGAGGGTTGGGGATTTTAAGAGAGGTACACAGGCTTTTGAAGTGCAGCAATTCTCAGCAATTCTAAAAAAGGCTGCAAGGAGTTAAGAGGGAATGAGTGATGTCTGCATGCAGCCCCACACTTTAGTCAATCCAGGTTACACACTTTCTCAGCAGGTAAAATTCCATATTCTGAAAAGATATAAAGCATGGTAATGTCAGCTGGTACAAAACCCAAAGCACTGAGTGCAGGTAAATTATAATAGTTTCCAGTCTCCTTTCCTGGAAATATGCTGTATAATTAAGAGTTTTCTCCTGAGTGAAAACTCCTACTGCTCGATTCCTTTACTGACATTTACTTTGCACTAAATAATCTTGTTTACCTGCTTACCTTTTTCCTTATGGGTATGTCAAATTTTCTATTGACATGGTTTTGTTAAGACAAACAGAGAAACAAAAGAAACCACAATCACAACAAAATGTAAGCTTTACTCAATCACAAAATGATTTTCATCTGCAGAACACAATAGAAGCAAACAAGAGACAGCAGACTTCATGGTAAACTAAGATTACACAGAGTTCCTGAGATTTACAGATACCACTGCAATTAAATAACACTCGAGCCTGATCCCTAGGGAGCCTTTTACAGCCATCAAAATCTGGTATCACAACAATCGTGACTATGCTTATCACAACAAGAGAATTCCACAAGACTCTTAAGAGTCATTAAAAATAAGTACCCCAAAATGTGAAACTCAACTAGAAAGGCCTTGTCTCCACCTCAGAAACCTGAGAATTTAATATTACAGAATTTAAGAAACACATGTGTAGATGTTTTCTTTTTAGAGCCAAACTTTATCCTACATCAAGAGCTGAAGCAGGCTGGCTAGTGAAATTACAAAACAGATTTTTTTCTCTATCTTTGGGAGAGACAGCGTGATAAGCAAACACTTTTGAAGTGTTTTCCCACATAAACTTTTTTAGCAGTTTGCATTGTGCTGACTGGATATGTAGATGATATGTGGATTAGGCAGCAGACAGATCATCTGTCTAAATGCCATCATGAAACAGCTGCCCTCTTCTTTTCTATCCTGTTAATGCTAATCTTCCAGATCAAGCCAGCACTGGTATTATTCCTAGAAAGACAATAATCAGAGCAATGGACCCAAAAAAACACTATGCAAAATGACATGTCACATTAGAGAAGCACTTTGTTTTCATCGAGTATTCAAGGTGTTGGAGGCAGCACATTTAGAACAAAACCCTTGGACTGAAACCTTGAGAGCTTCACAAATCACATTTCCTTTGCAAGCCAACACAGCATTTTTTTTTCTAATTTCCAAGCTGCAGATTTTAATGTAGAAAGGACCCTGTCAATAGCCTGGGATTAATGTTGTGGAGATGCTCTAAGTATACATAATAGGAAATAGCATTTCTTCAGTTAAAAAAAAAAAAAATCTTTTTTTTATTACTTTTACTTGCACTTTTTGGTTTTAATCAGAAATCCCTGGCTCAGGATTGTTTTTAAGTACTTGGGGAGATGTTATGCATTTACCTATAGCTTATACATCATTAAAATTACAGTCACTGTCTGGAATGAAGTCATGTGCATCAGGGTTTTCCCCCTCCCTTCTTTGTGGCCAAATTTGCTGGCTTTGTGTGAAACTTTCCAGTGCTGGTTATTGTTAGTACCCAGCTCTGAGCCACTGCATCTCTGGAGTATGTCTGCATATATTTTCTGTTTGTACCTTTCTATGTCTACTCTGCTGAGTTTCTGGAGACCATGGGGAGACCCATGAAATTCCTTCTGCAGCTTACAAGGCATAAGGAGAGGAAGGTGTTATGAGCAGGGAGTTAGGTGACATGGAATTGTCTGATGTAAAAATCTTTGATATCTGAACATTTGTTATTAAAAACACATCACAATTTTAACAGCAGCCACAAAAAAATTAAACAGTTATGATAAGAAGACATTCATAATTTTAATGTGGACTATGTAATTAAATTTTAATAATTTTGATTTATAATTTTATTGTGGACTAAGTATCATTAGCATATGATTTTGTTTTCTTTTTAAAATAAGTATGACATTCAAGCTACCTGAAATCTAAAATAGTATGAGTTTATATGAAGTTCTCATCTTAGTCAATCTGATCTCTAGTGTGAGCTTCACATGTTCTTTGTTGACACAACTGAATGCAGGATGCATGTTTTGCAAGCAGGCAGATAACCCAGAAACCTCCCTGGCTGTGGGGTGAGCAATGGCTGTAAGAAGATATTTCCACTTGTCAAAGACAGGTACAGACAGCCACCTGGTCAAATGGATGCATATATGGTTCTTAAAACTGCTGGTCTGAAATGAAGATGCAGGGATTTCATACTTGCACAGATCCAGCTGGTCACAAATGTAATAAGAGATTAAGGCTTTCCACATTTTATCCTCCAGGTATAATTTTACTTGTTCATATCTGTAAAAGGCTGCTAACACCTGGGAAGCAGTTAGTTATTTAAAATAAACATGCAATATAAACAGCAACCATACAAATTTTTCCTTACATTATTTAAAACCTGGGTTTTAATATTTTTAATTTCTATATTTAGACCACTTAAGCACCAAGCATGCTTTGACCTGGTAGCATTACATGAGCTCATTCTTGGAAAATGTCTTTGGTCCCCTCTGCTTGAGGGTCAGCAAGGTGTCCAGTACCACTCTCCCTTTCCTGCAGCAAAAACCAGTGCATGGAACATAATTTTTCTAAAAAACAACCAAGTCACATCCCCATTTACACCTAGAATAAGCAGGTTTTGGATGAGTACATTAAAACAGGGACATGACTTGTCTGTGATGCTTCCAGGATGGGGTGCTGAACACAGGCAGTGGGACCATCATGGCCAGCCCTGTCATGTGCCAGGGAGATGTCACGGGCTGGTGCCACAGGTGTGCAGTGGGGAGGGATCTGTCATTTCTTCCTGGTGCTGGGTAATATCTGCTCTCACCAGAGTTCATGTTTGACCATGACACACTGTGTGTTCACCAAAAGCAGCATGCAGGGAGTCCTTACCATCATTTTCTCTGCAGAGAGACACTTGTGTGCAAACCAGGCTTGATTCTGCAAACTCATGATGTTTAGCAGCAGGAGCAGGTGAAGATATTGTGGAGTAGGCTACCTTTTACCTGTGTCATGAGTAAATTAAAAGACCTCTGTGTGCTGAACAAGCTCAACAGCAAATATGACCCCAAGTGACATAGCACTGATGTTTGCTTCCTGTGGACCTTTAACATACCCCAGTGCAAAATGAATATGTTCCTGCTTTGGATAGGTGCTGTGCTGATCCTATTGACAGCCACCTGGAGCAGCTTGAATTATTTTTGTAGGAATTTAACTTTTTAATCTTCATGACAGAAACTGGGAAAAGTCAGTCAAGAAAATTACTTCAGAACATTCTAGTGTCTGTTAAGACATTTTGTCATTGTACTAGCAATTTCTTCTGCCCTGGAGAAGAAATGGTGACGTTTCTCAGGTTATACCATGCTCCAAGTACTGCAGCTGAACTGCCAGCTGAGTCCCCAAGACAGAGCTGTAATTGGCTCAGTGCAAATCAAGTTCCCTTCGACTCCCCTTTTGTGAACACAAAGGCTGGGATGTAGCCAAAGCAAGAAAATGTACAGCAAAACACAGCTGACATGAATGGCAAAACAAACAAAAACAGATGCACCTCTTCACATGGTTATATGAGGGAGGTGGGAGCAGAGTATGTGTCGACAACAAAAGAAAAAACTGGTATCTGAACATGGGAGGCTTTGCAGACAAAGAAAGGTACTGTCAGTGATCATCAGTGAAGTGGCATTTGCAGATCACAAGATACCAGTGGTGAAGAAACCACTGTTGTGGGTTCAAAACCCACACAGAAGACCAAATAAATTACAAAAGCATGATGTCCGTGTTCAAGGCTTCCAGTGAAGTACCATCAGCACTTCAGCTAGCAAACCCAGAGCCCTTCACAAATGTATTTGATGGATCCAAGTTCTCTACTACCCTGCCACATACCATGTATTTTCAGATGCATCAGATTTTTACCAGACCAAAGGGAAGCAATGGAAGAAATTAAACATTATTTAGATTTGAGTGACACTGAAGTGCAGATGATGACACTCTTGAAATTCAAGATGCCTCAGATATGCCTGGTTTCTGGATTGCTGAAAGCTGCTGTTGCTATGATGTCAAGACTACTGAGGAAGTACTGGCCTCTATATTTATTGACACACAGGGTTTTCACTGAATGTGATAGTGCTAATGAGTGGAATGATAATGGATATTTTTGATCCAACCTAAGACAGAGCTTGCACTGACCTAGGAGTTCTACCTACCAGTTTCCCATATCACCCTTACCTACTAAAAACCAAAATCCTTCCTCTCTAAAGACAGACCTTGGGTGAGAAAACTTGATAAGTAAGGTGACTTTCCAAGGTTATTAGTGTGTCAGAACTGAAGTTCTTAAGTTATATCTCATATCTAAATATCCTTTATGTTAAGTCCCTCAATGTTGCCAGAAGCAACAGTGCATTAGGTAAATCACATATTCAGAAGGAAGATAATTACATCAACAAGGTAAAAGGTTTTGCAATATTTGGGCTTAAATGACTTTTTTTAGATGGTGTGTTTATATCTCTTAGAATTAACAGGAAGACAATATATTCACATTTTATATCAAGCTATATATGTCTTGGGAGTAAAATTTTCCCTGCCACAGAGAATTAAGCTAAGGCTGGGGGTGGCTGTCCTTTGATTATAAGAGTTTTGTTATAAATAATGTCTTTTTTCATTTGCACATCACAGTCAAATACTTGGTCATGAAAGGGATGCCTAGGAACTGCCACTAGGTGAGAGAATATGTGTTCACTTTTCTGTCTTCTTAAATATATTTCTTTTTGGCTGCTATGCAGAATTAAGTACCCATATTTTCATATTATCCATGTGTGAAACTGAAAACTTGTGTTTACTGAGGTTATAGTGGGTCATCAGGGATGCAAAGAAGAATCCAATAGTCAAACATTATAATATTAATAGCAAAACTGTTTGTTCACATCACGAGGAGCCCTAGATCATGGTCATTATTCATTACAGATGTTTCCACTTGAGTTGTAGTTAGGACAAGAGAGATTCCTTTTTTCCATACTTTCTATCCTTTTGCTACCTATCTAGAATTAAATAGTATTTCAGTAACATGTAACATGAAGGCAAGATACAAATGAAGAGTTGCACACAAAAAATGTCTATTTATATACATTCAGAATCTATTTTGGTTCTTCAAGGAACAGGAAAAATGGTTTTGCAAATTATTTTCCAGTATTATTCTGGAAAGCTCACAGGCTTTTCATAAAAAAAAGGCCATTTCAGTTCTTTGTTTGGTTATTCCTTACATTTCTTTGATGTCAAATGGCAGTTTCCTTTACTAATGGCACTGTAGTCCAAAAGACCAGGAACAGCAGTAAGCTTATTAAATATTAAAAAGGGCCTCTGAGGTAAAAGACCGAGAGATGCTTGATTATGCTGTCAATGATTTTGGAGTTTGGGGTTTTTTTGTTATTTTTCCTCATGCTAATTTATTTTTAGAGCACCTGCAATAATCAAACCATGGAGAAAAGGTTTTCAGGCCAGGGGGTATATATTTCTTAAGAAAAAGCCAGAAACTGAAGGAAAGAAAAAAGAACAAAAAGAGAAGCATTATGGTTCAGTTTCCCCTTTTTTTGGGTAGTTGCTGTTGTTGCAACTAAACAAGCAACACAGTTGATCACTAATGAGAATTAGCGTAGTTGCTTAATTCAGGAGGCCGAAATACTCAGCACAGTCAAAGAACTGAAATGCAATTAGAACAATATGTAACAGCCTGCACATTCTTAAAATTTAAGGACAAAACAAGTTTGCATCTACAGTGGTGAGATTTATGAGGCAAATGTTTATGCTTTGGTTTTACCCCTGGAAAAATGAAGCCTCTAACACTGAAGTCTGGACAGCAGTCAATGAACTCACAAATTTATTCATAACAGATAATGTTTGTAGCTCCAACTCAATTCCAAAACTTACTTTAAAAAAATAATTAGTTCACTAAATGGAAATATATATGATATATATTACAGTGCAGAAATTTATTATTTATGAGTCCAAACACAAATGATTGCACCTGGTGACAAAATTTTTGTTTAGGTTGTAAAAGAGCAAACTGCAGTTGAATCATTGACACAGAAGCAACCAGGGAAGCACAAATGATTTGTTTAACATAATTCTAACTTACCCGTGAGCTAAACTGCAGTATTTTTTATAATATAGTCTGAATAAATGACTTATGTTGGTGTTCAACAGGTGACGACTACCAAAAAAAACCTCATTTGAAATTTACAATGCAGCAAGAAGATGACAAGATGTTTGCATGCATAAAGGTGAAATATGCCAAGATTTATTAAAAATTTAGATATAATGGATGCATATGTCCTATTCTTTATGATTCTAGATAAAAATGATTTATCTGATCATGGCAATGTTTACTATTTCTTTTAGTGAAGGCATAAATCTTTGCACCTCCTCATTAATATATTCACACTTTTTTTTTTTTTTTTTTTTTTTACAATGTAGGTAATATTTCCCAGAAGCTGCAATGTAATATTCAATTCTTTACCCTGATTCAGAAATTGTGAAATGTCTAAATTACAACCCACTATTCTATATCTAATTTTTAAATTACTTAAGTAGTCATTTTATACATACCTTGTCTATTAAGAATTAATTTAATCATTCCTTGGTGATTATAAAAATCACAGCCTTGCCATGGGCAGGGACACCTCCCACTTGCCCAGGTCACTCACAGGCCCACACATGCAGGCCTCAAACACTTCCAGGGATGGGGCAGCCAGATTTTATCTGGGCAACCTGGTCCAGTGTCTCACCACCCTCAATTAAAAGTAAAGAATTTCTTGGCAATATCTAATCAAAACCTATTCCCTTTCAGTTTGAAGCCATTACCTTGCCCTGTCTGTACATATCCCTATAAGAAGTCCCTCTCCTGTTCTCTTATCAGCAAGTCCCCTTTAGGGAATAGGGGTTAATGCTATTAACCACATCTTGGATATCTTTAGATATTTAGATTCTATCTGGATGCAGTCCATAAAGCTGTTTGATTTTGTTTGGAAAAGAAAACAAGAGAAAGTAGATCAGTACAGTACCATGTATTCATTCCCATTCTCTGCATTTTGCTCTATATAACTTTTCTCCTTTGAGTGACTTCTCATCTGCGCTTTAAGCTTGATGAATTGTTTCACTCTGGAGAAAAAAAAACCCAACCAAAAACAAAAGCAAAAAAAC
>VWZN01002470.1:468080-484086 GCA_013396955.1 Regulus satrapa | reverse complement strand
CAAAACCAAACAAAGCAAAAAACAAAAAAAACCACCAAACATGCTGAACCATACTCCATGCAGATAAGATAATAAAATAACCCCAGTTCTACCTTTGAGTGACATTGAGATACATAAAAAGAAAAACAACAGGAAAAATAAGTCACCTAATTCAAATTAATACAAACTGGAGCAAAACGCCAAGTAAATTTATTTTAATGGATATTTCATGTTATTACTCTGGCATGCATTATGATTGCCTCAACTGTACATTTCCACACCTTTCAATTTTTCTGCCTTTAACTTTGACAACAGAATTTGTGACATTTATTAAGGGGGCAGTAGCACTAACGCTTTTTCTCATCTTAAATTGTATTTTTAAATTATTAATTCAATTTTATTCCATTATTTTTATAGTATATAAGATATGTATTTGTATGCATGTGTTTCTTTCTGGAAGTCTACTGAGTGAAGAATTTATTTTCAAATGCCTTGCAACTAACTGTGATAGTCTAGCTAGTGCTTGATTTAGAATTCTTAGTGCATTTGAAATATTTAAGCATGTTAAAAATAAATCTAAGTAACTCGTTATAAACTATTTCAAGATCAGAGTTTTTTAACTGAGAACAGAATACTATGATAATCTGAACAAAAGAAATGCTGAGACAAAATCTGTCTAACATCTCAACTGAGTACACAATGAGAGTTTTCAGAAGGTGTTAGACACAGTGTGCACTTCATGAGAGGCAATACAGGATAAATCTGTGACCTTTCCATTTATCTGCTCTTTTCCTCTTTCAAAAGACTTACTGATCTTTGGAGAATAATTAATCTTAGTGTATCAGAGTATGGGGAACTTTAATATTTCCTCTAAGAAGGAAAAAAATTCAAAGTTACTAAAGGGAGTTAAAGGCATAAAAACTCTACCTTCCCCAGGAAATAAAAAAAAAAATAAANAAAAAAAAGAAAGAAAGAAATGGGTCAGAATGTCAACTGATGCAATTTCAGGTGATTCCAATGAAATGGCTGACAGAGACATCAGTTTTAAGGTGAAAAAACCTGTTACACCATCCTAGTCTTTCTTCCTGCATAATGCAGGCCAGAAAATTCCATATAGCAACTCTTGCTGAGCTGATAGATCTCTTGATTCACTCGATTTGACTCCCTACTTTTCGAAAGATTAGTAGATATTCTCCCTAGGAGACAGAACATGATGAGACAGCTGCAGTATTTGACGCAGAATTTGATTTGCAAAAAAACATTTACAATTTTTGTCTGTTGTGAGTGCAAGGATCAAGAGCCTGTGCTGACCTGTCAAGAATTGGTTCACTGCCAAAATGAGAAGGACAGTGTTTCAAAGAAAATTAAAACCTTTCTGGAATCCCAAACTGACAGCAACAAATGTCTAGATGACAAGGTCGAACGGCAGGTATTTTTGTAATGGAAAATAACGAAAGGTCACACATGGTGTGAATTTCTGATTTTTAAGGGAATGTTAACTGGCACTTCACAATAAGACATCAGAAAAAAAGGAATAAAGAAGAAGCCTAGTCATATATAGAAATAGAAAGTTCCCTGTACATTTGAACTTTCTATACACTAGATATGGGCACAAAAGCAGAATGAAGAGATATAGAACTTACCTCTTGAAATATCAGATGGCATTCTATGAAATATATTTTTTCTCAGAGTTTGGATTTTCTAAGCTTGAGATTGCTTTCATTTTCTCTGCGCACTAGAATTCACAATAAGGAGAAAGTGCAGTTGGCTTCAGATAAATGTGTGCTTGGTATATAAATAGACATAATAAATGTGGGTGGCTAAAAAATTGATTATTTGTATTGGTGGAAGTCAAAAGCCATCAATTCACTTTAGCAGAGTGATAATCAGAGGAAAAAGATGTTAGTTTGCACATGAGAAACCTGCTTATTCAAATTGTTTCAGTCCTGGTCCCTTGGTTAAGTTATTCTAAACAAACTGAAGAATTTATAGCAATTTTAAGAAAAGTAGGTTTTTTAAATTATGATAACCTGGAAATAATGGTACAGTGGCCTTGAAGGGCAGTTTGGACAAAAGAAGCCAGTGGCAATAATGGATGACCTAGATTTAATAGGAGTTGGACATCTCTGGATGGTCCATTTGGGACCACAGCCTTTGAGGCAGCTGCTACAAGTAGAGCTGCCAAACGTCCCAACAAACAAAGGGACAATTCTGTTCTGTAAAACACTCCAGCATACCAGCAGAAGAGTGTAGGTTCTCATTTTTGCTGTAAGTCAACCATCACACAGCTAGAGATTTTAACACAGCACACTGAAACCAAGCCGCTGTATCACTGAGGGAACACACGAGAACCTGTCCAACTGTTGACTGTGCCACAAGGAGACTGTGACACCGCGTCACTGTGGTCCCCAGTGTATTGGAAATTGAACCTACATTGGCCAGCACGTAGAAGAATGCCCTGACCATGAAGTTATTGGTCTGGGGCAATGATATTTGTACCCAGCAGAGATAGTGCTCTGGCAGACACTTCTGCCTAATGCAAACTTCTCCCAGAAATGATGAATTCTGAGCTGTGTTCACAGAGTGAATGCAGAGAGATTTCTATTCTGTCTGATTTATTTTATGTTTGAAGTTATTTTCCAATTCCTATGAATAATTCTTGCCTAGGAGCTCTTTCATAAGCAACATATTGCAAGGCCTGAAATAGCAGTGAGACAGATTCTCCACTGTTGAAGTCAGTTTTGGCCCATGGTCCACAGGTAAGGTGAAACTGTGCTGATTTAGGTTAGCTCAGAATTTATCCTGACATATTTTGATGGGTCATGACAAGTTAAATATCTACTTGAAATGCCTCATTGAATAAGCAGACCCTTTGGAATAAGACCTTGGATGCAAAGATATTTATCTGGATGTTCATTTGTCTGCAATATCCAGGCATGTTTATTTAGGTATGATGGTAAGTAAGGCTAAAAGGGATGCACAGATAGGGATGTGATTTCATTTAAAATACTGGTATGTCTAATCACTGCATTTTCTACTTTCAAATTAAATCAGACAGCATTAATAAGGGTTTGGGAAACAGGTAAAATTCCTATATGGAAGTTTATTTAAAACAAAGGACAGAGGAAGGAACTGTTGAATAATTTGATTTTCCTTTACTTCAGTNCGAACAGCAGTAAGTGTCCTTGAGGCAGCCACAGTCTGCTGCCATGTGTCACAATCTTCTGCCTCACTTTGCAGGCAGGGGGGATGTGCTCCTGTGTGCCAGCAGTTAATTATATACCCACTGCAAAGGACCACTAAGTCACTGTAATTACACGGCTGCTTTATATGCTCTCCTTATAGCTGTGTTTATATTGCAATGCTGCTTGTGAGAGGGTAACAGGAAAAGCTGGATTGTGGTGGTCACGTCTCCTGTACTTGCACCTGTGCCAAGGGTGTGATAGTGGAACGTTACCTGCTCCAGTAAATGCAGCAAGCCCATGTACTCCGCTTGGCTGGCGTAGGTCAGGTATCACAGTGAAATGGAGAAAGTTTCACTCCAAATTTGCACCATCTTTGACAAAATCCCATTCTGACATGGTGACTGGCCTGGAAGATGCTGTCCCTGGGCTCAGATCAGTCAGCAGGGCTGCTGTTCAGGCTTCCTGCTGCTTCCACACACAGGGCAGTCCTTGGGGCTGACAGGGGCTGCTGCCATGTCACTGGGCTGCCAGCACTGCCAGTGGGGAAATTCACTGCAGCTGAGTCAGGATGGAGGGGTCTGACCATTGCTCTAATCTCTTTTAAACACTGTCCTTACATAGCCCAGAGGAAGGAAGACTTGACTGCACAGACTCTTCAGATGGTCCTACAAACAGAGAGACAGTAACACACAGGCACAGCATGGCAGAAGCTCTTTTTCGTTCTTGCAAAGCCTGACACTGGATTTGCAGGTACAAGTCTCTACTCCTCCCACTCTCTAGCTGTCTTGCACTCCAGCTGTCTGAGCCCTGGGTTGGGTCCTGGTAATCCAGTTTTCATCAGGTCTAAGTCCCGTGGCAGCTCTCCATTGGTGCCACTGGTACCAGCAGCTGTGGTGTAGTTGCTTCTGGGTGCTGGTCTTGCTTTTTTCATGACTGATTTCCTAATGGACATGACCATGTCTGTACTCATTTTTGTCTATTTCATGTTTTATTTCAGCAATAGTTCCTGGTGTGGTTGGGACAGATAAACATGTAAAAAACTCCTTTGTCGACAACTCCCTCTTTAAAAAAACTTCAGTATGAGTAAAACATATATACTTGGGCAACCTTTTTGTGAAAGGCCATAACATGGCCATTTTATGTCAGGTCCATAACTGGACATCTGAGGGCAGGAGGGAGAGGGATGACATTTAATACCATCATACCACAGATCCAAGGCATGTGAGAGTTTTAACAGAATTTTCTTCAATGACTTCAAGAGTGCTTACTCTTTCTTTTTCAGTCCACCAGAGCTGAGGGCCCACTTATAATGTTCTAAAAGTGCTTCTGTATTAAAGCTTTGAATTGCTAGCTCTCAGCTTTCCTAAGCAGGTACTGGACCAATTTTATATATATATATATTTAATTTAGCATTATCTTTTTTTCTTCATTAACATGGAGTCTATAAAGCTATAAGGCTATCAGTCTGATTTTTAACTTTCATTGCATTCATGTAGTTCCTTTCTTTTCACTGAACTGCTGTACTAGGAGTGGGTCAGCCTAATACAGTGAAAACCAGTCCTCATAACTGATGAAGATTACAGAACTTTTTGGGAAACTGTTAACAAATGGCCTCATTGCATCTAAAATAATACATCTCATACATATTCCTTGTTCTCATAAGAACGAGCATTCTGTACTGTCTATCAAGTCTAGGGACAAACTAAATTAATGTAAAAAAAACCCAACAAACCTTCACATTTATTCTCAGTTCACTGATTTAAGAACATGACATTACATATTGGAACTCTGTGTTTTCTTCTTTAAAAAAACAAATTCGTCCAGCACTACTCTGAATCATACTGTACAAAAAAGTCTTTTCTCACTTGATAATTAATCTTATTAAAAATCTTATTAAAAATCAGGATTTGAGTTTTAGACTTACCTGCCTTCAGACAGGTAAATAAAAGTTTCTTGGTTTTCAGGGATGCTCACCAACAATAAATACACCCACTGATTCAATGAAGCACTATGGTACTTAACAACCCTAAAGAAATCAGGTCTGCCTTAATTTGGGCATATAATGTAGCTCTAGGCATCCACAGGAAAAAAAAAAATGTTAGCTTTAAAAACTCTGTTAAAAAAGTCAAGGTAACAGTTTTGGCCAATCCCCCTGATCCACACTTCCAGTGAGCATTTAACAGGGTCTGAAAGTTAACCACTATTAGGAAGAAGGAGACCTAGGGGAGCAGTACTGCACTGGCAAGGTGATAAACTGCTGGCAGTATAATCAGGCTGTTACAGCACAAAATTGAGACTGCGGAAATGCAGGTTCTAATCTTGACTTGATGTGTGGCTTCAGCAAAGTAATTTCAGTCCCTCCTTTCAGTTTACTAGCTAATAAACAGCTATTCTGTAAGTTATTCTGAGGATGCTATGATATCTAATTAATTTTAGTCAAGCAAGCATTTTGAAAACTGACCATACTAAGCACAATTTTCTACTATTTTTTACTATTACTAGCAGAAGAAAAAGAGAAATCAATTACTTTGAGTGTTTCTTGGGACACAATGGTGGAGCACCTGTATTATTTTGTAGGCATCTGGTACACAAGTATTTACGCCCCAAGGTTTCAAATATATCCAGGCTCTTGCTATACCCAGTTTCAGCTGAAATTCACCAATTGACAGCTCTGTGATCTAGCTGATCCTCTTCAAAATCATAGAGCCAGTGGGATATGCTCAGCTGGAACACACCCATCAGGTTCACCAAGTCAAACTAATGGCCTTGCACAAGGCACACCAATACTCACACCACATGTCAGAGAGCTTTGTCCAAATGTTTCTTGAACTCTGTCAGGTTTGGTGCTGGGACCACTTTCCTGGGGAGCCCATTCTACACTGCTGCTCTCCAGCCTCTCACTCCCTGGTCTGTACACACTACCAGTGTTGCCCTGTCCCAAGTGAACAATCTGACACTTGCCCTAGTTAAAATTCATAGCTTGTGATTGCTCATCTCCCTAACTTTTTGAGGTCTCTCTGCAGGTCCCCTCTCCTCTCAAGGGAATCAACAGCTCCTCCCAATTGAGTATCATGACCAAACTTAGTACTTCTTCAAGANACCACTTTCCTGGGGAGCCCATTCTACACTGCTGCTCTCCAGCCTCTCACTCCCTGGTCTGTACACACTACCAGTGTTGCCCTGTCCCAAGTGAACAATCTGACACTTGCCCTAGTTAAAATTCATAGCTTGTGATTGCTCATCTCCCTAACTTTTTGAGGTCTCTCTGCAGGTCCCCTCTCCTCTCAAGGGAATCAACAGCTCCTCCCAATTGAGTATCATGACCAAACTTAGTACTTCTTCAAGACTGCATCCAGGTTGTTAATGAAGATGTTGAGAAAGCACTGGGACCAGGATGGAGCCCTGTGGAACTCCACTAGTTACAGGTCCTCACTCTGATGTCATCCCATTCACTACAACCCTTTCACCCCAACCCATGACCCAGCTCAGCCATCTCAGGATGTGTTTATCCAGGTAAGTGCTGGACATTTTTCCCAGTGGATCTTGTGAGAGACTATAAAAAGCACTACAGAAATGAAAGAAGGATAGATCAGCTGGCTTCCTTTGATCAGCTAGGTGGGTTCTTTTGTCATAAAAGGAAATTAGGGTCAAGAAGTAGGACTTTCTCCTCATGAAGCCATGCTGACTGAGACCAGTGATGGCATTTGTCCTTCAGGTGTTTTTCAATACCTCCCAGAATAATCATATTTTCCATAATTTTACCAATCACTCAAGACTGACAAGGCTATAGTTCCTGGGGTTAACCTTTTTACCCTTCTTAACAATAGGGATATTGTTCACCAGTTTCTAGTCAGCTTGAACCTCTCACGATTCCCAAGATCATTCAAAAGTCCTTGAGAGAGGCTTTGCAATGACATCAGCCCTCTCTTTGGGGATTCTTGGATGAATCCCATCAGGCCTCATAGATATGTAGGGATCCAGCTGGAGCAAGAGATTCTGTATAAGTTCAGGATCAACTGGGAGTTGTTCATTCTCACAGTCATAGTCCCAAAGCTCAGGGCGCTGTGACTCCCTCGGTCCATCCCCCATATTGAAGACAAGAGGCAAAGAATGCATTAAACATCTCTGCCTTGACCATGTCCCTGTTTGTGAGGTGACCATCCACCGTGTCAAAGTTATTTCTGCACTGCCTTTGGCCAATAATATATTTGAAAAAATTCCCCCACATTTTTGGCAGTTTCAACTCCAGTTGAGCTTTGGCCACATGATTTTTCTCCTTCCAGTGGCAAGCAGCATCTCTCTACTTTTCCCACATCACGTAACCCTGCTTCCACTGGAAGCCTTTTTGGTTTTTTGCCTTATCCAAAGGCAAAATCAAACTGGGCTTCTGCCTCACCTGCTTGATTTCTGATATTTGGGGATTGCTGCTCCTGTGCCCTTAGGAAGGGATGTTTAAAAAGTCACCAGCACTGATGGACTCCAGAACCTACAAAAATGTTTTCCTAGGGTATTTCATTGATGGCTTTCCTGAGCAGCCTGAAGTCTCATGCCCAGAGTTGAGGTTTTTCTGGTGCTTTTCCTGTCAATAGTGATTTTAAAGTTTCTCCATACATTCCAGAGTATTGATGTGACACATCAAAACCTGAGGGGTTATCTAAGACAAGAAACTCTGCCTCCACAGCCATCACTCTTTTTACCTGTTTTTAAATATTAAAAATATTTGGGGTAAGGTTTTTGCAAACATTTTTAGACTCTATGTAACAGCAGAACAAGCCTGTTACCAGTAACATGCAAAATTATTGGAGAGTTTTCATTATGATTGTAAAATAAATGCTAGAATTAGATACTTGGACTTTAGAATCAGCACAGAGAAAAAGAAAACATTCTCACTTACTATTCTTTCAGCCTCTCTGTTTGAAGGTTTGCATTTTGGAGACTATCAGAACATCACAAAGGTCATCAGCTTCATTATAATTAAAGCTGAGATTTTGTAAGATGAACAAGAAATCTGCTCAAACTGTGAATTCTCTCAATCTGTAGAATACAGATTTTAGGCATTTTCTGCTGAGATATGATCTTCACAGTCTTTGATGAAAATGTTCTCTATTATTTGTCATATACTCATCATAACCTGTTTTTGCCTAATCTGCCCATTAAATTATGTACCTTGCTCAAGATCTTTAGGCCTTGTGTTTCCAAAATCACATAATGATATTTATTTTTTGTGATTCAATTTCCAAAAAAAATGGAACCATTTTTATTCTAGGGATTATTATAGTGATATGAGTCTTCAAGCAATTTATGAACTTGAAATATGGAAAAATAAATTCTGTCAGTCTCATATGCGAGGCGCAAGCTTGTATAAATGATCACTATATTCTGTGGGGTGGAGGTGCTGAATATAGAAGTGTGTTATTTGGCTAACTCAAACCTGTGGTTGTTTCTACACTCATGGATTACCTCTAACAGTATCTCCTCGCCTTTAGAAAGCTAAAGCCTATTTTAAGCATGACATTTGAGACACACAAGACAGATAGAAGCTTCTCTTCTATGACAATGAAACCCTGGGGTGCTAAAATCTCCAGCTGTAGAATGAGATGCAAATGAGTAGGTGGACCTTTCCTATTGAAGGTACTGTGAAGACTTTAAGATCCATAAAGCAAAAAGAACCAACTTAGGGACATGAAGATGTTTAACTACTTTTTATGGAGAGGGAGTAAATTATAAAAGTGAGTGTCATACAAGCATTGCAATCAAACTGAGTTTAATATCACTAGAGCTTTTTTTAAAGTGCAACATTTCTGCAGTTCATCTCAAAAATAATGAATCAGGTTGGGGGAGTGCCCTGAACGATGCCTGGGTCCATCCCATATTCAGAGAAGGTTGGATTTCAGATGTAGACTGCTCCTCAGTTTGGCATCACCCATCTCCTTCAGTTGCTGTCAGTCTGTCCAATCTTCCCCCCATTACTGAAGACATTAAACAGTCTCAGCCCCAGGACCAAGCTGGGCAGGAACAATGGAGGATAAAGCAGAAGGCTGTGTTCCTCCCTTGGCTTTCTTCAGTAAAGACTCACCAAGAGACCTCCATAAATAAATCTTTCTCCAAGTGAGAGGCACTAAATCTGTAGTGGGAGATTCCTCTTAAAACTGCAGAAAACCAACCTAGAGGGTTAGAGCATTTATGGTGAATTATCAAATTAGAGCAGGAACTGAAACCTGAAAATGTTTTCTATACTGTGGCTACAGTATAGAAAAAAGTATAATGAAAGTAACCTTAGATATACATCATAGGTGTATACATAAGTGCATACATTTACAAGCTTAATTTAAGTGCTTAATTTACAAGCAATTTTCTCATCAAAATGATTTTGATGTGCTGCTTCATTTTCCTAATACTAATTCTATTAGTACTAATATTTATGTAATACTTTGAGATTGATTATTAGAACAAAAAATATTTTTATAGTCTTAAAATCCAATTTTCAGAAAAGCCTCTAAAATCAGAAGTACTAGATCTGTGAAATAAGCAGAAATAATTTTTATTCTTGATTTCCTGAGTAGTTCCATTGAAATCAATCTCTGTAACTACGTGCATGCTTAAGAACAGAAACACCCTAGTACTCTGCTGATGAAAAGCTAAATTACCAATAAGCAGAGTTCAGATGCTCAGCCTACTAATGCAGCACTAAATCCAGTGGAATTCACTCCAAGGGAAGAACATATTTTCTGGTTATCACAAAAATTACACATATTCCCTGGGAGATAAGTTCTGGTCCTGACCGGACTTAAAGCAAATATTCATTATTTTATATTAGGTCTTATAATAAATGAGCCTTCAGTGGAAAAGTATCTTCAGATAATATAACCCAAGACTAGATTTCCTCAGGCATTGTGCTCTAGTTCAGCTATAGAAACAGCTGTGCTAAAAAAAACCTTTTTCTTTTGAATTTGTGTGTATGTGTACATGTGCTCACCCTCACATTTTATGTCTTTCAAAAACATAATATTAAGGGAACCTTTAAGTCAAACTTAGGCTTTAAATTTCTTCAACCACTTTTTTGATAATAAGCTTTACAAAATAAGGTATTAACATCAGTGATTTAAGACTCAAAGCACTAAGAGTACCCTCTTCAGGCTAGGCTTATAACCTGGTCCTCCTGAACAGTGAAGACCTCTAGTCTGGTCAGGGAAATGTATAGCAACTTCTGAAAATACCATGCTGTGCTTACTCCTGCTGCAAGACTTTTGTGATAACCTCCCTGCACACTGCTCCATCAGATGTGAGGCTTGAATCTACGTCTGGAGTTATGCCAGAGCCAGATAAGAAAAAAACCTGTCTTCACTGCAGTGCTGGAAGACTCCTTCAGCAATACCCATTTCTTCTACTTTCAGAGCACCTTGTCCTCTAACTTCTTCCTACAGTCAATGGGGAGAAACAGGCATCTGCAAGGTGCAATTAGTCTATTCTACATATTTATCTTGGGATAAGATGGATCATGCAGCAGAGGAACCCATTTCTCTGCATTGATTTTAAATGCTACCCAGTGATTAGCTCCAACACAAACACCTACACCTCCCACTCAACATTAATTGAAATGGATTTTACCCTGTCTGTGACTCTGAGCCTTACACAGAAGTAGGTTATAGGCAAGTTGCTAAAAGTCAGAGCCAGTTCATGAAACCTGAGCCTAACAGAGCTTAGCTCTGTGTGGGGAATCAAAGGAATCAAGGTTACAGCCCAACATTTCTGATATTCTGTACAAATATCTTAGCTTGGCATTTCCTTGGGGTTCGATTCTTGGCATCTCATAAGATACAGTAAGAGTACACTGAGTAAAAGGATCCACAGCTTCTGCAGTCTCCTGTTATAGCATCCCTGTCAAGCCAATATTTAGCTTACTATGACTTGAAAGCAGCTGAGCAATGTTTGGGAAATCTGGACTTGCACCATCTGCATTCCAGCTGCCTGTCATGGAACAAAGTCTGTATTAAAACTGAGTTTGACACTGTCAGGCAATTTCCTGGTTTACATGATCAGACTGAATTTGAAGAAAGATACCAGCAAATCAGCTAAAAGGGTCACAAATACTAAACACAGAAGACAAGACAGTGAGATATGCTTCCTAGTTGTTCACCATTTACATTATAATCAGAATGGTTTTAGGAGAAAATGAAAAACTAAAATCTAGACAATAAATATTCAGAAACACATTCATTTGGACAAACCCCCACTTTTCCTGTGTTTCAAGTTCTTTCTGTACAAGCTAATCTCTCCAAATTACTACACAGATCAAAGTTTAAGAAAAACTAAACTCCTTCTTTTTTCAAAATATTTTTGAGTTTAGTTCAAACATATGCTTTCACCTTAACTACTCTTTGTTCATGTAGCTAAGTATTAGAATTATTTTAATTTTTGAAAGACAGTATTTGCATTCTTAAAATTGGAACATCATATAGATAAACAAATTAAGATTGAAACCTAGGAGAACTTTCCAAAATTGTTCTGACCTTTCCAAACTAAATAATTTTAGTTTTAACAGAATGGTTAGAAGAAACTGTTTTATCAGAACACTTCTACAATTCTGCCAATTTTGATCCATTTTAAATTTAAAAATAGGTAATTATGTTTCCTACTCTCTTGGTCAGGAATAGCTGCAAGATCACAGAGGGGACAGGCCAGTACACCAGAGCCCTAGGAGGAGAATATTTCTTCTGATATAGTTTCCACAATACACAAGAGGATGTTCAGCAGCTGAGCAGCAGTGGTTATGTGGAGAGTATGAAGCATTCTGTGCATGTTCCAGTCCCTTGCTCTCAGTTGTGCACACATCCACAGTCCCAGACCTTGCCTTGACTCACAAACCTAATGATCTGTTCCCCATAAAGATAGATGCAGGTTGCTCCTTAGCCACCAACACCAGTTAAAGCATCTCTTTTTCTTGGTGCCTGGGGGACTGCCCTCTAATGTAGACAGTCTGAAAGAGATAATTTCTCTCATGGTGCTCTTAAAAAAGCTGTGGCTTCTCTATCAGATGAAAAACCACTCAAAGAAATAAAGGCTAAAAAATTAATATTATTATGATATACGTTTTGTGGAAAGTCTAGAATGACTCAGTGAGGAATGTACACTTAGAATAATGATTCTTTCAATTAACATAAAATATTTCAGCAGGCCATAATCTCAGATTCTCTTTCTAAAGTTTCACAACTGCCTTTGGATTTTGTAAAAATCCAAAGCCATTTTATTATACTCCTGATAAAGAAAAGTAATGCAATGATGTTTTTGAAGTTTAATCTTATGCTACCTTTCCACCTGCCTGTGGGCACGATCTTGTGAGCCATCAGGATCCTAACCAGTTTCCTGCAGCACTTAACAGCCAAACCAGCATATCCCTCCCCTTCCTCAAGTCAAAGCATGGGAGTTCTCCTCTTCCTCATTTTTGTGGTGCTGCTGGCTCCAAAGAACTAAAGTCATGTTCTGTGGATATCTAGGATACCTATGACAATTGTCAATCCCTGTGTTCCTCACCTTAAATGTTAGAGGAAAGTTTTAATTATTCAGTTATTTAAGATACAAAATCTTCAAGCTATGGCCCATACTGCATGGGAACATCTCTGCTGGTCTAAACCATTCTCTTCTTGCTCTCCCTCTTTCAACATCAGCAAGTCTTGCAAATAACCCTTTTCCTTACCACGATGAAGGTGGTAAGGTGGTAAAAGAAGGTGGTAGAGATCAAAGGTACTTTTCTTCTGTATGTGTGACCCATGCTACTCCAAATCAAAGAGACACAAAATAATTCTTCAAGGCCCAACCTAAACACACAGACTTTCAGGCTGAGTATACTCTTTTATGCTTGTATATATAAAATTCCAATAAATACATACTGAACAACAGTAGAATTTGGTCCCGTCTCCTGACTGGCAACACCCTGTCAGGACAAGGACACATCTGTGGGGTTGTAATTTA
Source organism: Regulus satrapa (assembly GCA_013396955.1). Classification (NCBI taxonomy): domain Eukaryota; kingdom Metazoa; phylum Chordata; class Aves; order Passeriformes; family Regulidae; genus Regulus; species Regulus satrapa. The sequence goes on along the minus strand of VWZN01002470.1, from coordinate 470,953 downwards.
ATTTCCCTTTCGTACATACCTTGACCTATTTGAAAACCAGGCTCCTATCAAGATGCAGTAGATTTTTTAACTATTCTACGCTTGCACTCATGGAAAATTACCTTTGGTTACCCTATTGACTTAAGGTAGCTTGTAAGAAATTGAGGAATTTCTACTCAATTCAATTTGAATTACTCTCTTTTCCCAGTAATATTGCTTTTACCCATAGAGGACCCAGCATTTTTAATATCTACTTCAAATTTCCCTATCCTCATTATAGGCAATGATGAAGGAAATGGTGCCAAAGAACTTCCACTGTCATAAAAGAAGGATCCTGTTGAAGAAATGGACAAATCACTCATTCATTTGCAACAGATTGGTTATTTTCTGCAACAAAAGGTTTTACTCCTCCTAAGACAAGGAAAATTCATTATAGCTCTGTATAATACTATTTTAAAAGTTCAGATAAAAAAACAACCAAAAAAAAACCAAAAACCCACCCAAAAAAACACCAAACCAAACCAACCAAAAAAATCTCTTTCTCGAAGTGGTGGGTTCACTAAGGACTAGTGCCTCTTACCCAACACCACCATAGATGTGGGGGCTTTGTCCACTAGAAAAATCATCTTTCCCACTGTGGATCATATTCCTGTGCCATCTGCAGTGGTGATTAACTAGTTAGATGGGAAATACTTTTGAGAAGAGAGACTGTAAGAGAGCCATCAGAGAATACCCTACCTGGCTGGGGCACTTAGCTGAAAGTTTGTCCTAAGAGTCATATAGAAATATATGTTTGGAGTCTGAATGTAAATCAAAGCTTTTAAATACCTTAATGGTTGCATGAATATTTAGTGTGCCTCTGCTATTATTCTTTGTTTAAGGCCTAAACCAGAAAATGAGAGTATTGTGTCTCTGCTCAGGTCCTATACTCAAAAATTTTAGTGGAAAATCATCTTGATTGCAAATCTACGTAGGACTGAGTTAAGAAAAACATAGAAGCATGATTTCAGCTCTTTCATGCCATAGATGTTACAAAAGAATTTTGAAGAAGTAGATATGAGACTTGGATGCAGAATGTGGCTATTCCGTACCAAAACCAGTTATAGATGTACTCACAGCTGGCTTAATTTTGCTATATTTCTTTTTCAGCATTACAGAACTTGATTAAATATTTGATTTCACATGGAGTAAAATCTGGACTGCATAAGAAAATCAGTGGAGGTTTTACTATCAACCTCATGGGGCTTCAGAAATTGCCAAATTTAATGATTTCCTCATTAAAAATACACTGGTTTTGGTACCTTGAGAGTTTTGACTCTCAGAAGCCAGAGAGCCATGAGAGTCTCTGTTTCTGCAATGCACACAGGTGCAAGTCAAGCTTAGAATTGTGAATACTTAGAGAGCTCTGAAACCAGACAAATGAACACTAAAGAAGACTGACTCTGTGATCTTTCAAACAAAATATTACCACGGCCTTAAGATATGTCTCATGACAGCTCAGGGTCTGGAAATAGATAATGCATTCAATATGTAAAAAATATTCCATTTTATATGAGAAAATTTGTATGTTTGGATTATTTGTTTTCTTCATAAATAACCATGTTTTGATATGCCATTTGCATGAAGGTTTGTAAACAAGAAGAGTAGGTGATTAAAAAAACACAACAAAAGGCAATTTGAGGAATTTAATTTGAAGACTATTTGCAAGTAATATTTTACAGATTTTCTCCAGCTCTGCCCAGCAATCTCTAAGCAGATTACAAAGTTCCCAGAAATTTGATGGTATGCAGTAACTCAACAAGTGAATGTAAAGGATGCTAAGCTTAAACTTTGTGCTTTTATTCTACCTCCAGAAAGAGAATATAAATCCTTTGGAGATGTTTTCCTTCAGTTCTCTGAAAGCAGAACTTCTGCAGCACAAGAGAAGGACATCTTGGCAACATGTTTATTCATTTAGGGGAAAGGTTTGCTGTCTGTAGGAACAAAACCATCGTTCTCATACATATTGACAGAATGTAGGCACAGCCATGGCTGGAGGTGGATTTTCTACTTCCCCTGGTCATGTGCTATGTATCACTGATAGGGAATGATGCTGAATATTTTTTGTTGATAATAATAAAATAAATTTTAAAAAGACATGAGCAATAGGACTTCTGAAATACTTATTTATATGTTAGTGAGACTAAGCAGAAAGAGCACATCTTCATGAATATAACAATATTCATTCAATATCTTCAATAACAATAACTTCATTCACTAGGATTCTGAGCCCCCCCTCTGTATCAAACCTCAGGGGAAAAAAAAACCAAACCAAAACAAAAACAAAAAAAAACAAAACCAAAAAAAAACACCAAAAAAACCCAAAACCAAAAACCTACAGATAAAACAGTCAAAGCAGAATCCATTATTCTATTTAAATTGCTTTCTCAGTAGATTAATGATAATAGGAAAAAAATCATATTCAGCAAAGTATTCCTAACCCTATTAGTCCATGAAAGAACCCTGACATCATACAAGGTAATAAGAGAAATCTAAATTAGACTGGCATTGCAGCTTTTGGATTCTTGGAAATATGAAGAAGGGAGTTGGTACACTGAGCCTTTCTTATAGCAAACAAGGAAAGTTATAGGATGGCCTAAATAAAATGCATGAGCACTGCTGGTGCCTAATAAAATACCAAACATGCAAATACTATTGATACATGGCAGCATTAAATTGCAAACACATGCCGCAGTAAAGGGCAAGCAGACACTAATAAATGTAAACTATTAACCAGCTCTTCAATAAAAAAAGCCACGAATCATACCAGGACTCACTGTGAGTGCTACAGAGCATATCAGCAACTGCTCTCTTTCTGTTAATGAAAATAACCGTCACACTTTAAAAAAAAAAAA
>VWZN01002470.1:450318-468013 GCA_013396955.1 Regulus satrapa | reverse complement strand
AAAAAAAAAAAAAGGCAAAATTCAGTGAGATGACATAATAATAATATCAATATTATTTTTGCTTCCTTATTAATGAAAGTAATAAGATCTTTGTTTCAGTTGAGGGAGATATTTTTACAGGCTTCTACCTTAAGCCTGATTTTTATACTCTTTATGGTTCTTTTGCATTTTCCTCCTACATGTAGGGTCTTGAAGTAGGAGTCAGGAGCTTCATTCCCGCTCTAATAGTGGATATATTTTCATAAAAGTGTTTTAGCCATTCATTCTCAAAATACTTTGAAAATCTTTATCTCCTAAATGTGACAACAAACTGCATGGAAAAATCAGCTCCCAGTCAGTGCACAGACCCCAGAGAGGATCAGCAGCAGAGTATTTTGCAGAATGCCAGCACACTTCACTCTCCAGAAGACCCCTGCTTACAATCCTGCCAGCTGTGGAGCTGGTAATGGGAACTGAGTGCTTGTTCCTGCCACTATTGAAGTCAAAGGCACCTTTTCCTTGTGAGCACTGGTGCTCAGAACATCTTGGCATGGGACAAACCCAGCTGCTCTTTAGACAGGGGACTGAGGCATCTGGGAAGGAAAGCTGGGGTGAAAACAAAGAACTGTAGTCAAAAAATACTTCTGAACAATGGGTTACATTTTCACACAGAGCTCAGCAGTGAGTTTAATTAAATACTACACATATTTACTTACTGAAAAACCCTGTTTCATTAACATAAACAGATAGGGGATCATCAGTGCATGACAACCCATAGGGCACCAGGGGAAATCTGTTTTGAATTTTGTACATCAATCAAGTGATTCATATACATGGCATTTGCAGATGATGACTGCCTGAATGGAGTCTAGTGATTTTTACACCAGGGTACACCACTAAAAACCTCTCATTAATAGATAATCAGCTTCTACTGATCAACTCCTTGGCTGCATTCCAAAGCATCTGTTTCGCCCGTTTTGTGATTTAGAGATGCTAAGTACGATAACAGCAGTTCTGTGTTATTTCTTTACTCATTAACCTTATTATACTATTTCACCCTCAGCAGTGATTTTTTTTAAAAAGAAAGTTGATAAAAAGCAAGTGAAAAATACATTAGCCCACTAAATGGCCCATTATTTCATTATGTTTGTGCTAACAATGTAAGAGCCATTCTAAGTAAATAGTATATAATAAAGAAAAAACTTCTGAAAATAATTACTTTTTTAGCTGAACTGTTTATCAATAGACTTTTAGACTTCAAGATTTCTTTTCCTGCTAATGCTGCACAGCAAAATGAATGCAAAATTAGTATGTGAAAAATGGCTTAAAGGAACAATATTTTTTATTCAAGCTATGTAAAATGTGTATAATTTGCCCTTCAGATTGATATCCCAAAGGTTGCTCCAAGCCTTTTTTTCCCACTGCATGGTAATACAAAATGCAGGGATTTTTCAAATGGTGCTATCTGTGACTGTGACCATATGGTGGTTTCCATCTTTGTTTTACATTACTGCACCTGAAGCAATTTATGGTCAGAACACTCACGTAACAGCTATATGTTGTTTATATATTTCAATTTGCAGGTAATGTAGCCAAGGGCTAATCACACATAGATCAGATTTGCCACTAGTGTTTTCTGATGTCTTATTTTCAGGCCCTATTAAACCTGACAAAATGATAGGTGGAAAGAGAGAGAAGACTAAATAAATAAAGCAACAGTAAGGTTTGAGGGAAAACAAGGCTCCCAGACCAGTTTGCTGTAGCTTTAATTTGTTTCTTTGAAAATTGTAGCTGCTAAAATCCTAAGATACAGCTGGCATCCAAATTAAACCCCTAAAGGTATCACATGTAGGGCTCAGAAAAGCACACATTTCTCCCTGCCAACTTTTTTTTTTTTTTTTTCTTCCCAGGTTGCTTTAGCTCTGTTGGTTAGGCAACAAGCCCCAGAAAGATTTTTGCCCCAGAAGATCTGCAGAGCTGAGCACCATCCAGGATCTTCAGGGTACACAGATGACATGGTGCTGTCAGTGGTCTGGTTTGCTGATAACCCACAGTCCTCTTCTGACCAAGCTGTAGTCCTTGGCCCATTTCCCAGGATGTTGGCCCAAATGGCAGCTTGCCTCTCTGTGAGCTGCAGTATTCTAAATAAGTTTGACCTTGCTCTCAGGGAAGGTAGCCAGAGCCAACTCATGCTGGTAGGAGCTCAGACTGGCTTTGCTCCATCCTCACATAATTCTGCTCACATAGATGAGAAGATATATGGGGACTGGATCCCTCTCCAACAATACCTTCTGGAGCCATAAACTTGTTCCTCACTATTTCCCAGTGTATCAGAAAATGTCTTATGTCACACCTTATTATCACCATCATCCTGAAACATTTATATTTCAAGCTGCTGAAACTTCTCTCCTTAGACTCTCACAAATTCCAGTTAGTGAAATACTGCCCATACTCAGGAAAGCCACCTTACTGGCAGAGAGTTCCGTAAGCACAAAAGGCTTAGCACAGGCTTTAAAACAGACAAATGTGGATAAATGAAAAATTTAAGTAAACCGATTTCAGCAACAGACACAGAACAAATTACACAGCAGTATCGCTGGCTCCATCCTTGACTATGGGATTTCAGGAGATGTAGCTGGAACATGACCCTTACTTTTCTATCACTTTTGCTTTCTGTGAAGAGCGTGTGACATCAGCAATCCCACTTTGGTTATTGACAAACACATGCAAATTAAAACTGTCCTGGATTTTGATACAGTTTTATTTGCATGTGCTTGGGCTATGCTGAGTAAAAGTGTGTAGCAGCCTGGGGCTGAGGCCACCAAATTCAGCCTTCCTCAAGGTCATCAAAGTTGAACCCTGAAAGTTTGTGTTTTCCAGCCACTGTGATCTTGGAGATGCTTCTGGACTGCAGCTTCTTGGGTTTTATTATGGATTTGGCCTGAGTTAATTTTAATTCCAAGAGAGAAATCTTCTGAAAATTAAATTATCATTAGTGAGATTTATCAGTACTCAAGCAAAAGACTTTCTGCTTATTAGTTTAAATAGAAGTCTGAAGGTACAGTTAAAACACCTCTTCCCTACAAGTTGAGTTTAGGTGCAAACCAGTTGTCAAAACATCCTCTGGTGGCTCTGTACATCATATTACACTATGGGACTAGTCTTCAATTATTAAACATCTCTTTTTAAATAAATTAATTTACTACTTTTTGCAACTCTTCCCAGGCAGAATTTTTTTTTTTTTTAATTTATATACCCAGTTATCAATGAGAAAAAAAAACCCTTTTGTCAGCACAAACACAGGCTTTGTATGCAAAAAAGAAAAAAATAAAAGAAAAAAGAAAAAAAAATTGTAACTGCTACCCAATTTCTGTTCTTCACAGAGGAAGAGAGATATCTGTACATTTGTAATGTCACAAACTGCTTTTTGGTTCAAGCTGTGATTTATGTTCCAGAGTCTGAACAGAGAAAGCTGCAAAATTTTATCACAAAATACAACCATCCCAAAGCAACCTTCACTGCTTTGATCACTGTTAATGAGCTAAACATCATGGACAGTTTTGCTGGCTTAGCCTCATGGGATTCCATGGAGTTAGGACAGAATGAAGACTAGATATCCCTCACCTACAGGGGTCTAAATAAAAGCAGGTGTGTGTGATTTTCTCCATGCACGGGCTATCAGGAACGTCATTCACAGTGGGATTTCCAATGATAAGCAGCGTATGCAAAATATAGGACAAAATATGTCTGTTACCAGTGGAATAAGATGCTGGAGAAGATGGAATTTGATCAAGGGAGGTCTTTTACAGCACCAAAGTGAACTTGGTTTCATCCCTAGTTATCTTTCCACAAAGAAAAGCAGACTTTGTCTACTGACTTTCTGGTAGAATCCATGTCACTGCATAAATTGACCCATAAAGATTCATATATATTCAGAAGCCAAGAACTTCAGTCCAAATGCATGGAAATCTCACTTCATCAGACCTGCAAGGTACTGAATACAGTCTCAAAGCACTGGGGGAAGGGAAATCTTCAAAAATACCCTGTTGGAGCTTTGGTGGAGAACATCAGACTTGCAAAGCAGAATGTCTTTGTCTAAGACAGCCTCATATGGACAAAGTTTCACTAAAAGTCATTTCCAGGCTCACCCTAGTGAGTCAAAACTCACTTTTATCAGGTGAGCAAGGGGCTGTGCCAGGACCATTGGCAGGAGATTTAAAGGGCTCCATGAGTGTAGGAACGTGAGCAGGCAAAAAGGGCCATGACAGGGGCAGTTTCCACACCAAGAAGGACACAGCCACACCCCTGGATGCTGGTGGTATCCTGGGTGTTAGGTGAGTGTGATATTTTTGACTGGGGTTCTTTGTTGGTTTGGGGTTTTTTTCCGCACAACTTGAATCGAACCAGATATGTTTTACGAATGGTCAAAAGCTGTTGCTGCTGCATGCATCAGGTATGCTAACCCAAACAGAACGCCCAAGAAGGATGCAGCTGTGCAGGTCAGTGGCTGCAGGGAAAGTCTGAGCCTGCTGTTTGTACTGGAGGACAGGGCTGTGTGTGGTGTGCGGAGCTGAATGATCTGCTCTGTCTAGTGGCGGAGCTTAAGGAGAAATGGAAAGGCTAGGGAACATTAGAGTGAAAGAGAAATAGACTGGTGGAGTCACAATAATGAACATGGCATGACAAAACAGAGGAGCTAGGAGCCATGGTATAGCAGGAAAGCTATGACATAGCAGCCACCACAGAAATGTGGTGGGATAACTCACATGACTGGAGTGCCACAGTGGGTGGATTCATGCTCTTTAGAAGAGACAGGTGAGGTAGGAGAGATAGAGAAGTGTGTCTGTGCAACAGGGAGTCCCTTGAGCTGCTGGAGTGTGTCCAGAGAAGAGCAATAAGGCTGCTGAAGAGCCTGGAACACCGCAAGGGGCAGCTAAGGAAGCTGGGGGCATTTAGTCTGCAGAAAAGAAGACTCAGGGGGAAGCTTATCACTCTCTTCAGCTCCCTGAAAGGAGGATGCAGTCAGGTGCAGACCAATCTCCTCTCCCAGGTAACAGTGACAGGACAAGAAGACAGTCTTCAGCTACACCAGGGGAGGTTTAGGTTGGACATTAGGAAGAAGTTCTTCACAGAAAGAATGATTGGGCATTGGAATGGGCTGCCCACAGAGGTGATGAATCATTGTCGCTAGAGATGTTTCAGGAAAGACTGGATGTGGCACTTAGTTCCATGGTCTCACTGATAAGGTGGTGTTAGGCCATAGGTTAGACTCAGTGATCTCAAAGGTCTTTTCCAAACTAGTTGAACCTGCGACTCTGAGATGTAAGTTCTTAAATCACATACACAATTCCAATTATTTTATTTGCAATGGAATAAAAAAAATTAACAAAAAAAAATCAACCAGAAGTCAAGAAAATTGGCTTCTTTTAAATTCTCACTCTACTAAAGTCTCAGTTCAGATTATGATGAGGAAGACTTTATGATCTGCATCTTTTCCAAAACACTGAAACACATACAAACTCTCCCTGAGACATTCTTTGATTCTACTGATTTTTAGAATGAGAGTAAAAAGCTCTCTTAGCTTCTCTGACATCTGATAGGCTAATTGAAATTAATATAAGCACAATTAAAATTAACTAATTGGTCTACACCTGATCTTTAAAGGCAAGGCACAGTAGGCAGCCAGGCAGAGCAACACAGTCAGTGTTCCAACAGTGTCAGCCTTAATCAGCATCTAGGCAGCTCAAGTCTCTGGAGGATTTACTAGACACCTAGACACTCATTATCCCTTTCCTAAAGAAAATACCACAGTCTCAGATCAATAAGAATATTTGATTGAACTATAAATACGCCAAATGGAAAAATCAGCTTCAAAGAATCGTGTCTCCACATCAGTAATATCTCTCCAGAAAGTCATCCTCGTTTCAGTCAGATTTCTTGGTGTGGTTTGAAATGTCATATTTTCTTCCTATTCATGTGTTTTGTCCCCACCAGAGTGATGTGATACTAATTGCAATGGTTTCTGTAACATTCTCTACCCCTATTTTTTCTAGGACTGTGCTTCTTTTGTTTCAAATGGCTGCAGGAAGTAAAAGGCACAATGACCCTCTATAGTGTTGCTCTTCCAGTAATGCATCCATTATTTACTGCCTTAATTTTTAAAGCATGATTTGTTTTGTCAAGCCTGTTTTAAATCAACGATGTAGAAAAAATTTGCAACAGAGTTAAGAGGAAGGCCCATGGATAGAAGCTCTGCAGTCTTTCTGTGCATTTCTCTTCCTTTTCCTGACAGATTTACCTGACAGTGGGAGCTTCCAGCACAGCTGGAGCAGGGCCTAGACCTGGTCTTGGCCCTGTATCATTGTGCCCCACATTTTTAGTAGTAATGTTCATTACAGGAGTAAACTATGCCTTAACATATGTCATTTCATCATGATAACAACCCAAGCTTCCTTAAGCTTTGAAGACCAAAATAATTTTAAAAATAAATAAATAAACAATACCTAATGCATTCAAAAGAATATGTTTTCCTGTTTAATTTTGGTTTTGGAAGTAAAATCCAATCAGTATTGTTTAAATGCCATCCCAGTAAATCAGATATCATAACTTCATTTTTGTAGAAAAGATGTACAATTAAATGAGAGCTCATTTTGATCATTAGTTCCTCTCATCTGATACCATTAATTGCTTTTCTTTCTTTCAGGGACGTCACAATGTACCTGACCTGACCATCTTTTTCTTCACCCCCAGCAGGCGTGTGCAAACCGTATGTCAGGAAGGAGGAATCCAGGATAGGCAGTTGTCAGTGATGGCAATGTGTGATCAGGAGCTGAGAAACATGAGATGAGTTGCAGATTAAATTAAGATATCCATAACAATGTTCAATTTAGCTGGCTTGGCACAGAAGTATAGAGCTATAAGATTTTGGTTAGGCTCCCTGAGGTACCTGCATGGGGCTGGTAGATGTAGCAAGAGACCCATGGGGGACCTGGCTTTTTTCAGAGTCATAGATGAATACAATAGCGCAATACAGGATACCTCAAACTGTAAGAAATACTTATTGATGGAGAACAAAATTGAAGTTGCCCTGACAAAACAACATGCAGCAGTTTAACTGAGACTCATCCTGTTGTCCAACCTGGGTGTCCAGAGATCTTTGACATGTTTTTGGTTATTTGAGGAAGCCTTAAGGGGCTAACAAATATGGCTTGAGCTGGCTCTTGGAGACCTATTTCTTTCTCACCCACTGGATTGAGCTCCTGCTGCTTCCTGAAGAGTGCTCTGAATGCTCTGTTAATGGCATTGATTAGATTGTCATGAGTTTTTGTCTTTATTACTTGTTTTTAAAGTCCTTTCTAAATACTCAGTAACATTCACATTCAAGTTGACCTTTTGATACTCCTCATACTGTTAGAGAAGATTAATAATTAGACAAAATAAAAATCTCTTCCTTTCTTTGCCCTGCTTAATCCATATATTATGCAGTAGGAATAAGACCCAGTCAGTATTGTTTAAGTGTCACTGGAGTAAATCAAAGAGCAGAGTTTTCTTTTTAGAGAATCACTGCACAATGAAATAAGAGGCATGTGATTAGTTAAAAGTGGTATCTATGTAAAAAGAAGTGATTTAAGGTAAGCCTTATTGCAAATCCTTTGTGCTCATTGCCAAGTAGTTTAGACCTTCCACAAAAGCTTGAAATATGGAAAAGTGTTACCTGCAGGAACACACTCTTTTAAAACTTCCCCATGAGCTCCCAACCCTCATTTATCAAAAGCTGGCAACTAAGCAATTGTAGTGGTAGTGCTCATTGCAGTAAAATTACCAGCACATATATAGAGAGGAAGCTGCTGGGCAGTATCAAAAGAGTCTCCCCCAGGTCACTTTGGCACTTTTCCTTAAGGTTTAAATATTGTTAGCACTTTGACCAAAGCAGTCAGTAAGTAAATAAGAACTTTAAAATTTCATTTTATAGGGAAGTCTGGAGTGAAACAAGTTATAGTTTTTTTATGTAATCTTGCTTCTTTGCAGGGGACCAACAAAGCTCTGTCTTCTGAATAGGCAAAACCAAATGACAGCACACAAGTCTCTCACAATTTGCAAACATACTTTTTCAGTTTGTTACATTCCCTAAAAGCTCTTCCTGCTGTTTTTCCTCAGGAATACACTCACAGATGTTTCTCTAGTTTTCTGCTGGTTTTCTCCTCCCTTCCTCCCACACATTCAATTTGTCAAACAATTTATTAGCCTCTGAATTCATACCCACTGTCAGGAACCCCTTTCCCATTTCCCTTTCCCTTTCAGTGAAGGCTGAAATAGACTTGACAGCTTTAAATATGAGCATATTGGTCTTGTGGTGCAGGTGCAAACCCCTTTCAATACAGCACAACTTAGGAATTGTATCACTAGGAAGTTTGTGGATGTTGGTCAAACCCATCTTCCCACTTGAGCCACAACATTAATAGTCAATGTTGCATTAATTAAAACCATGCAAGCAATCATAGACACACACACACAGAAATGATACTGCAGAGTAGGATCAAAAACCAGGTACAGTCGCAAAAATATTTTTCATTGCTGCATATTCAAAAAACTATTTTTTGAAGACACAAGGAAAAGTGATGATTCATAGGCCAAACCCTAAGGTTATTATTCTATTTTGATGCAATACTGCTCTAAACTGAAGGAGACAGAAATTTACAGCAGGATTGTGAATTACTTTGGATATACTGTAACCACTACAAATATACGCTTTTGGAAAAAAATCAAATTTACAATAGTGTTGAAAATGTTCATTATTTGAAAAAGTAGGAACAGAAGTTTGAAAAAATGAGCTTATTTTTATCCTTGACAGAGTTTTAGACCTATTCCAGGATATTGCCATCTAATGGTGTCTAAAATTGGATAAGGAATAACCATTAGAAAGCAGACCAGGCAGAAGCTAGAACAGATCCATGGAGTTTAGACCAATGTAGGATTCTTCTCTCAGGCTTTTCATTTTCACCTAAAAACTTGCTTATTTCAGCAATAAACCACTTCATAACACCCTTTCCCAGCCTAACAGCATGCAGGTGAGGAAGGCATCTCTTTCTTGTTCTTGCATCTGTTTCACACATCTTCCTACCAGGCACTGTCTCAGGCAGTAAAAAACTTCTATGGGCAATAGAGCTCAGTTCCCAGTTTTAAAAATCTTCTGACCCTTTACTGAATTTTTATAGCCTTAATGACATTCTGGTAACAAATAGTTTGGATATAATAGCCATATTATATGGTGGCTTTATAGCAAATGAGGATAGCTATGGCTTGCAAGGACTGGAGTGCACCTTTGTCATTAGAAAGATGCAGAACTCCACCTACTCCAACTGAAATATGTCATCTGTCAGGAAAATGTTAAAGAAATGAACCATAAATTGTCTTCAAGTAAAAGTGGTCATTTAAGAGAGCTTAGAAGCCTGTAAGTGTGGAAATATTAGTCATTATAAATCCCATTTTATGAATAAAGGCAAGCCGGGGATCCCCAGGGTATCACTAAGTTGCCTTCAGGGAAAGAAAGAACTCTAGGTACTTAATACTTTTGAAAGCAAAAAGGAAACCTGTAGCTGTGGTAGAGCACTGGCCATCTATTCTGGTGCTATATTAATATTGCCTCATTGAACACTTGGCAAGATAAAAGCATGGAGTGGTCCTATAGAGAAGTCCCCAAAGGAATCACAGAAAATTCCCCACAGATCTATCACAGCCATCAGGAGAAGTGATTTTCAGATCCACCCATTAGAAAGAATGTTTATAACACTCTCTTTTCTTCAGAGAGCTGAATACTAATTTAGAGCTGAACTACATGGAAAAAAAAATTATTGAGAGAGTGGTGAAAGGCTTTTATGAAGCTAATGAATTAACTCAAATTGGAAGAGAAGGTCAGTAAATTCAAGACCTTCTGAAAGCTCACTTATCTTCCTCTGTTAAAGTAGTAGAGACACTTCAATACACTTTGAGCTGTCCATTTCCTGCAAACTTCTGAACTGATGGAGAAGGCATGAAGAAATTGGTGTCCTTTTGTTAATTGTTTTTATTACTTGGGATTTGTACCAGGAGTATTTTGCACTTGTTATTTTTCCCAAGACTATTCATTTTCTAAGATCCCCTACAGCATTAAACTATAATAACATTTTTTTAAAATGTAGCTGGGAACAACTGGTGATAAAAGGAGAGTTAGTCCTGATTTACATCACAGATTAAAAAAAAAATTCTTTGCAAGAATACCTTTGCAAGAATCGAATAAAAATCCCAAACTACTTCTTTATTTACAAAGGAAGTTTCAGTGTACTCTTGATCTCTGGTGATTTGAGCAGGTTCTGCTATTTTACTACATTTCTCATTTTGTAGTACTAATAACTAGAATTTGTAACATATTTTAGGATATTTTACACTAGGGACTGTGACTTAGTTTTTGAAAAATATGGTGTGATAGAATTATGTGTTTGCTTTTTCTCATGATTTCCAGATTAAACACACTGACTTTATAAATATTGTAGAAGTCTCCATTCAAACTCTACTCAGAATCTCAGAGCTCATAGTAAGAGCTCCATTTTTTGTGCATCTTTGTCCATGGTAATGATTCAAAAGAACACATTGCATCCTTAACAGTAAGTTTTGCCTGAAAGAGGCAAGAGTACAGAAATTCTTTAGCAAGTAGATTCCTAAGGGGTGAGTCATTTCACATGGCTCTGCACAGCATCCTGGATGAGGAAATACCTGCTTGCTCTAACACAATATTAGGCAGAGCTCCATGGCAGCATAGTAAAGATGCATCCAGACTCTTTTCGTCTTGTGTCGTTCAAAGGTGTCCACAAAATACTTATCCAGTACTCCAAAATTACTATGTTGCTCTGTTTCTAGGTTTCCTCTGCTTTACAGAGGGACACAAAATAAAAGTCTAGGAAAAAAACTTGGGTAATTCTGGAGAAATGCCAAGTAAAGGAAAAGAAAATATAGCACCAGCAAAAAGGGATGGAATTAACACTTTAAAAGCTTCTTGTTACAGTACAGTTTGTCTTTAAGGAAAGCTTGCTAATATTTCAGCAGATGGGTATTTTTCAATATTTTTGAACACTGAAATTTATAAATTGCACCCAAAAGTACATCCAGATTTTAAAATCACAGAGTCGTGACAAGGAACATAGAAGAGGTCTGAGGTCAAGGATTGTGTCGGGTCAATGCAGTCCTTGTGCTCCAAAATTTGCTCTCAGCAATGCAGCCAAAACCAGTTTACACCACCTGGCCTGGGAGCCATGTTTTTCTCCCAGGAGAATATGCAGTTAGCAGTGTAGATGTAATTTTCAGGTTACAGGGTATTCAGTCAAGTCAAGCAGATGTGATTAGAGAGGGACCAAGCAATTTAAAGGTACTTGCCTGATCCTGAGCATTACAAGCTTTTAAGGAGATAGTTCAGTGTCTGAGAGAAAAGCTACTGTTGGGATGAAAGAATCATCATATAAGTCTTTATTGCCTTTACTCTTTGTGCTCTGTATGACACCTTTTTGACAAACAAAGACAGCTTTGCTTCCAAGAGATTGCTCCTGTGACATGCTACTTCCTGCCCTCAGAGGGAAAGTGCCTTTGAATGCTGGTAAACCAAGCTGGAAAGTGTGAAAGTGTCATGTAATGTCATTCAATTTTGGTTTAACAGGTAAAATCTCTACCTGGTAGGATTAAATTGAAGAGACACTAAAACGAGCCTAAAGCACAGCTTCTCTTTAAAATGCCTCTTTAACCTACACATACTATACATATATGAATAGGTTAGAGAGACCACTTGCAGCTTCAGGATTATCTCTATGCACAGCTCAGTCCACATATTTTTACACAGCATTTCCAGAAAGCAGAGAGGAATGGGGAATTTCTCTACAGACATGAAAATTCAGTTGAAAGTTTGAGAATGGAAGGGAATAAAGAACATGAAGAACAAAAATATTTTTTCCATCTCTGGAATAGTACTGAAGTAATAAAGGAATAAAGCAGTCAGACAGCCCACAGACCATGTCTCTTCACTGCAGCTTGTGGAAGTGAAGAGCATGACCTTAATCAATAGTAAGGTAAAATCCATTCCTAACCTAGCGGCTATTATGAGCAACCTTGTATTTGACAGATAACTCTATACCTTCAGAGGTCTTCAGTCAGAAGGAAATAACACTGGTAGTGTTGAGGAATGCAAGCTGCAGTGTGAGGTGAAGATGGAGCTCTGCATGGTGGGAATCCAAGGCCAGAGGCCATGAATTGCTGACCTTCGCACAGCAAAGCATGCAGGGACCAGTGGCTCTGGCCAGGTGACCAGAGACACTCAGAGACAAAACAGGATCCAATGGTTCAGGAGGAGGGGTGAGGCTTCCACAGGCTTAGACTGTCAGGGGATAAAAGCCCAGAGATTCTGGTGTTCAGGGTCTCTTCTTGAGCGCACCAGCTGGAGCTGTTTCTGTGTCCCTGTGCTGCGAATAAATTGCTCTCTGGAACGAGACATCTGAGACTCTGCTGTGGAAAACACAGGGTGGAACCAGTGAGGAAACCTGGTCTGATTTAGCATGAGTGAGTTGTGTGTGGAGCCAAGTGGGATCTTGTCTAAAGGGGCTTTGATCCCAGCAGTGAAAGGCCCCAGTGGTGGGCGTGTGACTGCCGAATGACTCCTGGGTGGTCCCAGTCACTGGGGGATGACCTCAAGAGGATTTTGGGGGACTGTATCTGAAGAAACCAGTGATTAATCTCACTAACCTTTGACAGAGCTAATGATGTTACCCAGTTTACTTCATCCTTTTGGACAGATCAATTTATATTTCATAGGAGAAGTCATACCAATACTGGAAAAAACCAACATTAAGAATGAATTACCCAGGAACTCTTTCTCACAGTTTCTTCTTTCTTAGGGGGTTGCAGATAGCTGCTGATGCAAATATTGTATCAGCACATACTGAAGTTTGAGAAAGAGAAGTGTTCTCCCTTAATATGCAAGTGATGTGATCAGTACAATAAAGAGCAGTCTTTGTCACACTTGTCATATTCCCAGGATGTCATCACAACTCACTGAAACTACCAGAGAAGTAAAATAAAATCTGAGGTTCCTAAAGCTTTGAGAGGCATTGAAATTCAAGAAGAGTAATAAATACCGAAGTCCTGTTCCTAGAGAAGCTTAGGGATTTATCTACACAACTTCCTTTAATATATATTTGATGGAAGTTGAGTAAGTAAATCCCTCTGCACTGTGGTGAACATTAACAAAAGTGTGCTGAAACAAATATTTACATTTGAATAAGTTTTTCCTCCTCCAGATGCTAACTACTATGTGTATTTTCCTGTGCCTTTCCAAGTCCAATAACGTCCCCAATGTCTTCATCTCAAAGGGTCCCAATAGAACTGGGAGAGACATTTTACTGATGCAATGCTGCCCATTCTGAAGAGGCGGGAAGCAACTTTTCTCTGTCTGGCAGAGAAATTTTGATCAAGCTATGTGGAGTGACTTTTAAAAGGTGCTGTTATTCTTGTGGAATTAATGGATAACTAAATTATATAGATGTAAAACTTTGGACAAAAAAAAAAAAAAAACCCAAAACAAAAAAAAAACAAAAACAACAAAAAAAAAAACTCAGCTCAGTTTTTTTAAGGAATTGCCTTGAATTCCACCTTAGAAGGGCAAAATGTCCAGATAGTATAAGCCACTCTTGACTTTATTGAAGTCAAAGTAATTATGCTGGTCTGTACTAGTCTTAACAGAGCAGGAAGCAGGTGTTAGGTAACATTGCTGCACTTAAACCTCTGGTACCAGTGTAAAAAAATTGGAAGAATCAAAAGCCAAAATCAGATATTCACACAGATCTTTCAAAGCTTGAGAGCACTCTCAGCAAAGCTCTTATCATCCATCTGTGCTATTACACACAGAACATAAAATTTGTCTAGTCAGAATGACAGGGTCTGAGACTTCAAGGAGATAGGTTTTTGAATTATCTGGGCAAGCCTCTATACAGCAGTATTAAACTTAAATTTATGGATATGCCACTTAAAATATGAATGTAGCAAGTTCATTTTTACAAACAGTGATGGGGAGAAGATAATTCCTTTGCATAACTAAACAGCCAGCAGTGTCATTAAGCAAGCTAACTTCCTTTGCTGCTTTATGGAAAGTTGTCCATCTTCAGTCCACTTCAGGGCTTGGGCTACAAAGACAAGTTCTAAGGTTCATAAATTATTGAATAAAGTAAATTTTCCAGGATCATATGCATAAATTTTTTCAGACAGACATACAAATGTCAGCACTTATTTTTTTTCATATCGGTATGGGAAAACTGAAATCAATGTGCTTCAGTCCATCAGTTCAGTTTCTATTAGGAGATGGTGACCCATGTTTCAAAAGGCAAAAGACATCCCAGACTTGGCAGATGGTTTTTAATACACATCCAAACTTGGTGTCTTCTAATCTTGAATAGGATTTGATTGGCTCAAATCCAGGAGGGAAAAATAAACCTAAATGTGCTCCAAAATTCTAGCTTTTACAATTTCATATCACTGTATTTTATTATCCCTATATAGTTTTAATCCTTATTGGGACAAATCTATGTAGTTCTGGTCTCTATGTCATGATGAAGCTGTGAGTTCAAGCATAAATTAAAAGCTGCCTGGAAAAAATATGTTCTTAATGCAGTTTTGATTTTGTCATCTCCTTCTGTCAATGAAAGCATCCTTGATCTGGGGTTGGCAGAAAACCAGAAAGAAAATTCCTAATCTTTGTCCTTTGCTCTGAAATTGCATAAAGGAGCAAAAAATGGAGATTCCATGTAAAAAAGAACTACCAAAAATATACTGTGATTTATGTGAAAATATTAAAATGCAAGGGAGAGAGATTATTTTGAAAATGGAAGTGGACTGGATTTTGTATCACTTCCTCACAACCCTTCCCAAAAAACTACCTTTACAGATATCAGAACAAATAGAGCAATGACTTTTTGTCCAAGAAAGGCAGCAGAGTCTGGAATGCCCAAACCAGGCTCAGGTGAAAAAAATTCCACGCTACATTCCAGTGTGATTCATCCAGAAGTTATGTAGTGCCAGAGTTTTATTCAAAGTTAAGAACTGTGTTTCTGTTAATTCTTCTCCATTGGTTACTGATTTGCTCATTAATGTCCTGCCAGGTCCATCTGAGCTTATCTTTGGAAGAAAAAATAGCTGGACAGGTGTCACTGAATTCATAAATTGTCATTTAGGTGTCAGAACTGAGTGTAGTCCTAAGCTTTTCCTTGAGGTTTTCAATAAATATTTAAAGCCTCAAATGAAGAACATAAGTTTAGGTGAGCAACTGATCCTGCCCATCTACATTTGTAGACTTAATTGATTTCGGGAGTCCCTGATTTCCCAGTATAGCCCTATACAAAAAGATTCTTTCAAATCAGTAGAGTTATATCTGCTGTATTTGGATATTTAACATATCGGTCAAGAATCTCTCCTTGATTACTAGGGCCTGTCATTCATTCTATTGGGTGCTGAAAAATTAATTTTCCTTGATATGAAAACTCTCTTGGAAATAGCCTATGACCTCACATTTCATGTACCATTTCTACTGACACTAATTGGGAATTATAGTCTGTGTCCCAGAAGATTCTAATTATCCCAGTGAGGACTTGCTTTTGCTGAGTTCACATTGAAGTTTCCAGAGCAGAACTCAAAGGCCCAAAATGTCCTATCAAAAACCATATTAGAGCTCACTATCAAGTGGAAAAATGAATTCAGATGTTTTAACTCTTCTATTCCTTTTGCTAAGCCTTACACTGCCTTGGGACCATCAAGGTATCTGAAATGCTACCCTTGCTTTCAGGCCCGTGGGCTTTGGCAGAGTAGGGCATTAATGGGCAACTTGAGATTCCCTTCATCCCAGGGATGAGGGACCGAGGGGGAGAGGCTTGGAGAAGTAGGCTTTGGAGAAACAGCTTCTTCTTCTAGAACATGATTCACAAAAGCTCTTACTTTAGAGCAACATATCCCACTGAAAGCAGTGGCAAGATCAGTGTGAGCACCTGCAGGTGCTGTCACATCAGGAAAGATGTCCTTGTTTAAGTGTGTCGCTTCATCATCCCTGGTTGTTTGCTTGAAAGCCTGTGCAACCCTATTTTGTATTTGCATTAAGATGTGTGGGAATCCTTAAAAGTAGAGGGTTTTGGCAAAGCTGCAGAAACAGCAGAACTGCAATCAGACCTAAGCTGTAGCCACAAGAGTTGTCAGCAAAAATGTAGAGAGCAAGGACAAGTAGAACAATGGTCTCTGTATTAGAGCAGGGCTATAATAACTCTTGAGACTGCAAAAAGTATATCTAGTGAGACATTAAGAAGTTCTAAGCTTAATAATGAAGTTCTGTGCATTGTATTTTACAGCTTACAAGCAGGCATTGTATTCAAAATAAGCAAGGATTGTTTTAACCCAATGTGCGTGTACCTATAGTGGCTGGATAAAGCTACTGTCAATATGCATCTGCCTTTTGCTATTGGTCAAAGAACTTTTAAAAGATACACTCTGTGCTCTGTGTCTGTGGTAGAAATGTGAGCTGCTCACATCTTGCAATTGTCTCAACCATGTAACAAGGCTGATGCTGAGAATAAACAGCTCAAGGCACATCCAACAGGAGTCCCGTCCTGTTTGTGATCTGTACATAGTGGCTGGTGTGAAAGCTGTAGCTTCAAATTGAGGGAAAAAGTTGTTCATTTTTTTCGTAAGAAAGCAATAATCTCTGTAGCATTAGGAAATATAAAGGAAGAATTCTATAAGTTTGTAGCTGGCCAAGGTCAGCATTAACTTAAGTACTGGAGATGATTGTTGGCATTTGCTCTTATCCACAGAAGGAGGAGCGGTTTCAGGGTCTTTTGGAGTTCCTATATAAATCCGTCATTCCACTCTTTAAAAGCAAACAGCTAGGACTACACTTGTAGCGAGTCTCTAAATAGATTTTCTCAGCTTGACAATTCCTCTGCCCACATTGCCACTGCTGAAATCTGGAGGGCAAGGGAGGAAGAAAATGGTGACAATTTTTATCTTTCTAATTTTAAAATGAAAATTTGTCTGTATTTTGCAGCCAGCTCCAATTTGACATTCCAGGGAGCTCAGTCCAGATTAAAGCCAAGACAAATTCTCCTTTTCTGGCTATATGAGCTTGGCTGGAGCCTCTCTGGTAACTCTGCAGACAGGCAGTTCAGCAAGTAAACCTGTGGGCCTCACCTGTCTCTAAGCTGAGACTAATAAAAATGTGAAAAATATAACCAGAAGTCACATACATACAAGAAGATTATAAAGATTGGATAGGCATGGATTACTTGGGATTTTAGGGTAAGGCTCTAAACAACTGATGTTTTGAAAATTTTTATTTCTATTTTGCATATTTTGACAGCATTCTTTTAATCCCATGATGGCTTGAAAAGTATAAATAAAAAAATAGAAAGCATATATTTTGTTAGAAAAAATATTCTTAACAACTACTCCTGGACAGATTTTTTTGACAATAGTTTTCCATCTCTCACATTATTTTATCCTGCCAAATTCACATATAGTATTCTCTAATATACATTTCCAAGCATAAATATGGTGATAGATTTGAACCTGTATACTTGCACATGTAGATTTCAGAAATGTTAGCAAAAATTTAAAATCCAATTCCAATACATTAATTTCTCATTCCTTCTCTTTCCTCTCCCCCCCC
>VWZN01002470.1:396759-448334 GCA_013396955.1 Regulus satrapa | reverse complement strand
CCCCCCATCCATATTCACACAGAGAAAAGCAGGAATTCTTTTTAAATTTTTCAAAGAGCAGCTGCTTACAGGTCTGGTGTTGATAAAATATGGCCTGCTAAGTTAGCAATACCACAGGAACAAAATGAAAAATCTGCTCATTTTGTTTCCTGAGAACAAACATACAAAATGAATGTCAGCATTTCAATAACAATTGGCATCTATGTAGTTCAGAGAAAAACTTCTTGTCCAAGGAGACAACAGATTTTATTATACAAATTAGAAATAGCAATCGCCTGCCAAGACAAAGCTGCGTTCATCAGAACACGACACACAAAGAAGGAAGAAAGGAATTCTGATTTAACCTGCAGAATACTAAAATTATTTCTCTGCCTAGCTTGAGGAGTACATATGATATGAACCCTCATCAGCTCGGCAGTGACAGTGCTGGGGAAGCCATGCCCACCTGTCCTGGGAAGGAGTGGGCACCACACCTCAGCAGCAGCCCCTTGGCTGCCCACACTCCCTGGAGCTGTCTCAGTCCTGTTTTCATGGGATACCTCTAAACCACCAGTAAAAACTGTTTGTTATCCAATCATTTTTTCCTAAATGTTATCAATACTGGAGAAAGAAAAGGTCAGATTATTTGCAGGGAGGTGACTAGCAGCAGAAGAATCTGCTCTGTGTAGGGCCCCCATGGCTCTAGGAAAAATAAATCAGGGAATGAGGTTAACAGAGAGGAAACTTGCTAAATCTCCCTCCTTGCTAAATCACTCATCAGCTAAATCTTCTATCAAGCCTGCTTCATCTAACCATTGCCTAGTCCTCTGTGCTTGACTGGGAAAGGCAATTCCTTGAAGGAACTGGAATTAATGGAAGATAGGAAGCACTGGATGTGCTTGTGATGGCATGGGAAAATACTGGGGATGCTGTAAGAGAGCATGCCCCACTGCAGCATGATGGGCTGTTTAAACCTGCTGAGCTGTCCCATATCTGTCCTGATTTGTACCCAAATCTGCAACACCTGAAATAAAAAGGGCTTAATGAGTATATTTGACCCAAATATCTCCATAATTTCCTCCCTTATCTTCAGGTATGTGGACAAAGTAATGTTCACAGAGTCTTTGCTGACTAGGTCTGAACACTCAGCACCATCCAGGCCCAAAGAGAGGTAAAAGGTAGATATAATTCTACTTTGTCACACTCTACTGCAAATTTCAAGTAGAGCCATTTGTCTAGTTCAGCTTAAATAATGCACATTTTTCTACATTAAATTATAACCACTTCTTTTTTTAATAATAGGGAGAATTTATTAGGCCAGTTTGTCCTTCAGATGCTTTCTCTGCTGCCTTGTCCAAACCTGATCCATGAAGACCAGATGCAAATGGCGTTTGGGAACTCAGTTCCCTCAATGTAGGTGGATCCTTTTTTACAGACCATTCAGCAGCTGTTCACACACCATCCAGCTCCTGTCACAGGATGCCAGTTCATGCATGGGTATAGTATAGAGTAACAGAATACAGGTAATAGTGTAACTTTATCACACACCATTTTGGTTTTAAAGGCAGGAGAAAATTTTCCACTTACGTCTTTGCAGGAAATAGGTGGGGAGCAATACAGAGTGCTAAGAAGCCAGCATGAAATCCCTTTCTCCCTGGAATATAGAGAAAAATGTTACATTTAAAATAAAATATATTTTCACCATTTTGCAGCCTTTGCCTGCAAATGAAATTCTTCCTCTCTTGTGGTCAAACTATGCCACTTGCCTCTTCCTAACAGGCCTGATATCTTACGATAATTTAGCCCACCATTTTGGTGAAACACATTTGGAAGGAATTTCTGTTTCCTTCTGTTTCCTAGCACTGAGCAAGAGAGTCTCTAAAATGCTGATAGAGAGCACAATTTCCTGGGTCTGCAGGGAATGAGTCACGCCAGACAAATGCCAGATCAAATACAGCATGTGAGCAGGGAGCTGGCACTGTCAGGCCTAAGAAACCAACACTTCCTTTGTCAGCCTTGCTGTACCTACCTAATGCAATAATTTTCAGGGTGCTATTCAGCAAGAGATAGACTGTTCCATGCTTTCTTCCTGCTTAAAAGTCTCACAAATTAGCACGAAATGCATAGCTATACGTTGGCAGAGTCTGTTCTGGGATCACAGCACTCAAGTCTGGCTCAAGGCCATGCTGTGGCTTAAACACCAAGTACTCCACTGGCCTCGGTGGGGACCAGTGGGATTCAGTGCCTTGGAATGTAGGGCCTCAAAGATACATCTTTTAAATACCATTTTTAAGAGGCATTTAGGCACCTAACTATATTCTGCAGATTTAATTACTGCATAAATCACATTTGTGCTGTAACCTCAGAGTACTGGGATCAGAAAGAAGGTCCCTCAGCTCCAAAACAGAAAAAAACCTTTTACTTCTGTGTTTTGCTTGCAGTTGCTGGGAGGGGTGAGACATGAACTCTCAGAAACAGTGCTCTCTTGGTGCCCAGCTCTGCCATCCACACAGAATGGATCACTCTAAGGTTTAGGGAAGAAATTTAATGACTCTGTCCCCTACGTCCTCATCTGCAAAAACTGGTTGTTCCGAGGTTGCACCATCCCTTCTGCTGGAAAGAAGTCCATTAAAAGTGTGTGTGGCTCTGAATGCAGGAAGTGATAATGAAGAGCATAACCACATAGATTTTTGGGTTTTTTGGTAGAAGTTTGGTTTTCACTCATGTTTTTGATAGAAGTTTTAGGTTTTTTCTGTACTTGGAGCAGAATTAATTTTTGTAATTTATTTTCCCAATTCTGCACATCCCAAATATGCTGGCCACTCTTGGCTGAACACTGCTTGGGAAGAGAAGAGGACATAGAGGGAAGTTGGGTGTGCTTTTTTTCTTAATAACTGAAAGAGCAGTATAACTCAGAAAAGGTCTGCACCAGACAACAAAGTCCTTTTTTCCTAACTTCTCTCTCAGTCATTCTGAAGCGATAATTTTTTCCTTTTCTCTTCTGGTCAATAGTTACAGAACTTTCATGTGTTTTGGTTCATATTTATCATCTGAAATAGGGAAAGAATATAAATACAAAAATAATTCTGTTCTAATAAAAAATATTCAAGATTTTTTTTTTAATCTTTAAATTACCTGCATTAAAGTTACCTCAAGGTCCATTGCAAAGGTGTAGTAATTATTAGCTTAATTATTAACAACTCTCAGCAAGCTAATTAGTTGGGCACCAAATTAAAACCATTTTTGCCTGAGGTCTAAAAGGGCTAAACCAGATGATTATTTTAATATTTCAAATTCAATATTCAAGGTGGCAGAATTTCTGTCTCTGGGAACCATAAGCTTTTTCATGGTTGAAAATGAAATTAGAAAGTGGAAAAAAAATCAAACAAAACTTGTGAAAATTGGCCCACATCCTAACTTAAAGCATTTCTAAAGGAAGGATCACCTTGTCCTGTTGATGATGATGGCAATGCTTGTTCAGCAGGCTACAGCCTGATTTTCCCACCTAGAGGCCCCACCAGCACAGTCTGTTGTGTCACTGTCCAAACAGAGAGACCATCACTAGAGGGGAAAAACCATCCCAATTTCTTATCATTGAACCTTCATTGGAGACATCCTAAACCCTCTGACTCCCTCTGCAGCAGAGGACACAAGCTGCTACAGCATGAAACTGCTGGGGATTCACCTGTAATCATCTGCAGGGATTGGATGGACTGGGCTGTGGAGAAGCAGCCTTTGGGGTTGTGGGCTGCTTTGCCCTGAGTAGGAAGGGGATGTAAAAGCAAACAGCCTGAGCCATGTGTAAGAGAGACCACAAGTAACACCCCAGACCAGCCAAGTCCTCTGGACAGAGAGGCAGAAGTGTCTCTATTTCCAGGAAAGTTCACCTCACCTTCCTCAGCAGTGTTGCCTCTCCCACACCAGGACCCCAGACGTCACACACTGCCCAACTCACTCTCTTTGGGCCCTTCAGCCATGTCCTGCATGAGGGTTTAAAGCTGAGTGCAGTAAGATTGTCACCCACCCTTGCTATTGCTGTGGGGCCAGTGACACAGCCACAACCCACACACATCCAGCAGGACCAGCTTATCCCTGTGTCCTCACTGGAAAAACAGGGTATGAAGAGATTTGCTCACTGGTTCTTGGAGAAAAACCCTACTGATTGCAGGAATAGCCTTGGGAAAAGCAAAGAGACAAAAGGTTTAATCAGGCAAGCCCTTACATGTTACCCCTTTTGTTAAACTAAATCCATGCCCATAGCTCTGGTATTCTCACTTTGTTGAAACAAGGAAAGCTCGTGTTATTTAATTCTTGCTTTACACACCTGCCTGAGCAGCTCGGAAAAGCTCTGCCTCGCTGCCACAGGAGCCAGCCTCGAGGGGTGGCTGCAGTCCTGCCATAGCAGGGGACATCACAGGGCAAGCTGGGCCCTGTAGCCTCATCCATCATATCTCAGGCACCAGTCACAGCAGTTTGTCTCAGAAAGGTGTCTGGCACCATCCCTCAAGCCCAATGTCACAGCTACTGCTCCGTACACGCTCAGTGGGAGGCTGACAGAGAACCCTCTCATGTTTATCCAGCACAAAATTCTTTTCAAGGCTGCTGTTTTCCTTGTTGTGCTATGAAAGATAACAGCTTCATACAAAAATAAAAAGGTTTGCAAACTCTTCCTGGGCGCTAACATCGTGCTGGTGTAATTTACCTGGGGTCTGATGCAAAGCTGCTTTCTAGCAAACAGACACACTCTGCTCACGCCTTCTCCTGATATAAATGCTTTTTCATGGAAAAAGCTAAACTGATTTTCTTATTTTTAACAACTCATGGTAACTAAGTTTAAAAATGAACCTTTAATCAAAAGCTAAACCATTCAAACATTTAGTTGAAATACAGCAAGAAATCACTTTCTTATCACTTGTTGATGACTGAAATTAATCAAAAACTACAAATGGGTTTAAGGAAAGAACCTGATAATTTTATAACACAACACACACTGAGGTAGTAAGACCTGTATGAAGTATTAATTGAAGCAATCAGAGAGAATTCCCCCCCCTCCCCCCATTCTCCTCTCCAGTGTCAAATGCGGACAGACATAAACTTTTGGGGCCGAGGAACGAGAAAACTAGCTGCACAGCAGCTCCCCATCCCCTCTGCCCTCCTGCAGTCCTGAGCCCCACATGCCCACTCCCTGCAGGTGCTCAAGCTCCCAGCACAGCTCCTGCTGGGTACCGGGGGCCAGAGCTGCCCTGGAAGAATGGGAGGCAGTAGTGTTTTAGCTGCAGTTTGTGTTGAGGCTGCTCTGGCCCATCTTGGGACAGGACAAGCAGTTTGTTAAGACGGTGCTTCCCCACCTTTTGGGGCTTTGACAATGTACCAGGATATCAGGACTTGAAAAGCCATTAGCTCACTACGGTGAGATACTCACACAGGATGATTAATCAGAACGATCAAAGCAAAGTAGCAGAAAAATGGCCACACTAAATATTAGAATGCAGGAGAGAGTCTGTGCACAGACCAAATCTCTGGCCTCTTTTAATCCAGAAAGTTCTTTCTGTTCAAAACAGTCCTGCAATACATCCCCAAGGTGAGTCTCACAGCCTGATTATTGCCCATTCAAACTGAAAGGAATGACTGAGGACTCTGGATATTCAGTTTGACTTCCAGAATGATAATGCTTTATCCACAGAGATCACATCTCCTGTTTTCAAGTATTTCCTGCAGAATTACAATGGTATTCAAACAGATATGCAAGACTGTAATTGTTATGTGTTTATAATTTCTTTTTTTTATTATTTTTTAACTGAAGCAGTCCATTTTTTCTTGAAGAGACAAAACATAATTATGATCAGATGTAAAAAATTTCCAGATGAAATTCTAAATAAAACTTAGGCTATCAGTTGATCAATTAATATTCTTTATAAATAAAGTTCACAAATAAAAAACTATTAAGCATACCTTTAACCAAACATGAAAATAACAGAAAACAACCTGTGGCTTCTTACATATAGCTTTTATTTACAGCATGTAAGCATTTTTCCCATACTGCTTCAAAGGAGAAACAAAGTACATCTTAAATGGAAGGAAAGACTATTTTTCAGTTGGATTTGGGACTTGCAAGGGAGAGTATCATAAAAATAACACATTTGGGTTAATAAATGACATCTGGAATGCTTCAGGATCCTTTGTGATCTAACAGTGGTGACCAAATCAAACCATATGAAGAGAGAAATTGCGTGCAGCTCACAAGCACTATGCCCACAATTGGGTGTTTGGATTCCTTTTGAGTTTTAGCGTGTTTTAGCTTGACGATCTGGACATTGCCAAATTGGTTCTGAATAGAAATACATACCCATAGAGCAGAAACTTGTAAATAGCAACTTGCTTCCTGTCCAAGGCTGCATGTCAGGGCTTCCTTGTTTGCTGCACACCTGTTTCAGACCACACAGAGTAAGAGTTTAGCCCGGTTGCATCTGCAAACCCAACAAAATAAGGCTTAGGAGGTTGGGTGTGGGAACCAGAGCTGGGAGTAGGGGTGGTTGAATGGCAGGGACAGTGACCTGAGTGTTTTGCTTTGGGAGTAGAAGGAAAGGTTGTGGACAGTGTTATCTGAGAGCTGGGGAGGAGGGAGTGAAAGAAGCAAACATCGCCCAGCTTCCTCACACATCTAGTGCCTCTCAGTCACATGCACATTTTTATAGGTGGCAAGGTAAAGGCACTAGCACTTGGCCATGCCTAAAACCCCAGAGGATTTGCAGCTTAAGAGGAAATTAATCTGCCGACATGCCTGAATAACATTTCAGTTTATGCCATTTACTGTTGGCAGCCCAGCAGCAGCGAGAGGCCCCAAGTGAGCTTCCCAGATGGGAAGAGTCTCTGATATACCAGAGGGATTAACTTTGGCTCCAAAGACATTGAAAGCTAATGGATAGAAGCGTCATGCAGCAGAGCACTGATTGGCACAAAAACAGGTTGTTCAACCTTAGATCAGTCCCTACTTGACTACCCATTTCTCTTAAAAATACTCACACCTGTGCTCAAGCAGGATCTCTCTTCAATAATTTGAACAGCATTAGTCTCCACCATTCACACAGGCTTAGGAAGAGAAGAGCATTAAATCTCAATCATCTTCTTTATCCAGAGATAATGGGCATTGCTGAAGCTTTGCTAGTTAAATATCTTTGATCTGTCTGTGACATCTGCCTTCTATTTCATAAGCCTTAGGTTTGCAAGCAGATAGACCAGTAATTGTATGTATTTGTGTATATGTGGGCATGTATACATAGACATCCACACACACTAAATCTTTGTCCTTCAGTGTCTAACAGGCAAGACAAAGCACCTGACTACTGCATCTGGCGCAGTGCTTATCTGTTCCCAAAGCCAAAATCAATGAGGAAACACTTTACTGCTGTTATTGGTCACTGAGTTACCAAATCTGAATTCACACAGCTAGGCACTCTCTCACCAAGTGCAAAGTGTGAGTGAGTGGATACTAAGCAGAATTTGCTTTCCTCAAGGGTCCTGTGGGCCCATTTCAGCCTCCGGACCAGAGCTCCTACTGCACTCTTGGATCCCTTTGCCTGTTACTGTGCGACATTGTACTTAGCAACCACAGGGCAAAGATTGCAAGACAGCTGTTGAGTGATAAACTATCTTAATTTCCAGGTGAATAAGGGGATTTCTGCTCAGGTCATATCTCATTCCCATTTTTTTCTGTTCAGTTTAATCTATAGGAGTCAGTAGCAATAGGAAATTTTCAGCAAAGCAATTTGAAGTCTCTCACAAAGTGATGGGGGAAAGGAGAAGTATTAAGTTTCTTTCTCCTGACTTAAGGTCTAAGCTGTGCCAACTGAAGTTAATAACTATTCCACTTATTTCAGGAGCAGAAACACCCTCATGCATTTAAATCATTAAAAACCTGAACTATCAAGTATGTTTCCACCATGTAGACCATTCTAGCACTCTCTGCCAGGTGGGTAAAAGTGTAATTTATTCTGTTCTGATTAATTACTCTTCATCATCAGAGATATGTAACATTTAAGAGAAACCCAAACCACCCCAAAACATTAGTTGACTCTCTGAATATTTGCGAATAAGAAGAGAATAAAAAAGATGACAAAGCAAACTCCTTAGCTATGATCTTAATAAATATTGCACAAATTAATTAGAAATTCCAAATGTTTGTATAAGAAAAACATTGGTTCTCCCTTGATTAAGCACGCATTACTGCTGGAGGTGTCTCAGGGGTCTGCCTGTCATTGCACTGGAATTCAGTGTTTGATCTTCCTACCTGAGTTGATCTCACATGCTGGCAATTCCTTGCCTTTTCAGTTTATAAGGGTATCTCCTGATCTCCTTTTTAAAGAAAAGGTCAGTGCTCTTCATTTAAGTAATGTCATCAAGAAAGCAACTCTCATTTTTTTCAGCTTGTGCAACTGAGCAATTGAAAGGCACTACCACCATTTACCTCACTTCCATATTTTGAATACGAGGGGGGAAAAAAAATTGTGACTGCAGATAATAACAGGCAATGAAGAGTAATTTCTAGTAGTCTGTCTCCAGAATTGTTCCCTACAGCATATTTTCCAACTTTTTTTCCGATCATATTAAATGCCTCATTTAATAAGCTAACTGTTTCTTCTTATCCTAGGGGAGACTATTTTGCAGTGCAAGACATTCGTTATGAGGGTCTCTCTGTTCAACTTATCCCATTATTGCTAGTTATATATTCTAATATCAGTCAACTTGCCTACCTTTTCACCACCTTGCAGCCCATTTCTTTATGTGCCTGTAAATACAATAAACTGATTTTGCATCAAAGAACTGAAATTGTTATTAGTTTCTCCACCTCTCTAACTGTTTCATCCAGGAAGTATTATTTAATGTGATATACAGTCCCAGCTTATTCTCATTAACTTTTTTTAACTACACGAAGGCAATACTGTCTGCAAAATCAATGTCAATTTAATATATTGTGTTGCTCTCTGGTTAGCAGGTGGCCCCACCTCTTTAAAAAGAGAGACAGTTTTTCCTCCAGTTATGAAACTAGGAAATTTTTCACCTATGCACAATATTGAAATTGAGCAATGATTCCAAAAGAGGGAGGGCTGCTTCAGTTAAGCTTTATAGCTCTTTGTTCTGCTCAGAATAAAGTAGTTGGTTTGTAGTCAAAAGCCAAAATTAAACACAAATGGTTTTAGTTATGATACAATGACTTTTTGGAGTATAAGTCCAGTGGAGAATTTGAAAATGGAATAAGACTTTAGAGTGCAGTTTTGGCTTGGTTAATTGGTGTTAGCTACACCTTTAGCCTGTGGCTAATCCAAGATCTCCAAAATCTGTCCATAATTTTTGCACTGATGTTCCCTTTCATGAGCAGAGCCAGATTTGGACCTAGGGTATAAACTATATTGAGCTATGTCATATTCCAGCTGCTTCACACACCCTTAACTCATGTTTTATGTGAGTTTATACGATGCTGAAGGCATTATTTTAGCTATGGCCAGTTGCCTCTTGATAGCATGACCATATCTGAGTGAAAAATTGTCGCCTTCTGGGAAATATCTCAGGATGTTTCTGTTCAGTTCAGCAAATAGCATCAAAATGTACAGGAGCTGAATTCCTGTTCACTTTAGTAATGTGATATTCTACTGCTGACAGCCTCCCTGGATGGCTTGTAGTCAACTTTCCAATCCAATAAACCAACAATATGGGCATAAAAATGAAGCAGAGCCAGATA
This sequence comes from Regulus satrapa, assembly GCA_013396955.1. NCBI lineage: Eukaryota > Metazoa > Chordata > Aves > Passeriformes > Regulidae > Regulus > Regulus satrapa. Next base: position 438,619 of record VWZN01002470.1, on the reverse strand, counting down.
ACCATAAACAAGAGAGCTCTGCCAAGCAAACTGATAAAGCACTGCACAGGACCTAACAATATAAAACAGAAGGGCCAAAGAGAAATTAAATGGACCTGGGATATAGACATTTTCCTAATCAATACCACTACAACATTTCCCCTCCCTGAAAACACTACTTGCATCATTTTGAATCCTCCAGACTTAGAAAAATCTGAAATATCAAACAAATCCTTTCTTTGAAATGTAATGGTTCTAATCCCATCATCTGAAATTGTACCTGTTTCTTGAACCATTAAAGGGCAGATTTGGAGGGCAGAACCCTGTCATCAAAAAAAAAGTTGACAATGTTCATGATATCCAGCAAAATATTTCCCCTCTCTTTGTGAGTGCTGTCCCACCCATTATTCCTTGTGCTGCTCTCTGTAATTCCTGTTTTGGTGAAGAGCTGAAAGGGCTGACTGGTGCCCAAGATCTGCAGAAATCTCTGCCTGAACAGAAAGTGGTTGTAGCACAGGAAACTCCAGCAAGACCAGCATACATGAAGCTCAGAGGCATGTGGAGAGAAAGGCTACTGCCCTCACCAGAGAAGGAAATAAGAGAAAATCTAAGAGTAACTTACAAGAAGAACTAGTGCTCATATTTCTTCTTAGCACAGGTTCTGCATTTGAGGTCTCTCAAGATACCACTGCTGAGCACTGATAATATATATCATGCAGATAAACTATGGCAATTGAATGATTTTTTTTTTCAATTGAATTATTTTTCTGGGCTGAAAATAAATATATTGTTTTCTGACAAATATTGATTAGCACAAATCCATGAAGACTTGATAAACCAGCACTGAAATGGCTGTCGTTTGACAAAGTAGCACTCAGAAAGCAGGAAAGTATGGCATGAACACACAAAAAAACCTCCACCACTTCTTGAAACCAGAAAAGCCATGTTTTCCAAGGTGTGCCACCCAGTCTAATTTCAGCTGATATAGATCACTGCCATGCTGCCAACAATAAATGGAAATTATCTCAGTTACTCCATTTCTACAGGTCTGTGCCCCTGTTTCACATCATATTGGATTAATTGTAGTGAAAAGGCTAGGATTGATTTACCTTGAATTTTAATATAGCCAGAGATCTGGCTTTAAAGATCAGCTAGAACATGAATGTCCTGATGTGACTCTATAATCTCACACACAAATTCACATGTATGATGAGATCCAGATCCCTCCCCTCCACAAACACAGACAGACATTATACTTATTTATTGTGCAAGCCACATTCACACAGGAATTAGGACTGCAGCAAAATTAAATAAACATAGCTACAAGCTGTGCTGCAAAAGTTGCTATGAGGAGTCTCTGCATAAAAAGTTGGTTTAGAATCTGGGTTTCCTCCTGAAATTTAGAGGCAGTCAGATATCTTTTCAGATGAACAAAAACTTTAGCATTGAGTTTATAATGGCCACACTACATGAATTTAAGTTTCTATCAGGTTTAAAGGTTGGCCTTTATTACCCACAGCTTGCTCTATCAACTCTAGATTCCCCATAAAACATATTCTGAAGAAAGCACCCTGCAACAATCAAAATGTAGCTCTTCACAAAGAGAAGTGGCAAACTAGAACAGTAAAATCCTTCACTTAATGTTGAGCTTGAACTTTTCCATCTCTCTCAGGAGACCTCTCCAACTCCACTCCTGCTGATCAGGAGTTAAACAAAAAGCAAAAGAAATCCACACTTCTCTATGCAGTCTTTGCTGAAAACCTACCTCTTCTCCTACAAAAACATAATAAAGATAGACTAAGTTTTGTCTTAATGTGAAATCTGTTCCCTTTAAGTCAAATTCTTCAGAAAGGCTCTGAGTGAAAGTATAAATTGATGTCAAGTTTCAGTGTTCTTAGAGTCTTTAAATTTGGACAGTTCAGCCATAAGAAGCAGCAGGGAAGTAGTTCATGTTCCCCAGCCAACACAGAATTTCTGTGCCCCATTCTCACCTGGCAGAGTGCAGCCCCAGGAGACTCAGTAGAAGGACTAGGACAGCCTAAAACACTCTCATAGAGTTCAATATGCTATCATAAGAAACCCCAGAAAAGTGAGCAGAGGCCAGAAACAAGACATATGGCCATCAAAATACTCCAGCCTTAAAACTCCTCCATGTACCTCAATTCTTTGCTGGATTAGAAGACCTTGTACCTTGGTATCCACTGTGAGCAAGTGACATTGTTAATACATTTAATTTGCAGAGGTGTTCATTTTGCTTGGGTTTTTTGGGTTTGTTGTTGTTGTTGTTGGTTTTGTTTTGTTGTTTTCTACTCCTCTTTAGTCAAATAAGAGTCATAATATGGTAATAATGTTCTGTTCCACTAGACTTTGATGCATATCTTTCTTCTGCAAATAGCTATGTTCACAGTGAAGTAAGAGCTGTATAAAAGCTGTGTAAAGGTCAGCCTGCTTTGAAGAACTTGCAGTCGAAGGACACAAGAACTAAATAGGGGACAGGGATAACAGTAAGTAAGCAACAAGCCACTGTGGTCTAAAACTTGCAACTACCCAGGCACAGATAACACAAACTGTTAGAAACACAGTAGACTTGCTGAGACTGGAAGGTGACATATTTTCTACTGATACAAGGACACAGTGGTTCACACCAGTTTCAGTTCACCTGTCTTTGGCACAGCATACCATCATGGCCAAGAGCTTCACAGCAATCAAAAAGATCCAAGATTTTATACAAGTAACAAGAATTAACAGAATTATAGTAGCAAACCCTAAAGAAAAAGGGGAAAAAAAGAGGAGATAAAAAGAGAATCAAGACCTGTAGGCCTTCTTGCCTCCAGGCATAAATGAATTTTCCACCCATGGAAACTGGGAGAAAATTTCTCAAAGGTTAATTTTCAAATTGCCACTAACTGTGAAACTTCTTGTCTGCTCTTTTGATGCAGTTGGTGCTGTCTGCTGCCAGCTGCAGAAGATTGGCCTTCATTAACACTGGGTCCAACATGCTCTGGCGATTCTCCGTCTCCTATATATATATATCAAAGTGGAAAAGAGTCTGCTGTCACACAAGAAACCACAGACAAATATGTTTTAAAAGACAAGGTTATCCTTTTCTCCTTCCTTGGTGAAGGCTTGGAAATAGAGCTGCTGGTATCTGGGATTTTCAAACATCCCAAATGTTTAGAAGGTAATGTATGACACTGAGAAGCCTTATAAAAAAAGTTCTATTCATCTTGTACATAACAGCACAACAAGGGGATATTTAATAAAAAAATATGAGTGCAATGAACGGAATTTGAAATTGCCTTAAAATCTCATCTCCACTTCAACGATTAATCAATTTCAACAGCCGCTTATTGCTTAATACACAACATATCAACAGAGATTATTGCTGAAAGAACAATTCCTCTTAGTCAATCCTAGCAGGGGCTGAAATTTTCCAGAGCAAAACAAATTATTCACACTGACGGGCCAATGACTGTCTGCAGAGAAGGACAGGTAATAGAATATTTTCCAAAGACAAATACAACACACATGTTGTAGAACTAAATGTGTCAAGTGAGTTATCCTTTTTCAACTTTACAAAATACCAATGCAGCAGTTTCTAAATGCTTTGTGACTTGCTAATTTTCCTCAAACAGAGAATAATTTTATTAAATGAGCAACAAAACAGATATTATTTCTTTAGCTATGAGAAATGTGGTTCTAAGGCTCATATATACACTTTTGAAATCTCTAGCTGAAATCCCTGCCTCATTACCCACAGCTACATCTTTACAGGATTCTTTCATTCTGAATATGCATTTTAAACCCCAGATCTGCATCATTTGGTGGAAACTGGAATAGTTCCTCTGATTTCAATCGAGCTATGCCAACCTGTATTGCCTATAAATCCAGACAGAAAAGAAAAGAAAAAGAAAAACCAAAAAGTATACACAATCACTCTTAAGCATTCAGAACAAATTTTCTGACAAAACACTTCATATTAGGAAAAGCAAAAATGCAAAAGAAAGGATCTGAATACAAAGCTGATTTTTCTCGGTCAAGGCCTTATTTTATACAGTGGCAAATGGACAGTCCCAGCTTTGTATGCACCCATCTGCCTCAGCCTTTCCTAGGAGGAGCATTTTGCAGAAGGATGCCTGGGTCCTGTGGATGTGGAGGTCTGTATTACATGCCCAGTCCAGAAATAAAGTGGATGAGTCAGAGTGCAGATGGAGACTTTGAGCAAATCAGAAGAAACTTCATTACAGAAAATGTCAGCAGCAATTTTGGTCCATGCCACAGAAATTAGGCTCCTTGACAAATGTTTGTTGAGACAAATTTATATTCATTTATCCTCATCATCGTCTTTTTATACTTTCTGTACTAAACACTGATTTTTCTCTGCAACTTTCACAACCTCTGCCTCTGGCACCTCCTGTACTACCTGCATGGCAAGAGAAATCTTGGTATGAGAGCCCTTGAAGGCTTTAATATTTCTGGAGCTGTTTACTAAAAGAAAGACTTTTAAGTACCATAAAAGTCGACTATGCTCTTTAGAGAAAGGTATAGTAATCTCTTAATGTATATATAAGGGAAACACTTCTCCTCCAAGAAAAGCAATAAATACGATCTCATTCTTTGTTATGAGAAGATCCTTGAAGAGACTGTTTCTGGTGAGTGTCCCTAGCTGTGGGTTTGTAGTCTATAAAGAATGGGGCAGACCACAGGTGTGTGCAAATGCAGTCAGTGCAGCCTCCTGACACTTACAGGGAATTCAGTCTCCCCACTGGGTTTGTCCCTTTTGATGACACACTCTAAAACACGGGCTTCTCTGCAGCATAATTGTTATTTTTATCTGTGGTTATTGTTATCAAACAGAGTGAGATTCAAAAACTGCCATGCAGAAAAATATCTGTAGCATCTTTAACATGGACTCAGAACCCTGCAGGGTAATTAGTCAAAGGGCTGTTAGCCAAGGGTCTCTCAAAGACAAGGCTGAAAGCAGGTCACTGCAGGAAGAAGGTTCCTCCTCCTCCTCAGAATCTGGCAAGTAGGACTGGTACCTTCTGCAGCAGGTGTGAGGCTCTGGAACTAAAGGGCCAGACAACTGATGAGATGGGTGAAGGCCCTTCTGGGATACTGGAGCCCCCCTAAAGCAACACCATGTGTTTCCTTTGTCAAGAGGAAAAGAGGGGTGGATGTAACAGGAGATTCCCTTCTAAGGGGAACAGAGGATCCAATATGCAGATAGGATCCCACTCACAGAGAAGTCTTCTGTCTCACACAGGCATGGATAAGGGAAACCTCTCCAGACTAGTAGGGCTCTCATGGATACTGGAAACCTCATGGATACTGGAAACCTCTCCAGATTATTAGGGCTCTCTGATTACTATCAGATATTGGTTGCTCAAACTGACAGCAGTGAAACAATAAAACAAAGCCCAAGGGCAATCGAAGGAGATTTCAGGGCCCTGGCATGATTAGTAGAGGGATCAGAGGCACAGGAAGAGATTTCCTTGATTCTTCTGGTAACAGAAACTGATACTTATAGAAATATGCAAATCCATCAAGTCAATGCATGGCTCCACATTGGAGACAATGGAAAAATTTTGGGGTCATTGACCATAGGACGATCTATTCAATACCTGGTCTACTGACACCTGATGGGATTTGCCTTCTCAGAGGGAAAAAAGGTCTAGCACAGGGGCCAACAGGGTTGATTGATATAGCTTTAAACTAGCTTGGAAGAGGGAAAGAAAAAATAGCAGGCTTGCCACGCTGAATGCTGGGCTGGTGTGCCAAAATTTGAGGAAATGAGTATTAATGGGATCCCCTAATCAGCTCTAAGAGGTGTTGGCTATAAAGCACCACACCTGAACCTTGTTTCTGCACTAATGAGGCAGTGCAAGGAACAAACAAGAGGTGTTTGAGGTCTGGTCCCAGTCTCAGCAATTTGACATCATTGGCATAAGTGAAATGTGAAGGAGTGAGTCCGGTGGCTGGGAGTGCTCTATAGTTGTGCCAGGGGAGGTTTGGGTTGAATAACAGAAAGTTTCTTCACCCAGATATTGGTTGAGCACTCAGGCTTNAAAAAATGTTCTTGAGAAGTGACTGGCTGAAAAAGACCCCACACAACTAAAATAGGACCAGCAAAGAGCCCACCTGCTCCCAAATGAGACAGCCTTGTCTTGAGTAAAGATTAATACAAGACTGTAAATGCGATGCTTACCTTGCCAGGTATTGGGAAACTCAGATGTCCCTCCAAATTCAAACATCATTGCCAAAGACTCTGGATTTCCAGGGAAATATGACCCAGTGGCACCAAAAAACAACAGCACTAGCTCATGTTTAATCATGGCTGCAAGCAGAGCAAGCATGTGCACTTCTTCAACCTCCCTGCAAGTGTTCAGAGACTGATGCACTGCACTGAGCACCCATCTGATTCATCGTTCCCAGCACAACAGTGGCTGGTATTCCTGGATTACTTTCTCCTGACACATTTTCTGTTGAATAACATTAAGTACACCCCTGGTTCATCATACTCAGTGCTGTAGCTGTTCCCCACACTCTTGCTTTGAAGTAACAGTGTAGGAAACCAGCAGGAACATTTTGTCCCAGGAGGATAAGGGTTTACTTTGCTTTTTCTTTTATTCAAATCCTTTCCTGCAGCTCAGAGGAGCTATAAAAATGAAAAAGAATAAGGAGCAGGTACTAAATTCTATTGAAATCATTGTTAGCATTTCCTAACAGCAGCCCTGGATTAATCTTTTCTTTTCAAAGACAGGGGAATATACAGGTCCTAACTAGGCTGAAGTCAATTTTCTTCACAGGAACTTGTATGGTGCTGTTATTTAGATTTATGAGCAAAACAATGCCAGTAACAGACCAGTGTTTTACCTGTTGCTGAAGAGGGCCTTCTCTGTTTCTTATTCTGCTCTCCACCCTTGGATTTGGGCTGTGCAACAGGTTGGGAGGGAACATAACCAGACAGATTCCATGAGGTTTAGGGAGGTTACTTGTGTTTGGCTCAGGAGTTTTCTAAGCATTTTATATCACTTGTTTTGTTTGCTTGCTTCTTCCAATTCTTCATTTCAATTCATTTTGGTTTTTGGGTTTGTTTTGGTTTGGTTTTTAGTTTTTGTTTTTTTGGGGTTTTGGGTTTTTTGGGGGTTTTTTTTGTTTGTTTTTTGTTTTGTTTTGTTTTGTTTTGTTTTTTGCTTGCTTGTTTGGGGCTTGGTTTTTTTCATCTTTACCCACAAGTTTTCTTGCTTTTCCTTTTCTCTCTCCTCCTTCCTGGTCAGACTTTGGTTTGGAGGCAGAGAGTGAATATCTCTGTGATGTTTAGCTACCTGTCAGGGGTAACCCACAGCAAGGTTTGTAAATAAAAACTTATTGTTTCATAGCATACAACCTTCTGCCATTGGGTAGTGGCTCTCTGACCAGTGGACCACACTGTCACTGGCCCTCAGCAGCTGTGCAAATGAAGGTGGAAAGGGTACAGCAGTGGTGTCTTTCTCCCCAGATGGGTTCTATCCCACAGCCCATGCTTTCCCACATAGCAACTGCAAGTTAGAGGGGGAGGCTGACTCCTGGGCTCCAGCCCTTGTGCTGCAGACAGCTAAAAATCCCAGGCCTGTGGTTTCAGGCTCAGAGCAGTTAAGTATTCATGACCAGGGCTAAGGAAAGCTGGGAGAAGTTCTACACTCCTGGAAGCTCTGTTGAGTTTTTTGATTATGTCACCAGTGTATCAGTATTTTCCCACTAACTCCAGCTACCAGAATCCTGTAGTAGGACTAAATAAAATTCTTTTTTTCTTTTAAAAAGAGAAAGTTTCTAGACCTCAGGGCCAGGCAGAAAAGACAGAAAATGCAAGGCTCAAAAAAACTCCTGAAGTCAATTAAGATCAGCCTTTCAGTTCTTAAATACATATTAAGATGTGGGGTTCTAAATGTTAGAAAAAACTGAAGCAGCTGAGAACAGTCATGTACAAATTAGGGCCTCTCCCCCGTAAAAGGTGCTGGGCTCAATAGCCAACTGCACCTATGTCTGCAGCACAGGCAACAAACAAGAGGAACTGGGAGGCATTGTACAGCAGGAAAAGTGTGACATACCTGCCATCATGGAAACATTTTAGGGTGACTTACCCAACTAGAGTGCTGCAATGGATGGCTATGAACTCTTCAGACTGGACAAGCAAGGAAGGAGAGTGATGGGTTAGCCCTGTATGTTGGGGACTGTTTTGACTGTCTAGAACTTGATGATGATGATGATCACGAGGCAGATATCACGATAGGGTTCTACCACAGACCATCTAACCAGAATGAAGGGGCAGATGAAATATTCTATAAGCAGCTAGGAGTAGCCTCATAATCTCTGGCCCTTGTTCTCGTGGGAGACTTCAGCTTTCCAGAGGTCTGCTGGAAATACAACATAGGAGGCAGCAAACAGCCCAGGAGCTTCCTGGAGGGTGCAGAAGAGACCTTCCTGACACAGTTGGCAAGGGAGGCAACTTGTGGATATGCCCCTCTGGACCTGCTCTTTGTGAACACAGATGGACTGGTGGGTAATGCAATGGTGGGACTCTGTCTTGAGCAAAGACATATTGAAATTATTGAATTTTCAGTTCTTGGAGAAGTAAGAAGAGTTGTCAGTAGAGCTGCAGTTTACAGAGGATATTAGGGGAAAAATCATCACCACAAGGGTTTTCAAGCATGGAACAGACTTCTCTGAGGACCTAGGAGTATTTGAAAGATGTGTAGTTGTGTGTAGGTGTAGATGTGGCTCCAGGGGACATGGTTTAGTAGTGGACTTGGTAGAGCTGAGTTAATGGCAGGACTTGAAGATCTTAAAGGTCTTTTGTAACTTAAACAATCTATGATTAACAACTTGATATACCAAAAGGTCAGTCTTTGAAGTGTTGTTGGGGGAGAAGTGAGGAGAGCAGATTCATTGCTCCCTAGTGTTTTGAGCTGGGACAGAGTTGGACTCTTTGGTCCTTACTCCCATGGTATGTCTTTGCCTGAAGACAGTGGTAGCACTGATCATTTGGCATTATGTATAATGCAGAGCAAATATCTCCCAGTCACTCCCTCAGACATAATGAGAAGTGAAATTCACACTTCCCATTGCAGACCTTTGAAGGTGTCTAATGTCACTGTAACCAAAGGTAGCAATGCAAATTCTTTGTAAAGCAAATGGAGCAAGGTAGGTGTCTAAGCAGAGGAAATACTATGTAAATTGTCTATTTAACATGTATCATATCAGTGACTTACATACACAGTGAGTATATAAGATGTAAAAATTTTCCCTCTGGGATTTCCATCACTGGGAGCAGAACAAGAGATTTTCACTACCTATAGCTCCTTGCATATGCTGAAGGTGAACTATTTATAGACTTATATTGATGTGCATGGATCACATTCTGCATTTGATTGCTTCAGTGTAAAGTGGGGTAACTGAAACAAAGATATATAATAAATATATGTATTTATTATAATTCAAAATACTACAGATCCATACAATAGTGAGAGCTGAGAGCTGAGCTCTTCCCCACCCACCACATCCAAGGGTCAGAACTCCAAATTAACCAACAATTTATTGTGTGAGAGCTGCTGGTCATAGAATTTGGATCTGCTGAAGTTGGGAATAGAAAGAAAAACCTACACAAACAAACACCTACTCCTAAATCTCTAATGAGTCAATCAAATCTGATGCTACAGATTTGAAGATGAAATTTAATTGACCAGTAGAGTCCCAGGCCTTGACATTGTAAATGAAGCTAAACATCAATATATTAAAAACTCATCACTGTAATTAATCTTGGTTTTAATAAAGACTAAAGTCCCACAGAAAATTCTGGGCTATTTCTGCCATTGTTTTCATTAGTGTTGCATGGCAAAAATAAAATATCTTGCAAGCTTATATGAGATCCTTGAAGACAGAATGACTGCACTGAGTACAGCTTCAGAGTGTTGTTTCTAGAGTAAGAACCCTATTTGTCACACAGATCACATTATATTCTGAGATGGAAGGGACCCACAGGGTCATCAAGTCCAGCTCTTAAGTGACTAGTCCACAAAGGGATTGAACTTGCTGTACATTCTTCAAAACAGAAATTTGGAGTTATTCCTATGCAATGCTTTCCATTGTGGGTTGCTGATAGGCTTATAAGACTACGTTCTGCACTAATTTTCATATTTCTGCTCTTATTTTGTGAAATAACTTCTCTTATGTTTGCTTTCCTGCAATTATATCAGACCTTAAAAAGGTTTCAGGGCTCAAATGGGAAGGAAAATAAGTGAATAGTAGTTAGAGTTTATATGAAGTTACAGTAGTTTTCCTGCCTATAGGGGAGTGCTTGATTGTACAGTTCTGTTTGATTGTTTCAAAGTTTTTTAGTCAAAGACTTTTATTTAGTTTCCTGCTCACATACCTTGAGTCCACTTGCTCCCTGGATTATTTGGTGGGAGAAAAATTCAGAGCTGGAGGCAGAAAATCATATGTATCAAGTAGTACTGGGCAGTTGGAATAAATACAGCATGGACTGCTTTAACTTTTAAGATGATTCTGACACGTGTAGATGTTTAAGTAGAAAGAAGCAAAGAGAGAGATGCAAAGAAAAATGGAAAAGAAGATGAATTCCTGAAGAACATCAATATGCCTATGGCCTACAGATTCACCTACGGCAAGTAAATCTCTGCCTTTCAAAGTTATCCCAGATTTGGAAACATTTTCTCACAAGCAAAAATTTCAGTTTTTCCCACACACATGACCATTACCCTTCCTTCTGTGTCTTGGTATCTGGTTGGTGCACAGCACTAGGAATGTCCTGCAGGTTCTTGGTGTCTGCCCTCTCTCCTTTCCCATCAAGTGGCACAGCTTTAGCAATTTCACAGATATATTCATGACTGTTACCACAGTGGTATGGCACAGGCTTTACAATCAGCACTGAGGACAAATGAAGGACAAATTAGCACCACCCTTATGGTAAAGAATAACAGGAGGCTTGGGATCCTGTTTGATTCAATTCTGCTTTATGGAGACAAGAGATACTTTGTAGGATAAAACATCATGCAATTATTTGCAGAAGAAAATTATTTATTCTGTGTATTAGAGCTATAATGCAGAAAGCAAGGTTGACACTGAAATGAAAAATATAACCCTTCTTTTTAAACAAGTTAGAAAGTTACTATATATTGTGCAATTCCTTATGAAGAATACTGTTTCTATTATAGCTGCTCACTGACTTTGAATTTCTGAGTCAAGGGATGCATGCAAGTGGAAGGTTCTTATTCATGAAATTTAATTGTATTTCTCTCAGAATGTGTTAAGCAAGCCATATGAAATAGATGTGATTCAGTCAGTATGTTTCAGGGAAAGTAATTCTAGATTCCTCTAAGGAAGTTAAATGATGCATTTTAGGAAAAGAAAAAAAAATCATATGTTTTTTATTACATAGTAATTCTGTCCATGACTTTAATGCTATCCAAAACCAATCCAATCATGCAGGATTACATCAGCTAGTGCTCCTAGTTTTGGAGCATCTTCACACAAAATATTTGTCTATATGGATCATTCAGATCTGGAGGTCATCTTGTTCTTAGCTGGGACACACTGTCATTGTCCACGCAGGGCACCAGCCTCTCTTCCCTCCAGACAGTTCCCCTCTGCTGATAGAGACCTGTGTTAAATGGGAATCCAGCCATGGAGAGAAATGTTCCCCTCAGCAGCTCAGGGCCAGGAGAATATTGCACATTGACCATGAAGACAGACAAAATTTGGGAGCAGCATCTGTTAAACAAAGATCGATGTCTCAGACAGATAACGCACAGCGGGATGGGAAAGGCCAGTGCTGGCTGTCAAGCAACCAGTGGTTGTACCAATTGCTTGGATTCAAAGTACTTCAAGCTGTAAGAAACCTTGGATGTCCTGTGTTGGAGTCCAGTGTTCCAGTGCTGGAGTTCAGTGCCTATTATAATGTAAGGACTGAAAGCCTGCAGGTTTATCTCTCTCTTTCTTCACTTAGACCTTCCTTCCTTAAAGCACATGTCCTCAGGCCTTTACACCTCTGTCAGGTCACAGTTAGACATTCTGTGAGCTTCTATAGGTAAAATAAGTTTTGAAGTGATGTTTTCAAGCCCTGTATTTTGTAATTTCTTTGAATTCAGGTGTAACAGAGTAAGCTGATTCAATAGCATACAAAACACCTTTCTCATCCTTCTCATCCTTCTTTTGGAATTTAAGCCTACCCAAAAACAAAGTTCTAAAATGGAGGACTCCTGTCTATTGTGTGTTTCTTTTTTATTTTCCTGTATGTGCAAACTCCTAGCAGACCAGAATTCAGAGTCCCTCAATGGAAGGTTCATGCTGTGCATTTGACCTGACTAAAACCTTGGAACCTGAGAAAAGATGATATTTTGAAAAACATTCAGTATGTGCCTCCTTGTCTTGCCAGAAAAATAAAGGTTATGTTGTTGCCCTTACCTTTACATCTCTTATTGCCATGTCAGCTGGGTCAAAACAGAAGCCTTCCATAAATCCTAGACAGGATTTGTAGATGTCCATACCCAAAATATGTAAGACATCTGTCTTACTAACAGCTCCTCATAATCCAATAAAATAATCCCAGAGAACTGCATTATTACTGGAAAACAAACAACTCAGACTTTCAGCAATATTTTAAGTCCTTTATACTGGAAATGACCTCTTAGATTTCCACCGCACTAGTTGTTCCTGCTTTGAGTGGGAAGTGAAGCGAAAGGAACTGCAGAGATCTCTTCCAATTATTTTAAGAGTGCAGAGGACGCTGTCACTGTCACCCTTTTGAACATATCACACACATCTGAGCTATCTTTGCTGACCTATTTTCCTTCCTCCCCATGCAGCCAAGTCAAGATCAGACACAGCCACAACTCATACTCTGGCGAGTGTTGGCTGTAACAACCATTCCAGAGCAATTATTAGGCCACAGCCAGTACCACAAAGCATAAAGGCAGTTTTAAGATTCCTCTGTGCCCATTTCTAATTCATACTCTTCTTCTAAGGTTCTTCACAGATAGAAACAAATTTTCTAGCTGGCTCTGTGAGAGGGTCTGGAGAGTCTAAATTCTTTTGATTAGAAGTAAGGATCACTTAATCTCTCAAGCATTTCTGCCTTATTGACTCCCCTCCCTTCCCAAAGAAAAAAAAATCCCTTTAACCCTTGGTAAATTACATTGGCAGCGTGGGTGCAAGGGGTTTTGTTGCCATCTGAAGATAAAAATAACTCCCACCCACTCTTAGCCTTCCTAAGGTAAATCATGCATGTGTAATAGCAAGATATGTGATTGCTGTCCCCTGATTTCTGTTAGGAACGTGCAGCCAAAATATTAGAAGTCTTACATATGAGTACAAGCAATCTCTTTAGTTTTGGATTGTCTCCAAATTTATTAGGTAAATTCCATTCTCACAAGTCTAAAAAACACAGAGCCTGAAATTTGATTGATAAGTTTTAATTCCACATATTTCTGACAATTTTATATTTTTTTTCAGTTTCATAAAATCAAATTTAAATGAAAATCTAGCTTCCTTTCAAATCTTTTGCTTTCAGCATATTTAACAAAGCCCCATTGTTCTACCAAAATATAGCAAGATAAACCTACAATCAAAATTATGTCTTCTTGGCTTTCCATTTCATATGGTCTCTTTTGTGGTTGTTTTGTTGGGATTGTTTTTTGGTTCTTGTTTTTGGGTTTTTTTTTTCTCTGAGAGATACAATTTTTAACAAATCTCATCTTTCTGCATCATTCTGATTTTTGTTTCTTCTCTTTTTGAAGCATGTAATTAAGTTTGCCAAGCTGCAATGAATGCAGTTTAATTGAAGAGATCAGAAACAAGATGGAAAATTGAAACCTTTTATTTTAAGAATCTGATGGTCTGTGGGAAGCTCCCTCATAGTTTTGAACTCATGGAATTTTGCAGGGATTGAGAAATAAACATGATTTCAACATGAGTACCTAGAAGCCTAAGAAAATGAAGAATTCTCTTCCAAAAGCAAGAACAAATACACTGATTTCTAAAGGTATTAGAGATGATCCCCTCACAAGACTCAAAGTTGGGATCAGAGTTTATTCAAGCTGGGAGAGTTTAGATTTATAACTGAGAAAGACCAGGTGTAATTCTGTCCTGGTTTCAGCTGAGGTAGTGTTCATTTCTTCCCAGTGGCTGTTGCAGTGCTGTGTTTTGGATTTGGAATAAGAATGGTGTTGATAACACACTGATGCTTTGGCTTTTTGCTAAGGTGTGTTTATCCTAAGTCAAGGACTTTTTTTCCTTGTTTCCTGCTCTTCTGGGAAGGAGGAACATGAAAGAAGCTGGGAGGGAGCACAGCTGGGACCAGTGTCCCAACCTGACAAAGGGATATTCCACACCATAAAATGCCATGCCCAGTACATGAACTGGGGGGAGTTACCCAGAAGGGGCCAATCTAGGTCTGGGAAGGGGCTGTGGCTTCAGTCAATGGGTGAGAAATTGCATTGTGCATAACTTAAAAAAAAAAAAAAATATAACTATTATTTACTGTTGTTATTATTGCATTTTACTGTATTTTCAATTATTAAACTTTTTTTTATCTCAACATATACATTTTATTTCAGCTCTGCTCCCCATTCCAGCAGGGTAGGGGGGAAGAGAGAGGGGTTGAGTGTAAGGCTATGTGGTGTTTCATCTTCATCTGGGCTTAAAGCCACAAGAGATTCAAGGTAAACTGGACCCTTAGATTTTCCCTTCAACTCTTTCCCATCCACTAATTAACTTCCCTTTTTAGGTGAAGAGGTTTCTGGAGGTTAGTTGCTCTTAATTAAAGCTACATGCCAAGTGCTGCAAGTTCCTAAGTTTAGAAAAAACAGACTTCAGTCTTACTTCCAAATGAATGTTTTCTTTTTAGATTTGGGGTCTTAACACCACAAATATAAAAACAAGTGATTGAAAAAGCTCCAAACTTGTTCCATGTGTGGATAAAATTAAAAAGTAAAGATAGATATGCTATAGAAAATTCAGCTGGTGGCTCTTGATTTAAGAACTTAGTGGAGAATTAATTTTTTCTTTTCATCCTTTAAGGCATGTTTTATGCCATGGGGGTTGAGGAGGTGGTATGATGATGCCTCTCCCATCAGTCTCTATAAGCATTTTGTTTCCAATAGGCACAGTGCCTTTGGAGCCAGAATAGCACAGCTATCATTGAGAGTGAGGATGCAGAGCATAATTTATTATGTAGTATAAGTACTGGATTTTTTTATATTCAGGGAGAACAAAAGCCAGCGTCAACTGTATCAGAGGCTGCTCCAGTGCAGATGCAGGACTTGAACTGAGCCTTCGCCTCCCTGCCCACAGTCCTTGAGCTCTTGCTCCAGCCTGCTGAAGCAGTTTTGGAATTTTGTGGAATTTGGTCAGAAATACCAGGGCAGGATCTGTGTATCTCAGCTGCTTTCTTCCTGAGCTGTCACACTGAAAGCAACCGTCAAGCAGGCAGTCTCCTGCTAAATACTGTGAAGATTTTGAATTGGCAAGGGGCTTGGAGCTTGCAGAGACTCAATTTCCATCCCAAGGACATATTTTATCTATTAATGTTTAAAAGCTTTAAGCATTTCTCACTTCTGGCAAGACAATGGCTGAATTTACAGTGCTGAAGTAGCCAATATTTCCATCAGTTTCATCAGAGCTTTTGCTAATAGATGATGCCCAAATAGATCTATCCAAATACACTTGCAGGAGATTTTCTTGGGAGTTTTTTGAATATGTTTAATGCAGATGAAAATAAATGGTACCTTAATGAGTAGTCAGAATCAACACTTGGCTGTAAGTAACAATGAACAAACAAAACAGACTTTAAGAATGTGCAATGTCAATCATTTTGACATTAAAGCAAATTTTATATCACTTGGTGACACCAGATGATAGCTTGATTACAAGGGGAGAGAATTGCACTGCCTATTTCTGTCTGGATAAAAATAGGCATCTTAAATCTCTTAAGATTTGCCAGTGCAGGAACTGTCTGGTGTAAATGTACACATTGTGTCAACTACAATTGAGTTAAAGCAGCCGTAAATGCTGGGAGCAAGCTCTATGCTAATCCTCAAAAAATTAAAAACTCTCCAGAAACCTTTCTGATCTAGATATAGCTGGTTTTGTTGCCTGAGCACTGTGTAATTTTTAACTTTCAATGCATCAAAAAATTTGCAATCAAACACAGGCAGTGAAAATATACAGTCATCCTCTGAAGTAAGATGTTTCTATTACACTTATATCCCTGGCATATCAGCCATAAATTCAATGAATTACAGAAAAATGCTAATCTCCTTAGCTATTAAGAATAAACAATCTTTTCATTACAAATTCTTTCTAGCTGTCTTGTCCAACTTTTCAGAAGTCATATTAGTGTCACAGAACTCTTCATAATTCTTGACATTTTCTGATCCATATGAAAACAAATTGAAACATACTTCAGAGAGATACAGATACGAAAAAATTACAAAGAAGAATAAGTTACTCCTTTGCTGCTTCTCAGGGAATTCCTTCCATTACAACACAGCACAGTTTCTCCTATTGAAACGAAGTTGGGGATGTTTTCTCACAATCCACAGATCTTTATTGATTTATATATGGCAAAGGAGTCACAAATCAGGGCATATGAAATTGTTCAGGCATTCAAAAAAACTCAAGCACCTAAAAATAATTCACTCAGAAACAGAAATTTAAAAAAAAAAAAAACAAACCAAAAATCAAAATGTTTGGAAGGGTATTTCTTCAATTTTCTGCTAATTCTTCTCATTTTATAATAAGTTTTTAAGTATTCCGCTTCTTGTAGCTTAAGCATTTGGGGCAAAAGTGAACCTCAGGACATACCAACATAAATTATATGTACAGCGCTATTCAGTGCTCAGCCACCGTGGATGTATTATGGCAGAAGGAGTCAACTAAGTGCATTCAGATACACAGTAAAAGACCATAATTTTTAAATTAAGCCAGTTTATTTACAAGACAACTAAATAAATACACCCTCTACCTTGTCAGATTTTCTTTTACAAGGGGACCCTCTTCAGCAGAAATCTTCTGACTGATAACAGTTCAGAAAACTTCCCAGAGAATATAATATTATGAAGTCTTGTTATACTTGTTCTATGCTACTCAATTCAGCCAGAATTAGAGTTTCACCCCCTCCCAACAATGCAGCAGAAATGTCACTATCTGCCATCCTCATCCAGTAACATGGAGAAAGAAGATCCCGGTTTAACCTAGGACAAATACCAACAGGGCACAGTAGCGGGAGATCCTGGCTTGAGTCCCAGTCTGCTCCCCGTACCAAAAAACTTGCATGAATAAACAAAGATAAACACCTGTGGAACCTTTGTGATTCACAAGTTTTCAGATGTGGACACACCTACCAATCTCCTAGACTGGGAAGAGTAGGACACTGTGTCTGAGCACCATAAGCTAGGCATACAACCAATTAGTGAGCCAATTAGCAAATTTTGTTTCTGGAATATAGAAAAAACCCTTTTGCTGTAGGACCAGCTCAGGAGACCCGAGATGCTGAATGATCATGAATTGGATCAGTACTGAGAGTAGTTTTCTATCAAAGATGTTTTTGTTCACCAGGGTTTTTTTCAGAGGAGAAATAAAACTGAGATAAGCAGTATTTCATCACTTTGTTTGTCAGCTCTGAGTCCATTACCACAGCAAATTGGAAGATGGAATGTCAAATAATACTAACAATAACTAGTGAAAAATGAGAGTGAAATAGCAGACATATAATCTACGATTGCTGAAGATTTTTTTAATGTATAACAATCAGTCACTTAGATATGCTTCATTCCCTCTGTGGCTGTTATAAGGGCCATAACTGTCAACCCTACCCTGGTTTTGCTGCACTCACTCCCAAACTCTATTCCTGGATTAAATAGGAATTAGGAACATATCTGAGGGTAGTGGAAAAATACAGAACCTTTGGATAATGGAAGAGCACATAGTGACAGTAGGGAGGTCTTTACTAGCCAAAGCTGCAGTGGGAATCTTAAATGATGTTGCAGAATGAGAGAGACTTCACAGTTAAAAACATTCACTGACATGCCCATGCTAAAATAATCAATTTACAATGAGAAATCACAATGAAGATTCAGCTGTAAGTACAGATCTCCCTCCAGGTTAGGAGGATGTACTGACCTATAAAATTGTAGTACTTTGCCAAGGGCCTTCAGAGTTTAAAAAGTGTGTTCCAGTAAAGCAAATGTAGCAGTAAAATCTCTTAAGTTACAATATAAGAAAGGGAAAAGAAAAAAATACCAGCACACTTCAAGCACCAAGGTCACCAGAACCAGACTGCAATCAGAAAGAAATTAGAAGGAACTAATATAAGGTGTAGGACAAAGGGTGAGGGTGACTTTTGTAAAAGTAACCTCTGCAGTATTACATATTACTCACTCAGAGCAAAAGAGGGAGAGAACAGAATAGGGACTTCACTGAATGACTGGAGAGCTAATATAAAGAAAAAAAGAGGCAAGATTTCCCTTCTGTGATATTAAATGTCATTTTGAGGTACAAAAGCCCTATCCAAATGGGACAGGATTCATCCAAACATTATTTTGTTGAAATAATAAACTCCTGAGAAAGAGCTTGTGGGAGAACAGAACTACACAGAGGGGAAGAAAAGTAAAAAGCCTTTGAGGATGTGGTTGAAGAGAAAAACAAAAGGGATTACAGTGCTTGCAAATGAAATGAACTAACTCAGAGATTAAATTTGGGATTTGAGAGCACTAATAAAGGAACAAGAACAAAAATCTAATGAAGGAGGTTATTAAAGGTTTAATGTCCAAATGCAAAAGGTTTAGCAAAATAGAAAAGAAGGCCAGGAAAACCTATATAAAGGAAATAGCAGCAGAATGTCTGAAACCACAGTTATGAAATCACAAAACATGTTTATAAAGTAGTCATGGATATGAAGTGTTTGTGAATTTTTTATAACACAGTGGTGGAGGCCATTCCACTGAGTTGAAGTGAGCACCATATTGCCACATAATCTGCTGTTCTCTGATTTTTATATTGAGGAGAAGAGGGTGTTGTTGTATCACACTTGCAATTAAGACATTTCCTTATCTTCACAAACCTGAGAAGTTTACATATCCTTCCAGAATCTTCTCTTCTGATGACTAATGGATGAACAATCTACTGTCCATGGGAAATAACTCTGTTATTAAATAGAGGGTGATTCCTCTAGTCTGTTCTCAGACACCTTTTTTCACAATGGAGTGTTACTGTCTCATGGGAGTCATACCTGGCTCCTGGGAGAAGAGAGGTCCTGGGAACCCAGGCTGGGGTACTGCTGATAGTTACCCATCTCCTTCCCTGAGTGGCCAGGAGGTCATATCCAAAGGGCCTTTGGGAGAGAATGAACCACAGGCCAGGTGAATTGCCTCAGCTGAAGGAGTCCCAAGTACCAGCTAATGGACTTTTCAGTCTAAAATATTGAGACATCTTTATTGAGACACTAAGTGTTCACTGGTAGCCACTTCGCTGGGCAATTTTCATGAGGAGAACCAATAGCCCTGAAGGATTGATTTTAATTACCAGATGAAGAGGTAAAGTGGGGGATATTGCAGACACAACATCCCTAGATGCACATATACCCCTGGATACAGCATGTAGAGGTGTCCTGTCATTGTAGAATAGAAATATAAAAGCCCTGCCATGCCTTTTCCCTGTTCTTGCAGTGCAAAGCTGACTTGCAGCTGGAAAAAGCTCCTTGTAACCTTAGTTGCCCAGGCTGGTCCAGGCTGAAAACACAGAGTTTCCTTTAGCCCAGTTAGTTTCCACTGTCTTTGTTGCCAATCTCCTTAAGCAATACAGATGCAAAAAACCAGAGAAGATGCAGTTCCAAAACTCCAGAATGCTCGTTTCTCTGTCTGACAGCCCGGAGTAGAGAAAACATCCCTCAGTTTGTTTTCCAGTAAAATCTTAGCAAGTTATTAGATGCTGACTTTTGCACTAAACTTCTTCATAAATAAACTCAGCTAAGAACCCTGCCAAGAAAAAATGCTGTGAGGAAAAAGAGAAAGAAGCACATAGGATTCAGGGTACATAGGAAGTAGCTAAAATATGTGTATATTTACAAGAAGAGATAATTTTTATGTTCACACTGTCTCATCAATGCCTCCAACAACTCAATTTTCCTGCGATATCACAGACTCTGGATATATTTTAGGTTTCCAGAAACAAATTTCCTCTTCAAAGGCCTTAAAATACAAGTATTTTACACAGTGGATTATGACTCAAGCTCAGAGCTGAGTGAATGGCAAAGTCCACAAATGCAGTATATGTGCACACATCCCAGAAAACAGAACCAAAAACTCTGCAAAAAAACCCCACTTTTTCTATTTAATATTTGTGGATCATTGCACCAAACTATGGCCACAGTACCCCACCATGATCCTGCACGGGACCCTCAAATGTCTTTAATTAATTAATGTCTTAAAAGAAAGCAAGCACAGGAACTGTTCTGTGTATAAGCACAAGATGAACTACATGAAAGAAACACAGCATTTTGTTGGATTATCCCTGTCTGAATTAAACTGGTGTTAGAAAGCAATTTAAACCTTCAACTTAGAGATAAGCAAGAATCTTCATCGGGGCTCTTGCTAAATTGTACCTTTTTGCTGGTTACTCATTGTTTCATCACTGCGGTAAAACCTGCAGAAATATTACAAAATATTCACACCTAGCAGCACTGAAATCCATGGTACCTGCTCCCATAATACATGTCAAAATTTTTCCCTACCTGTGCCCCACTGATTTACAGTGCTTTTATAGAAACTTTTCACCTCACCCCTGACTCAAGCTTCTAACCCTTTTGGTTTGTTTTCCTAAGTCTTCTTTTCCCAATCTCAGAATGTGGTTTTCAAGCATGAAGCGAAACATTTTGCAGCCTCTCTCAATCATAATTCATCAGTTTGTTGATAGTCTTTTCCACAGCTGATTTACCTCTTAATTGTTTTCATTTCTGTGGAGTAGAAAGTTTTAAAACATCAACTATCTATTTTAGTCCATTGATCTTGATGCTGTTATTTTGCTTGCAAATGTAATCAAGCAAAAATCATTTGTACCTAAGCAACTCTATCTTTCAGGTTTGTGATCTATTTCTCAATCTTTTAAAATGATGTTTCAGATAGAGATCCCCAAGCTTAGATGATAAAAATAAAGAACCTTTATCTTCTTTCAACATGAGAAGTGAAAGGTATCTCACACAGTCTCCCACCCTACATGTTAGGTTTTCCTCGCTGTAAAATGAGAGGTAAGTCATCCTGATGTCTGTCTTGCCTTGGTGATCTGCTGCAGATTCTGTCAAGTTGCAATAAGTCTGGCAATTTGTAAGTGAACTTCAGAAGAATTTCTGTCTTTTTTGCATAGTCCACTCACAATAATCACCATGGTGTTTTTGTTGTTGCTGTTGTTGTTGTTTTTAAATTTCAGTCACACAGACTTTCCTATCAGGCTTTATAAATGTCAAGCTTATTCATAAATTCTTACACAGAAATAATTTCAAATCCTTACTACTTTTCTCTCCATCTCCCAGTTATTGGCATAAAGCTAATCAAAGATCTGCTTTTCACATCTTGATACTTTGATTCATTTTATTCTCAAGACCTTTTTACATTATCCTGAGTTCTCATTTTAATTCATTTTGTTATTAATTTAACCTCCTCTGGTAGCATACTCCTTCTCCAGAAATCTGGCTGCTTTTCTGGTATTGAGGATTTAAACTTTATGGTTCCCCTGTCTCCTTAGGAAGATAAATCCATTTTCCACAGCAAAAAAAAAAAGCTACCCCTCTTACCAAGTGAGCTGCTCATTTGCTGAATGCTCTCTCTTTACTTTGGTATCCCTTCTTCAGAAGTTTCTTGAGCTCTCTCAGTTTTAACCCATTTCCCAATGTCCACACCCACCATCACTGACAGATCCACTGCCTCCCAGAGCCAGAAGCTTTTCCAGCTCCTGATTCCCATTTCTCATCAGCATTCTGGAAAGTGCACAGCCCTTTTACTTGTTCCTTGACAATATTTTCCTGTTTTGGCACAGAATTGCTAACAGGACCATCTTTTCTCTTTAGCCTGCTGGAGATCTCCATTTAGACACACTCAATTGTGTTGCAGACTTGGCTGCCAGCCAGCCACAGGTGTGTCACCCCATAACTGTCTAGTTCAGACAGCCAGCTGTGCCGTCAGCAACAGCTTCTGCTGTTTTCATATTGGAGGCATGAAAATAGCAGGGCTACCTCAAATTACATTCTATTGCTTTTCCTCTTTGCCAGGTTGAACTGAAGGAGCTATAAAGACAACTTTTACATGACATAACTTTATTGGCTGAGTTTTGATGCAAATTTCCTTAGACTTTTTATGTTGCCACAAGGAAATAATAAATCCCTTCAGGAAATTATTCGGGCATATAAATAACAGTTCTTAGGAGAGCAGTTCTTAGAGGCATCCCCTTTCGAATAGCATTGGCTAGGCAGACTAAAGGAAAGTGCCTCCATAACACACCAGTTACACAAAGTGCCAGGCATCAGGAGATCTGGATATCTCTTGGCTGACATACAGACACTTCAGCTTGCTTTGACCTAAGTGTAAATGTCCTTATTGGAGTTTTGCAATTTCAAAATTTAGGCATCCTCCATTTCCTCATTCAGCAGCTCTTTAGTCATTTAGTCATAGCATGTGATATCTGCATTCATTACTCTGATTTTTTTCTTCTGGTATGGCCACTCACTTGTATTTGGAACAGAGAAAATCTTTGCTGGCTTCAGGTAGAAAAAAGAAACCAATGAAAAAAATCCAAAATATGGGCACATGCACTGCTCCATCTCAAGCCATTGTAAACAGAATAATAAGTGGGTCATTTAAAGCAAAGTATAAATGCTGTCATATAGTATTTTCTAAACAACACAAGCATCCAAATCAGACATTTGCTATTGCTACTGCCCTGCTCCAGCAGCCCGTTGGCAGGAGTGGACTGTCCCCTCCAAAACAGATGATCTTCTGTTTCCAAGGTCTCAGCCACACAGACGCACAGATATGCCAAAGTGTCACCTGCCAGGATTCTAACAAGATGAAGGCAGCAAAAAAACATGCACATGCCTACAAAGAAGAACCATTTTAACTGGTTAGCCCTCTCCCAGAAGCGCCTGAGACTAAAATTATAATTTTTATAAAGAAGCCTACATATAAACGGAACCAACTAAAACAAAGTCGGTAATCCTATGGTGCATATCTCAGTTATCCCTGAGGTTCATAAGTGAACATGGAATACGAGTAAGAAAAGAATAAGAATAAGAATAAGAATAAGAATAAGAATAAGAATAAGAATAAGAATAAGAATAAGAATAAGAATAAGAATAAGAATAAGAATAAGAATAAGAATAAGAAATTAGATCTCGAGGAGTACCAAGAATCTCCAGTTTTCAATAATTGACATCATTCCTCAAACAAGAAAAGACCAGGCTACTTATCCCTGGTTCCATTGGCTTTACCTGAAATTGCAAATACTGAAGCTTACTGAGAAATCAAGTGTAGTGGGTTCAACGCCTATTTTCAGTCTCCACATCTGACAGCCCCACAAATCTGTGTAATAACATTTTGGCCGTAAAATACACTACACTATTTTAACACTCAACACGTTTATGCTTGAAGCTGCCTCTTGAATTCCCATGGAGACATTAGAAGAAAATTAAAAAGCACAGCCAAAAAATATAACCACACTCAGTCCCCACTCATAAAGTTTAATTGGAAAGCAGATATTAAGTATGTATCTTTATTACATTTTGAAACAATGAATAATATATATGTTGTTGGCTAAAAACTGAGCTCTGAAGAGTGAGTATATTGTTTTATTATTCAAACACAAGTGAAAGTGCACTGTATTTTCAATTCATATGGGCACCACTTTCTGTGAAATAAATAAATACATCCACCAGCCTCAGATGGTGATTTACATACTCAAGTACTTCTAATCACAATCCTAAAAGCAAGGGTGGAAAGAACAGTAGCCAAAGCTGTTGCCAGGACAACTTATCCCTGGATTTAGCATAATCATGAAGGGAAAACCCACAAGGAATTTAATTAACCAATACCTCAAACTTGCAGCCTGCCAAGCACTGCCTACGCCCTTTTAAATCCCAGTCCCTCAGGAATTACTGCACTACTGGTGGCTGAACCCACTCAATAGAGAAGCAGCATGGGATATGTCCCCAGGATTCCTTAGGAGCCAGCGTGAGCCTGCCCCGTGCCCTGGCCCACAGCAGGAGATATGAGCCAGCAGTCCTGCCAGACTGGCTGTCAACCTGAAGCCAAGCCCCAGCTAATGCATCCTAGAATCTAACAATTATAGCATTGTCTATGCTGGAAAAGATCCTTAAGATAATTGAGTTCAACGGTTCACTCAGCACTTCCAAGTCAGCCGTTAAACCATGTCCTTAAGTGCTACATCTACACGCCTTTAAAATAGTTCCAGAGATAGTGACTTCAGCACTTCCTTGGGCAGCCTGTTCCAAATTTGACAATGCTTTTGGTGAGGGAATTTTTCCTAATATCCAATCTAAATTCTATCTCCTTTTCTGTTAATTAACTTGAGTTTTATATTTCAGTGATGTGACCACACTGCCCTTGGTGAACTGAGCGAGCTTGCATCTGTCACTCTCTGCACTGTAGATTTAATCTCAGACATAGAATAGCTTAGGTTGTGATGAAACCTTAAAGTTCATACAGTTCCTCTTTGTCCTGTAATGGACAGGGACACTTTTCACTAGACCAGGTTGATCAAAGCCTCTTCCAGCCTAGCCTTGAACACCACCTTGGATGGGGCAGCCACAACTCCTCTGGCCTGTTCCAGTATCTCACCCATCTCACAGTCAGTGAATTTAAGGAGAAACCAGTCTATCTGATAGATTTGGTTCATGCAGCTGGTTGGATGGCAGACAAAAATGGGGGAATATATGGAGGACATCCATGCTGCAGCTACTCCTTACTCCTTCAGACTTCTCTTACATCTTGCATTTTGATGGGAGATGACAGAATTTCTCTCATAATTTCTGAACAGCCTTGCAGTCCTCATCGAGACTTGGACTGCCTGATGTCTGCTGTAGTTCTGAGCAATCTGCTCAAGATGATCCTACCTGAGTTAGCAGCTGGCTGACCACTGGGATCATGGTTTTGTCACCACCAGGGCAAATGATTCAAAGCAGTTGTTCTTTTATTTTTCCTCCCTGCTTAAAAATAATAATTAATAATTGTTTGTTACTTGGAAATCAATACAATTATCAAAGTTTCAAACTGCAGTGGACAAGAAGCTAAGTTGTATATGCTAATATTTTAAAAAGAGATTTAAGAAGGCAAGTATTAAAGCAGCATCCAAGAAAGTTTTCAGCTTCAAGAACACCATCAAGCAACAAATCAGTAAGTGGAAGAGAAAGAACAGAGGTTTGCATGACTCATGCAAGAACAGAATAAAAGAAACATCAGCAGGCTTTCAACACTTAACTTTCATTCCTTTCTGAGGTTTGGCGTACAGTCATGTTTACATTATATGTTTTTGTAGTCTCTCATTCATCACTTTCCTTTCAAGAGAAGTTCAAGAGATGAAAGTACGAAACAGATACTCTGTATTACTTTATCATGTCAAAATAACAGTACTGGCACATCATCACTTCAAGTACTCTCTCATGATCAAAATGGAATTTTTACAGCCTTGTGTGTGATTAACAGTTTCATGTTTGTCTCTGTAATGCTGTAACTGAAAAACATAAGGACTCAAATACTTTAACTTTTTGTGTCCGAAAAGCTTTGGTCAAAAATTTTTAATCATTTTTCTTTTTACTAACATAGAAGCCAAGGATATCCAAGTGGGATACTGATATCAAAGCTTATGTAATACAGGTGTTATAAATACATCTTCCACAAAACTGCCATTCAAAATTCAGGCAGCATACAGGGAAAGATAAAGTATTTGATTATAAATAAAAAGGCTTCAAGCCCCTTCAGACTATACTGAAGGCCATGTTTCCAAAGCCCTTTTCCTCCCGATAAGTGGTGTCATTGAAGCATTTTCATGCTTGGTTATCATAAGTAAAAGAGCACACTCTTCCTTCCTCTAACGTGGTAAGAGTTTCCCCATCAGTTTCAGGGAGAGGAACACAATGCCTCAATAGTGAGTTAAATTACACTTGACTCCAAAAATGAAAAATCCAAGGGACATCAAGAATACACAAGTCCAGATCTCCCATATCTCCCATATCTTTGATACCAGTATTAATGGTAAATGCAAGTGTAGCTGTCAGGTGTTGTTTACATCCTCACACACTCTTGCAAGTGACCTTCAAAGAGTCCTCTCCAGAGAATACAGTCATAGTTATCATGTGTGATGATGTATATGTTTACAACTTCGTTGAAATTCCATAGTGTTCTAGTGATTGATTGTGTGATGCACAGAATAAGGAAATGTTAACCCCACATTTTTTCAAAAGTTGCATATAATGCCTTTCTCTGCTTAGGACACAGAAGAGCACTGTCATGCACCCTTTGCTCATATCCTCAATATTCTTATGCAGTTATTTAAGTATCCAATTCCTACTGGTCTCTGATAAGGAATCCCAGAGGAAAGATCATCAGGGATATTCATAATACTAAAGAAAGGTAAAATCATATGGGTGCCATAAGAGTTTTCATAATCAAAAGTATGGGAATGAATGCAAACTCAAGTCTTTGAGAATCCCAGGAGATCCCATGGGAGGCATGAGAAAGCTCTTAGTGTCCATAAGGGAGATGGAGAAAGTGTGGGTTTCATCTGTGAGGAAGAGATAAAAGTATGTACAGTTCCTGTATTAGGATACTCAGTAAAAAGGGGGAAAGACTCAAACCCAGACAACTGGAAGGAAACACCCAGGCTGTATTTGCACAGATCCACACTGGTGAGATTGGTTCGGAGTGGACCCATGAGAATGTGTAATGCCTCACTTTAACATGTGCTGTGCCTGTTCCTTCCTGCTTACAGAGCAGGACATAGGCAGAGGAATGTGTGATAGATAATGTCTCTCAATATATTGAGAGTTTTCAGATGTAAGATGATGCAGTCCTCAATTTTAATACCTCTACGTGGAGATAATTGAAGCTTTGACCTTTATTATCTTTCCCCCTCCTCAAAATCTCCTTTCATGTTGTCTTTATGAGGCCATCCTTTCTTGCAGTCTTTGCCACTCTTGCTGTGTTATCTGGAAATGTTCCACTTGGGAATTTTTGGTTGTACCTAGAAGGTAAAAATACAAAAGAATCCTGATGCCATGATCATAGTCATTTGACAGGAATCACAAGGCACAAGTGGAAAAAGAGGCAACACCTAGGTCTTTATATATTTTTTTCCTGCTTAGATAGAAAGTGAAGGAAAAAAACAAACATGGAGGTACTGCACAAAAGTGGGAGCAGCTTTTAAGTTTGAACTTTGTGGCTATCAAGAAGCTGGTTGCTGAGAGCAGCTAGCAGACAGGAGGAATAGACACAGCAAATAGGCAGATGCAGCTGGCAGATATAATCTTGCAAAAAATTTAGCCTCAATTTCGTATCTTTGCTTGCAAACACAGACTTAGGTGGAATGAGAAAAGCCGTCATACTGGCTGGCAGATGAACATGAAATGTCAAAGTGAAGGGAGAAAATGCAAGAGATATAACAAACCTTTATGTGGCTGTTTAAGACCAGGTTGACTCCTCTGCAGGAATGAGTCAACACTGTGCAAACTGAGTTGCATCATCTGGTCCAGTATGGTCAAGTAATTTATATTTATATAACTCTACCTTGAGTCCAAAGTATCAATTATCTGAACACAAGAAAGGTAAACTGCAGCCTGAAAAAAAGGTAGGTAAGGAGCAGGGGGAAGAAGTAATCAACTGGTGTAGAGACAACACTGCAAAAAGCAGACAGAGGCAAAAGGGAAAATCATCATTCTTAGAAGGAAGCCATCCTGTAATTTTTCCAGCATACATAACTCAGAGCACTCATGATAACATATTCAGTTACTAGCCCAACTTGTTTTGCTCAAGTCTGAGAAGTAGACATTTATTATCAGAACAGCTTTACCACAAATGTACACTGAACTCACTGGAAAAATCCCTAATTTATAGCATCTTAAATGAGATTAAGAGCAGACTTTTATTTTTCAATATCTCCAGTGTAGCATCAGGCAAGACAAAGCTGACTCATAGCTGAGATTCACACTTCCAGGACCTTATGTGGTTTTATGGATTGTCATTCTCTATTGTGAACAAGTCTCTTATGAAAGGTGAAGAAAGTCAAGGAAAGAGAATTCAGAGAAAATTCTTGATAAATCTGGATGCATTAGTCTTTATTCTGTCCACCTAGATTTATTTAACACCTCAAAAACTGGTCTAAAAGCAACACACATTTTGTAGAAAGGCAGAGTACTAAAGAGAGTGAGATTTGTTGTACCTAATTCTGTACAGAGTTAGTCCATCAGACTCCCCCCCCTCAAATAACAGTTATATGGGTGCTTACCAGGGGTGGATGAGGAGCACCTTTTCTGCCCTCTCTGTAACTCAAACTGATGTTGCAGTGAACTGGGGTAGTACCTGTGGTGACTAACCATTTTCACTCACAGCCCTGCCTGCAGAGCCCTGGGAGTCAGGCAGAAATTTAGCAATCAATTTTCATATGCCATTTGTAGCATGACCCCTTTGGAATACAAGGCAACAGCATTTGGCCATAAGGAAACACAAATACCTCAGGTGAAATAACTTCACAAAACCTTAGCAAGGCACCAAGGTTTTGAGAACTGAGAGTATGACCTTTTTGTCTTGTTCTATTTTGACAAATCAATACTTGCATGCTGGTTTTATTATCAAAATAAATATTGCACAGCTTTCCTTTTTCTGTTTTGTTGTGATATATATATATATTTTTATTTTTATTTTTTTTTAAACCTATGCCTGATCTCTGTACTCACAAACCCATCTGCAGTAAGTAGCTGTCAGGCTGGGGAGCATGAGGCAGGAACCTGAATAGTTACAGACTCAGGAGTTGAACATCCATGCTAACAAATTTTCAGGCTTTGTCCCCTCTCTACCAATAACTTTTGTACTGTTTAGCCTACTTCAACTAGTTTCATCAGGTTTCTTTAATTTACCTAATTCTACTGCACACACAGGACATTGAAGAGTCAAGAGTCTCCTTCCCTCAGTTCCTGTCATTCTTGGCAAGATCAGATAAAAAGTTGATTTCCTCCAGTTTTCTCTGTCTCTGTGGTAATCATGGGATGGATGGCTGCTGAGCACCTGCATCCCTCCTACACAGAGCAGAGAGCAAACACACTGGGAAAAGCAATTCAGGGCATCCAAAGCTTAGTCCTCCATTCCACTTGGTCCTCTAAAAAAACCTGCCTGCTACATAAATAATGAATGCTTCGGAATAAGGAGATATTTCTGTATGCATGTTTGCATAATGCCTAACATCACAATAAAGCCCTGGTCACCTCAGAAGCCTCTATGTGCCTCTATAATATAAATATATAATCATAACGAATGAGTTGTCAGAGAAAGAGGTCATGGATCAGCAGAATAAATCAAACTTTAACAGCCCATCAGGGCTGGACTGCTTAGCAACAAAACAATTCATCATTAAGAATATATTGTGCTTTATTATAAATTTGGATTTTAAAGAAATGTTGAAAATCCTAGGTCAAATTTTGCTCTGTTACTTTGGTGCAAACCAAGAGCAATTTTCTGAAGTCAATAGATCTGCCATAAATTGAAGGGAAAATATTTAGCTCAATAAATTGTGAAAAAAAAACTCCAACTTTTTTAATGCTTTAAGTCTAGGGAACACATACTACACTTTTAAATGTGTATTACTATAGAAATATGACTACTTTCCTAAAAAAAAAAAAAATTGATTTGGATTTTTTTTGTTAATTACACTTCTTGTGCCCCAATCATTTCCAACATATATAAAGCAAAATGCTTAGTTCTCAAGTAATCTGAATGAGTGATTATTTCAGAAAGTTAAAACCAAATCAACAAAATCTTAGTGTTTTAATTAGCATTAACCTACTCAAATTCTATAAAGAAATAAATAGATATTCCAAATTAAAACTTTTTAGACTTTAGAAAATGTCTTAACTGACAAGAATCCCTTTTCCTTCACATTATTTTTCTTTTTCTTCTCATACACAGTAAAGGATCCANCAGTATTTTAATTTTTCTTCTCATACACAGTAATTTGTACTGCTTATGACACCAATTGAACGGTTGGCCTTGAGTCTAGCTTGGTACGTGCAGGCATCTCTCGTCTTCTGCACGGTCTTTGAAAAGTAGCACAGCAGATAAATTAAGTTCTTTTATTAAGTGTTAGTAAATTTCAAGAAGGTTGAATGCTCAATTTCAGAAATTTGCTCACCCCATAAGACTGTCCTTTTTCAGGAGAGACATTATTGAATTTAGTCTTTGAAAACCATCAGATGATCATACCAACTATGCATCTTTCAGTCTCCTTTCCTTTTTCCAGTGTTGCAGGATGATTTATGAAGCATCCTCCTCTTTCTTAATAGAGCTTCGTACATGGTTCTTGCAGACCTCAGAACCAGGGATGTTTAATAAGTTTCACATCCCAATCCTTTCTCTGATAGCTTTAGGTGTTGCTGCATCTTAGCTGACAATCTCAGGTGCAGTACCCATTTATTTCTGTAGCTATTTTTTTAGAGGATTTAATATCAATTTTTTACTATACCTTCTGAGTAATTTTCTGTAGGTTATGGCTTGATCACCTGGAAGTCCTTTACTGCCTGTTTTCCCTCTCTTTCCTCCTCTGCAAAAATAACAATAAATTAAAACAGGCTTGTCAAACGTTAATGATTTTCACAGTACAGGCTCTGCCAAGAGGCATGAGATGGCCAGTTTCATCTTTAATTATGGCATATAGGCCATTTTGATCAAAATATAAATTGTGTTTGTCTTTTCAATTCTGATTCCAAAGACCTGGTAAGTTCTTGAGTGATGTCAGAAAACAGACATCTGATTAGACTGGTTGACTTTATAATGTGAGACTGTTCCAAAATCTCATAAGCTGGGTGACATTAGTGTTTCAAATTTCAGACTTTTGTAAACAGAAGGTTATCTGCAGAGATTAATAATTTGTGGGTGTCTGGCTGTTCTTTAATTTGCTTTTTGCATCTAGTAGTGTTTGTTAATGTTTCTAGTTATAAGATAAGTAATTGTATTTCTCTGTATACTGTTAGCAGCAGGGGTTTTACTATCACAACAGATGGGGATGTGTACAGATCTTTGATTAACATCCCATATTTATTTTACAAACCCTATGTTTATTGAGCCTGTAGCACAGATAGTTGGGACTTTTTTTTTCTTTTCCTTTTCCTAAAATTGTGTCATTGAAAATCCCCAGAAGTCACTATTACAGAAGACCTATACTGGTTCATATACTAAAATGTTTTAGAGCATCTGAAATACTTAGGAACTTTAGGCTAATAAGGTTTAATGAAACTTCCCAAAATTAGACATAAAACCTGGTGAAAAATCTGTAAGAATTGATAAAAGCATTTAAGTCAAAAGTTACCAAAGACTTCTGTGAGTTTCGAAAAATATCCAAATATAGCTGAAAAGCACTCAAATTAGGCAGCCAGAAACATAAAGTAAACAAAGCAGAAAACCATGGGCACATAGAGGCCAACTTAGATAGTGTTTAGTTATCCACCTCTGTAAAACTTGATCAAAATCTAAAGTACCAAGATTTTTCCTGGGACTTATATTTCACCAAGACAGAAAATCAGTATATTCTTCTATCTTGCACACCATCCCAATAGCACAGAAAGTTTTGGTACTGTTAACACACCCCATCAATCTGTAGGAATCCTTGTGAAATCCACAGGGGCTTCCTACCCTCCCTCTCGATCTCAGCATGAAATCCAGTAACTTCAGCCACTTTCACTGAAAAAATGTAACCAGGACACAGAAAGGATTGTAGGAATAAATTTTAAGAATGGTATCCCAAAGCGTTTATTTGGTTTATTCCCTTTTTGAATCACATCTTCATCATTAAGTCGTTCAAATCTCTATTTCCTACTTCTTGTGAGCATGTGCAATCAATACGTTTTCTACTAGCTGTGAAAGAAACAGGGAAGAGACATCCTAACCCATATTCATGGGAAGGTGAGCAAAGAATGGGCTAGAGAATGGGGACAAGAATGCAGATCATGGATCTGATAAGCACACACCATCTTCACTCTCTCTACTACTCTGATATTTTTCCTTGAAATGTCACCAAATAAATGCAGCATACCTTTTATTTTCTTTAATTCTTCTCTTCCAGACCACCCAGATCAACCCTGAAATTAACAGCAGGGAGAGAAAGCTGTCAGAGAATTCTAAGTACAGAAATCCTTTTTACAGGTGGCAACATCCATGTCAATATAGGCCAAAACCCATATGAAAGGAAGAAAAGAAGTAAAATAACTTGGAGATATTTCAAAGCGGAGGGTAAGATTTTTGAATCTACACAGCCAAGCCTATTTTGGATAAATGAATAGAATTAGTGCAAATGATTCTTTTCCCTTAAGGGGTAGTATCTGCAGCTGATTTTTCTCTAAATATTTATGGCAACCAGAACCACCCCAACTAAAGCAGATCACATGTGAAAGCTTTGAATCAAAATACTTGCAAATTTGCTCTTCTTAAAAAAGGGAAAGAAAAATATATTTCCATTTTACAGCACATTAAAAGAGATTCTCTTTCAACTTCATGATTTAGGAAAAAATCAAATTCCTGTACATATTTGTACCTACATAAATATAATAAAACAAAAGTGAATTACCTTTTCCATCAACTTAGATGCTGAACCTCTGCTAAAAGCTATTCATGGCCACCATCAAAAGAGTCAGATATAATCACAACTGTGCCAGTTTGACCCTACATAATGCTTATCTTTCCTCAGCAGGTATAACCCAGAGACAATTGTTACACATACAGATAATCAGAAAGAAAGATATCAGGGCAGAAAGAAGCCTGGGCAGAAATATGGCCTTAATCTTCTGGAGAAATATTGTTAGGGCCTCACATATAACACCAGAAATCAGTATACGGCCAAGTGATTCAAGCCCCAAAGATTTCTATTCAAGAGAACCCACAGACATCTCTTTAAAGCATATACCTGCTGAGAAGTGAGCTCCATTGGTGTCACCAGTCAGTGGAAGGAATGCTTGATTCAGTTGCCTAAATACAGGCACCTAATGCCATCAGGATATGCTACCTGGCTTCCAAAGTGTACAGCTCTTCCTTAAATCTTCTGCTGTAGCTGCCAGTCCTCTACAGCTGAGACAGCTCTGTGTTAGTAGGGCATTCTCTAATCTTGCATATGACAGGGGTGACTGAGTTTAAAAAGCTGAATCCCACTCTAGTGCTCCACTGCCTGTAATTGAAGCTCAGGCACTGGCAGTACATGTAGACTTCTGCACATCAACCTAAAAATAATTTCCTTTTATGACAAGGTAACCCACCTACCTGATCAAGAGAAGCTAGCTGATGCTATCTTTATGGATTTGAGTAGAGCTTTCCACAGTGTCTCTCACAGGATCCTCTGTAGAAAATGCCCAACACACAACTGGATAAAAATGTGGATAAACACATCCTGAGATGGATGAGCAGCTGGCTCATGGGTTGGGCACAAAGGGTTGTGGTGAATGGAGTGACATCAGAGTGGGGACCTGTAACTAGTGGGGCTCCACAGGGCTCCATCCCGGGCCTTGTGCTCTTCAATATCTTCATTAATGACCTCCACATGGGACTGGAAGGGGTGCTGAGCAAGATCATAGATTATACAGAACTGGGAGGAGCTGTTGACTCCCTCAAAGGCGCAAGGGCCCTGCAGAGGGACCTCACAAATCAGAGGCTGAGCAATCACCAACCATATGAGGTTCAACAAGGGAAAGTTCTGGATTCTACCCCTGGAATGGGGCAATCCTGGATGTACAGACAGACTGGGGGAATGAGAGGCTGGAAAGCAGAGCCTCGGGGTCCTGATCTGTGGCAAGTTGAACATGAGCCAGCAGTGCCCTGGCAGCTGGGAGGGCAAACCCTGTCCTGGGGGCATCAGGCACAGCATGGCCAGCTGGACAAGGCAGGGGATTGTCCTGCTCTGGGCTGGGCTGGGGCAGTCTCACCTGCAGTCCTGTGTTTTGGGTGACACAATGGAAGAAAAACATTAAACTGTTAGAGAGTGTCCAAAGGAGGATAACAATGATGGTGAAGGCTTTCAAGGGGAAACCATATGAAGAATGGCTGAGGTCACTTGGTTTGTTCAGCTTGGATAAGGGGAGTCTGACGGGAGGCTATATCACAGGCTCCAACTTCTTGATCAGGGCAAGAAGATCTCTTCTCTCTGGTGGCCACTGACAGGACCTGAGGGCATGAGCTGAAGTTGTATCAGGGGAGGTTTAGGTTGAATATCAGAAAGTGGTTCTTCACCCAGAGTGTGCTTGAACACCAGAACATGTTCCCCAGAAAAGTGGTCACATCACCAAACCTGACAGAGCTCAAGAAGCATTTGGACAATGCTCACAGACACCTGGTGAGAGTCTCGGGGATGGTCCTGGGCAGGGTCAGGAGTTGTACTCAGTGGTCCTTGTGGGTTCCTTCCAGCTCAGTATGCTCTGTGATTCTGTTATTCTGTGATCAACATTTAGGTGCTCTTAACTCTTTGTCTACAGTTCTGCTTTATACCCTAAGAAAAGAAAAAACCTTAGACTCTGTGTGGCAAGATACTGTGTAGAAGTTTTCTCACTAGGTACCTGAATTAACATTACTTCAATGATGGAGCTTGCCCTAATCTGGATAGCCAGCTTAGAAATGACTACTGTTATCTTGACTATTTTGACTATTAATGAATTTATGACTATTGAATTTATGACTATTAATGGCTTTACTGGTTTTTTGTGGCTTGTGTACCTCTGTACAGCCATCTATCCTGCCTAAACAGGCTGAGTCCCCTGGTCCCCGGCCTGTGCTTTGATACTGTGAAGCACTGGCCTGTAAGGCTATATTAAACTTGATCAATAACAAAGTGGTAGATAAGAGGGCAATTTCAAGTGACATGCATCAATCTACCCAGTGTTTCAGTGTTGGAGTTCATGGCTGGCCCACACCACTCAGTGGTCCTTTTTTGTTTTCTTTACAGAATACTTTAACCTCAGTGTATATCCGTTTTAGAGCTCCCTGATTCCAGCTTCCTTGAAATCATTCCCTCTCATCTCTCCCAATATTGTGTTTTCACTGGTTGCATTTCTTTTCCATAGCACTTCTTTCCTTCAGCAAATCTGAAGGGAAGCAGAAGCTCTGAAGCACATTAGCTTTGGCTCATTTAAGTTTTTTCACCTCTGATCCTTACTCTCCTACGTCTGCAGCTCTGTGCCAAGGGAAGGAGAAGAGTGGGAGGAAGAGCTATTAGCATACAGTGAAGCACAGCTGTATTGACATGCTCCAAATCACCATGTTATTTTGGCTGAGCAGGCTGGAGCCAAGATGAATGTATTGTTGCACAGCGTGGACAGTTAAGAATCTCATCTAACTTCTGAAAAAGACTGATTCTGTTTGATTTCCACAGCAGCTGTAGCTGTGTGAGCTGCAGAATAATTCAAGCTCAGACAAGATACTGAATCAGAGTAACATTGCTAGGTATCCTATTTCTTTAGAAAGTAAGGTGAATTCAGAGTGAGTTGAAATCTAGATCCTGAAAAAAAAAAAAAGGTATTTTGAAAATTATTCTCCTCCTAGTCCTTCTATAAAACTTTGAAACTGAAAGATCATGAAAAGGTGTAAGTTTATAACAATTTTGCACAATGCAATGGGAAATAAAAGGCTAGTCAAAAACTGATCAGCAGTAAAAACTCAAAAATCCCTGTTTGGTCTTCACTGCAAAATGTTTGTTTGTTAACAAGGAAACAGAATAAGAGGGAATTAAAGTCATTAAATACATGGTTCAGATAATTCCACAGAGGTGTTCAGAGCTCTGTGCAAATTTAGATACCACTGTCTTTGGGCACTGCTACAGAAAGGTGCTTCTGATATAACTCATGGCTTATATGTATGTCCTGTGCAGATTTCTAGGATTTTTTTTTTGGGAAGAGTACTACCGACTGGTGTGACAGAACTCAGGAGGTAATCTGTAACAATTACATATTCTCGTGTAGTGGTTACTTCAAAAGTCATATTTTGGGAACAACAGGAAGCACAAAAGAAGATAAGGGACTCTGAAAGCCAGAACAATCTCTCACTTTTCTGTATTTAGGCATAACCCATGATCATCTTTTGAAAAATATCTGAAGGTGATCTAAACTTAGTTGGAGAGCTCAGTCCTATGGAGTGTAGTGTTGCTTTCTTCAGAGACCCAGCCAGCTAGAAAAAGTCCAAGTTTTTAGAGTGCTTTCACAAATGCACTTTTCCTTAATCCAGGGACAAAAGCCTAACTGCCATTGTCTTCAGTCTTCACAGAATACACCAGCAAAATCACATCATGGTGCCAGCAGTAAAGAATTATGTCACATTAAAATGGACAGAGACCTTTAGCTGAGTACAGTAGAGATCTTGGGTGGTCATAATTTCAGGTTTCTCTCCATCAAGACTGCAATTCAATATATTTTAATGACTTGTAATTGGTGTGACAGCTACAGACTATATTGAGCTAAAACTTTATAGAAATACTGGCACATACCTGAAAGTTCACAAGTCCTCTTCTTGCATAACACAAGCCCATATTGATTAGGGTTTTTTTTAGCACCCAAGTCTTCTTTTGTCCTGAGTGTATCCATGTCAAATGCAGATCCAGAAGAGCGCAGTGTTAGATCTAGTGTTAGATCACAATACTGATGATAATCATTTATCAGATATTAAAGCCAGAGCTATAGTCCTCCTGTTTGAACAGAATCATATATTACTCCAAAACTAGATTTCTTTGCTTTATTAAAGTAAGAGTGACATTATGTGCATTTACTTGTTTATATTTGAATGCTGAAAAATCTCTGGTTGTGCCAGTGATTAATCATTTGATAATATGAAATTACTTTTGACCTACATCTGGTATTAAAAATTTTTAACTGTATGAAAGATTAAAATGCAAATACTAGTTTAGAACAGTAAATTAGCATTTTGATAAAGAGGGATAAGGCACAAGCAGCTGCCTTTCAAATGTTTCATTTCAGTGATCTCCAGATTGATAAGTATTTAAAACAGATACACAATAAGTCAGAGGAAAATTAAAGTATTTTCTCTTCTGTGAAGCTATTTCTGTTTCTCCTTCATGGTCATATTGAAAAGAAAAAAATCAAAGAGGTTTACCTATTGCTTTTATTCATGTTCTGCCAGAGGAACATACAAATAGACATTACAGACACACATTCTTGTAATTCTCCACAGATGCATGCATTCTAGCATGGTGGCAGCTAAACGAAAAATTATCTCTAAAAATAATCTTAATGTGTGCATTTTTGGGTGGGTATGTTTTGCTGCATTAAGCTCTTGGAGAGTTTATGTTTCCAGTAATCTGTTATTTCCATATCAAGAGGCTCAAGTAAATATTGAAAAGCATTAGAACATCAAATCCAAATAAATTATTTTATTCCAACTTTATGAAGCCATAATACCCTCTTACCCAGGGAAAAATACAGTTAAAAATGCTCTCAGACAATTTTTCTGCTAGTTCAGGCCATGGGGATACTAAATTGCTATCAGATTTATGTTATTTTAAAATATCATTAAAATCAAAGCTGTCGATTGAAACCACAAATATCCCAGCATCGCCCAAGATGCCTAGTCCGGAAAGAGCAGTCTGTAAGGGTCAACAGCTTTTCTAATTAATTCAAAAAAATCCCCAATGCTTCAAAGAGACAGGCTCTGTCTCTGCAAACATGGACCCTCTACTTGTTCAGCTATTATTTGAGCTACCTCTTGGCTTCTTACCCCCACCCAAGAGAAAAGACTGCACTTTCTTGTCCTGAGAAAATCCTGCTGAGTCCTCTGACATGGTCCTGAATTACCACATTTTAAATCCACCTTTCTTTTTAGAAGTCAGTCCTTGTTTGAGTGCAGAATTGGAGTAGATTACTGCCTTAGGTCTCTCACAATCAAAATTTCTCCACGATTTTATGATTTTTCAGGAATGCTTGCATCTATCTCACAAAACATATTCTTTTGACAGCTGATTGAAAACTATGAAAATATTGCCAAAAACAAAACAAAAGCATGATAGTGTAGATGGTTTACTTGTTTATTTTCATAGCATGTACATTTGCATTTTTTTAGAATGTTAACAATTCTAGATTTCCTACAGTACAGTACTTTTGGGGGATATAATTATTAAAACTATGTAATGTCATTTTATACCTTTAAATTACCCAAATATACTCTCTCTCTGAACAAGCACTAATTCTTGAATTTCTCTTTTTTTTAGAATAGAGAAACATTTGTGTCAAGCCAGCAAAATCCTAAGAGATTTATCTCGATGATGAGCATCAAAAACTGTTGGATGCTTATGTCATACTTCCGTTGCCTAATGCACAAATGTCTGCAGGTCTTTCTCATGTGAAAAGGGACCTGATAGGCCTGTCTGCTTCTGAGAAAGATGAAACTGGGTCTGTAGAGTACAGTAGCTGGAGGCCAGGTAACTGAAACCCCCTGAACAGCACTCCAGAACTTCAACAACAACTCCTTTTTGTGTGGGTTGTTGAGTTCCAGATTAGGACACCTAAAAGTAAGTACCTGAATATGACTGTCCAATCTCCATATCTAATATATTTAGAGCTAAACTGAAATATAACTCCAAAAATACAGGTATCTGTTGCCATTTTTAATGCTCAGTAGTAGTCAAGTCCTACAGGTGAGATGGGCAAACATAGTACAGAGTCTGTGGGACCTGTGGCTTCTGGCAAATTAAATACCTTCCTTTGTCTTACAGAATCATGCAGAATCACAGAATAAACTTGGTTGGAAAAGACCTTAGAGATTATCAAGTCCAACTTATGAACTAACACCTCCTCATCAACTAATCCATGGCACTGAGTGCCACATCCAGTCTTTTTCTAAACATGCCTCCAATGATGGGTAATTTCTATTGTTAGGGAAGTGATTTGAGCCATTAGTTTTTCCAGTCAGTGGTGCCTCTGAAGTGATTTGTTCATTCTAATGAAGCACGTTGGTGTGCATACCTGTGGGACTCCACCAACCAGACTCCCCACACCTCCACTGACCACAGCAAGAGCTCAGACAGCATGCACACAAAACTAAATTATCCCCTTCAGATGCCCAAACATAGGTGTCTTAATTTACATTGACTCTCACACTTAATGTAATTTCCCCCAGTGAGAGAGCATTTGTTATCTTTCCAAAGCTTATGTCACAGC
The DNA here is from genome assembly GCA_013396955.1 of Regulus satrapa. Taxonomy (NCBI): domain Eukaryota; kingdom Metazoa; phylum Chordata; class Aves; order Passeriformes; family Regulidae; genus Regulus; species Regulus satrapa. The sequence goes on along the minus strand of VWZN01002470.1, from coordinate 399,186 downwards.
TGTCCTTAACAAGTAGCTCAATGAGCATCCTAGTGTTCCTTGTAGGAATCGTAATCATGTTCATAAAAAAAGTTAAAGAATAAGTTGTAGTTTCAGCTTGCTCCAGAAGCCTTTCAAGCCCATGAGAGTCCTGTGAACTTCAGTTCAAAAATCAAGCTACAAGGTCACTTCTTTTTAGAGGCCTATGCATGGGTATTAGAAGACATAATTAATTGCAATTGAAGCATAATGAGTATGGGAGGGAGAAAGAATCTTGCCTAAACACTTGTGTGAGCTCTTAGTCCTTCATAAGGACATGTGTAAAATTATCATAACTCTTCTGATCTCAGAAGATAGAAAAATGGAGGAAGCTGTTTCTCATTATTTCTTTCTCTCATGTGCTTAAAAATAATTACATCCTTTATTCTAACCTTGGTTAGAATGGTTAGACTAGGGCTCTAGTCATGGTGTCAAACTCTTAGGGAAATAAAAAAGATAACCACTGCTCAACATTAATTTTATTCTGAAAATATCTTGAAAAAATATAAAACATATACCTCTTCCTACCCTCTTTTTTTCTTTTTGTTGTTCTTTTAATGCCTATGGTTAAAATGAGTTTCAGTAGTACTATAACTGATGTTCATGCATAAAATAAAAGTAGAAATTATTGGTACAATAACCTTAAAATTCAGTTTTAATTTCTACACAATAAATAAGACAATTCTTTTCTTCCCTCTCCCATATTCTGCTCTGTAACCCTGTTCCATCAGCTGCAGAGACTAAAAGAAGTAATTATGGTCCCTTTTCAAAATCCCGTCATTTTAATTTGTTCATCTAAGAAATCCCTGAAGCTAGACCACCCCTAAAGCTGACTGAAAATCTAACTGTAACCCAAGCTCTGCTCATGGTAACCAGACCTGAGACAAAAGGAAAAACCTTTCACCCATACAATTCAAACCTTTGTTCTACATTAGTAGTTTACACAAAATGTAAGGATTCTTACATCTGTAGTATAATCTCAACCTTAAACCAACCCACAGCACAGTCAAAGATAACTGTTAAAGATGACATTAAAAGCTGACAGTCAAGTCCTGAAGATAAAGAGTTATAAAAATATTCTCTCTCATGTAAAAGCAGAACTATTTTTATTTTCTTCTATGTGCAGTCCACTATACCTTTAAAATATTTTTCATACTCATTTGTTTTATACTAACTGTAGCCCTAATTTTAATCCTGTTCACTGCTTACTTTTCAGCCTTAGTGTCTAGTTGGAGAAACAATTGGAGCCACTTTGTTCATACACTTCTTTTATTTCTCTAGTCTAGAAATAGTACCACAAAATTTGTATCTCTTCCTCACTTTCTGATTGCTAATACTAACCTTAACCTTAGCTCTGGATTTGATAAGAATTAAAATGATAACTACAATTCACTGGTGAGGTAGCTTTCCCCTGGCTGGATTCCAGGCACTTGCCAAAGTCCCTCTGACACTCCCCTCTACAGCTGCACAGGAGAGACAAAATATAGCCAAGAGTTCATAGGTTTGAGAGCTCATTCAGAAAATACTGTCATGGGCAAAACAGACTTGAATTAAAAATATTAATTGAAATTATTGCTAATAAAATCAGAGCAAGATCATGAAAAGTAAAATGAAATACCTTTCCCCCACATCCCTTCCCAGCAGCACAAGGAGGCAGGGAATGGGGGTTATGGTCAGTTCATCATGGATAGTGTCTCTCAATGCTCAGGGTGAGGAGTCCTTCCCCTGCTCCGCCATGGGATCCATCCCATGGGAAATAGCTCTCCATTAACTTCACCAGTTCATGAGTCCATCTCACAAGCAACAGTTCTCTGTGAACTGCTGCAATGTGAGTCCTTCTCTTGGGCAGCAGTCCTCCCCAGACTGTTGCAATGTGGGTCCCTCTTCCCTGGGGCACAGTCTTGCAAGGACAGGCTGCTCCAGCGTGGGTCCTGCTCTGTTGTGGTCTCCTCATGGGCTGCAGATGGATCTCTCCATGCCATGGACCTCCAGGGGCTGCAGGGTGACAGCTGCCTCACCATGGGCTGTACCACGGCCTTCGGCACAGCCTGCAGAGGAAACTCAGCTCTGGTGCTGGCAGCATCTCCTCCTTCTGCATTGGGTGTGCAATGACCTGGGTGTCTTGCTCTGCTCTTCCCTGGTCACAATTACAGCTGTGTAATAACTTTTCCTTTCTGAATTTCTTTTTAAATACATTTTCACAGAGGTGTTTCCGTCATTTCTACCTTGCCCAGCCTTGACCAGCAGCATGTTCACCTTGGAGCAAACAGGGATTAGTTCTGTCAGACATGGAGGAAGCTTTCAGCAGTTTGTGACAGAAGCCATCCCTGTAGCCAGCCCACCAACACACCCCCCCCTTACCAAAACCTGTCAAAAAAAAAAAAATACAGCAGGCTAACCTAAGTTTAA
>VWZN01002470.1:374902-386765 GCA_013396955.1 Regulus satrapa | reverse complement strand
CTGATACACACACACACACACACACACACACACACATACACACACACACACATATATATGTACATACACAGTCCTGACATTTAAAGGGCAATGCTTAGCCAGATGTGTTTCTATTTTCCTTCATGATTCACAAAAATATTATTCAGGTTAATAATAACATACAGATAAATGCCTTCATTCCATATTGCTGTGCTTTTTGAAAACTTTTTGTGATAGCTATGCCAAATCTCCAGGTGTTGGCCAGGTTTATTGATGTTGAAACAGAGGAGAACACTCTTCTCCATCATTTCTGAGAAACAAATATCATCCCAGTCTGGCTGAGTATTGAGGTTTACAGAATAACTGAGGCTGTATTTTTCTATAAACGGTTGGACTACAAAGCAGAACTACATAATTTTACTTAGCTGAGCAATAATTTGGGCCTCTGCAAGGTTCTGTTTTCCCAGAGAAGAAAAAAGCCATATTTCAAAGCTTTATTGAGGTTTTATACAATGGACGAGCACCTGAAATGTTGGTGAATAAGAAGAAATCTTTGTAATGGCACTGTATGTGAAGTTGCATGGAGAAACTTCAGTGAAGGCATCAGCCTATAGCAGGAGTTATAATGCGTATTTACAAAGTATATTTGCAAAGTCTTGGTATAAAGGTCTGCTTAGAGAGAAAAGCAAATAGCAATCCTGAGTTTTAAATCAAACTTTCTCAAAAGTTTGGCTGATAACTATTATACTGTCATTTTTCTATAGATTATTAAACACATGTGACCTTGATATCTTCCTGGATCATCGCCTAATCACTGTGCCACGTGCCACTCAGAATCCAATTGTGCTCCAAAGCTTGGTACAACCTTCAGGACCACACTTTTTGCAACAGCATGGGAGCATTCGAGGGAGAGGCACCACTGGCAGAGGGAAGAGCATTTGAGTTCCGTTTTTCGATATTATCAAAAGTTTCTTATATTATCCAAAATTACACAGGGAAGTGCTCAAAGAGAAAGTCTTGTCGTTTCACAGCAGGAAGCCCAGAAACCTTGGGATAAGATAACAGAGTGAAACAAAGACCTGAAGCAGTAGGAACCTCATCAGAAAGGTAAAGTCTGCATCCTGACTCAGTGAAACATATAATCTTCTCCTGTTTGTTGAAACAAAACAGTGCAAAAATACATTTTGGAGATCAGATTTTCTGCAGCTCCCTTATGAAAGAAACATGGCAATAAATCTGCTGTGTGATGGTGAGTTGCTCAGTCATGTGAAAATGAGCACAGATACCGACTGTAGATTTTGATGATCAATTTGTTGCTTGTTTATTTTCTTTTTCTTTGTGTTATTGTACTTCCATGTTATTCCTTGGACAGATCCATATTCTTTACACAGAACCACTATGCCTGAGGCTTGTAACTATACAACCTCTCTCAGAAGAGTCATAAATCTTGCATGTAGTTGTCCTTTCTCAGCTTTGAGTTGTCTTCTGTGTCACATAAACTTCACTTTCTGAAACACCTCCTACAGATTTGGAAGGAGTTGAGATTTTTCCTGGGTTTTTTTTTCCTGATCCTCCTGCTGCTACAAAGAAACCAGACAGATATTTTTGAAGAGCCAACATCTGTTGCTGGTAGAGGTGAGATCATGTTCTGATGACTCCCTGTCCCTGCAAAGGGACTTTCCTTTCGTTTGCAGTAAACTCTGGTGCTGTGGCAGCACCAGGTACTAGAGGGTACCTCAAAAACTACTCACCCACTGCACCAGGACTCAGAGGAGGAGTTTTACTTCAGGAAGGAACCTAAGGTATTAATAACTTTTGACATTGCTCCCTGAAATACCATGGAGCTCTCACTGCCTGGCTGGCCTCCTTGTCTTAACCATGGCACAAAGCAGCCTGTGTGGAGACACTTTAATGTTTGTACTGCCAGGTTTGGTGTGGGTTGTTCTGGAATTCTTACTCTGCATGACATATCAGCATCTACCACCCCTTTAATAAATTGCTTGTTTGCTTTGTTTGTTTTGGTTTGTTTTGTTTTTTCATCTAAAACTAACTGTTGGATAATAAACTGTTGTTGCAGTAACCACACAAACTGCATGTGTGCAGCTTTTAGAGAGTGAGAATTACTGTGAGTGAAGAGCAACGGATTATTATTTGTATTCTATTATAATTAATTACTTTGCACAGCTGGAAAACATGTTACAAATCTTAGGTGTTTGAAAGAATGAATGGCCTTGCAAAATGTAGCTGGCAGCTAAATCCACTCTTGTCCTCCGTGCTCATTTTTGGTGCTCTCAGTTTTGAATAGATGTGCCTGCTAAAAAGGCTCTCATTGGCCCATTAGTGTCTGAAGTGGCTATGCTCTTAAAAAGACATTTTTATTGCTCTCTTCCCTTTGAGTCATTGTAGTTGCAGACACCTGGAAAATGCTAGGACAAGCCAGATAAACAGTATTTGCACAAACCACACATTTCACATATTGATAATTACACACCAGAAGCCGTCTCTTGGAACACAATTATTTTTCAGATCCCTTTCTTAGCCCACTGGTATAATTCAGGAACCCACGTGGCTGTTCATGTAAAAAAAAAAAAAAAAAAAAAANAAAAAAAAAAACAAAAAAAAAACCCAAACTATTAAATCTCCATTTTGGTTTGTGAAGGAGTTATGAAATTATCAGGAATTATTGTAAAATAAATTTTCTCCCACTAATTTTCCTGAAGTTGAAGTCATTCCATCCCAATAAGACAGAGCTAGAAACAACCTCTGAGGCTTTGATTAGCTCACAAAGAAGTGCCAGCATCAGGGGGATGATTGTGAAGAGCTTGAAAAGGCCACAGTGCCTTCTATGGGACTGTGTAAGGTTGGTATGACCATGGGTCTGGCAGACAGTGAGGAGACAGGGACAAAGAAACTCTGGGAAGCAGTTGGGGTCTGAGCATCCTATTATCCACCACAGCTCCATGGATGACTCAAGATGTGGAAGATGCCCATTGCTGATTTTTTGGGGGACATTTTGATGTTTTCTGCCACAACAGGGGTTGATTCTTAGGCCAAGAACAATAAACATAAATATGGTACTGTTCCAAACTGCAGGTAAGGAATTTCAGAAACTGTTGTCACAGAATTTGTTTACTTGCAAAAACATTGCATTATGTAGTCATTCAAATGTAGGATGTATTTTCTCCTGTGACTGCTTTCTCCTTCCAGGGATCCCACCTAAGCAAAGTTTTAAGAGAAGTGTTGAAGAGAGAGAGAAGGCAAATATATAAATGAACTGGAAATCATTCATCTCTTTCAAAAACATACCTGATTTTATGCAATGATAATTAATAACTGATGTAGATGTGCTGTTCAAAATAAAATGCAGTTAATTTATCTGGGAGTGAACTGTAATTTAGTCTGTTATTTCCTCCCCAGAGACAGCCTGCTGTCTCATGACCAGCTGAAAGGTCTATCAGGTTACAGAAGCAAGGCTCAACCAACCAAGAAAACAACATTAAACCTATGTTTATATTTCAGTTGTCAGAAAACTTCACACAGACCTTTAAAATTAAAGGCCATCAAAAGGTATACTGCATGTTCAAATAGAGACACGAATGATAGCTTTTGACAGGTCTTATACGCAGTGTGGGAAGATATTTTATGTGCAGTCTGAAGCATGAGTCACTGGGAAAATAAACACATAGGACAATGAAAAAGAAGCATTATCAAAGCAATTGCACTGTGGAAAATTAAGGTAGTAGGAGCAGTCAGTGTCATGAAGGCTTGAGTGCCTTTGTACATGAGAGAAGAAAGATCAACTAGGGATTACAATACATTAAAGAAATATTATGAACATGCACGATACACTGAGAAAGTGGACAAATGTCTCTGATGGCTAAAGACTGACTCAAACTTGCTGTCAGTCAAGTGGAAGAAAATAACTCGTTTCTTCTAGATTTTGATCGAACTTAAATATAAAATGTCCCTTGGTATGACCATTCTTAAGACTGTCTGGCTGAAGAATAAAGAATAATTTATTTAAAATTAATATTAGTATTTAAAATTAATATTTAAAGAAGACAAACCAAAGGTCAGATGTGATAGGATTTGCTGATCCAATTCACTGAACTTTCAGGTCATAAAGGCAAGCATATTGCACTATTCATTGCTACTGTTTTACAGGAAGTTCACCACTGAGACATTATTTTCACTGATTTCATGGTATAAGATTTAAATACATGTATGGACACATTGACCTCAAGAAGTCTGGCCAACACTGGTGTCAAGTCCTACAAGTAATAGAAATTATTAGTTTGCCAAAAGTAATTCTATCAAGAAAGAACTTTCTTGTTTGCCTCGCCCTTCAGCATCCTGAATGCTTTTCTGCTCTGTGATTTCTCTGCAGGGTGCACTGAAATACCTCTCACTTGCTCATGGCTGTCTATTGATGAGCTAACAAGGCATAAGGGTTTAACCCACATTTCAGCCTCATTTTTTTGTTATGTTGAATCACATAATAGAGATCACAGTGCGGAAAGACTGTTATACCTGGAGTCAGTACTGGAAGAGCTAGAAAAAAGCTGCCAAATGTGTTGGTCTTAATACTGTCACAAAAATAAATCTTCCTTTGAGAATATTGCTGTTCTATGGAAGAAAATATTACATGAAAGTAGGGATTAGATTCAGTTCATCCAAGTTGAAGTAGCTGCTCTGAAGATGGTACCTGAGTTTTCTGGGTTCCTATACTGGTGATCTTGGGGTGCAACTCATCTGCTAAAAAAGGAATATGGGGTTTTTTTTAAGTATAAGGTAAATTCCCTCTTGAATTATGAGCATAATAAATTTGGAAACACTAGTTCCTACAAATTGATCCCAAGATCTGTTTTTTCCACTAGAATGAAATGGAGAAATACAATTATTCCAGCTAATACAGTGATGTTTCAGTCAATATAGACAAAAAATTTTTGAGACTTGAGCAACATTATTTCCTTGCATAAGAACGTAAATGATGGGGCTGCCCAGCCTTACTCCAGAACTTGAGTCAGTGCAGCCAGCTAAGGATTTGAGAAGAAGGTGCTGTGTAAGGATTACATGCCATGAAAATACTTGTCATGTGCATGCAATAGATTTTTTAATCTTTTGAATAGTTATCAGGCATAAACCTGCCCTGAAAATTACAGAGGTTCAGAGAAGCACCCCTAGTGCTCTACAAAATTAGTACTTGTTATGAGTAAAACTAATCAGATTAGCATAATTTAATTCAGATAAACTCTTATTTAAAGGGTCTGTGGGAAGACAATGCCTTTCAGTTTCGTCCACGAACAAAGTTAAAGCATGGTGCTAAGGTTTGATCAGGGGAAGGTTTGATCCCCATATAGGCCATTCACTTAAGATTTGGACTTGATGTTCCTTCTGGGTCCCTTCCAAATCGGATTAGGCTGCGATTCTCTGAGCTCATAGAGACCTGTGCCACACTCAGACAAACCCAGAGTCTATGGAAGGTGAATATATTGTCTGAAGATGGGTATGAAAACAGGGATGGAAAGTTAGTCCCCAGTATTTGATCAGAGAGCCACTATAACCTCGAGGAAGGGCCTCTCTGGCACATGGCCCAAGACAGATAAGACCAAAACTTCTGCACAAGCCCTAGTCCTCTAGCAGATGGGATTTCATAGATTCTTATTGCACTGAGTGCCTACTTGAAGCCTTATATAAGTAAAAATCAACCCATTAATATTTTGTATTACAGGTAAAGAAAGGTCTGAACAAAATAATGAAATCTAGCTATAAGAGGATTGGGGGGAAAATGAAAAATATAACTCTGTAAACTGGCACTGCTAATATAAACATAGTCTATAGAACTATGAAACAGCTCACTATATGTTAGAAGGAGCAAATAGTCCTAAATGACAGTGTGTAGGACTTTTTCTCAGAAGAAATCCCACTCCTGTGGCTCTACAAGTAGTGTTACCAGCACCCAACCTGCTCTGCCCCAACAGAGTCAAGGTTTTCAGGGCAATTTCTTCATGTGTTTAGACACAGTAGTGATGAGCCTGCCTATAAGACCTGTCCTTTTCTTGGGAGGAGAAGATATCAGAGAAAATAAGGAATGTTGGCAGCTGCAGTGTTGACAGCTTTAGAAAATCTGACTGGGAGAGCCTTTGGGGTGTGAGCAATGGTCATTCTGAGCACTGCCTGAATGTCCTTGGGTACTGCAGCAACCAGTTTGATACCAATATGTGAAATCTCTGGGGCTCCAGAAAAAGGGAAATTAGAAGAGAATGTGTGGAGACAGAGAACACCCTGAAGAACATTTAGAGCAGCATGGGCTTGGGCAGTCAAGAGAAGGTTATGGCAAAGGGAATTATGGAAATACATGCAGATATTTTATCTTCTTCCAACCAGCTGCTAATCGCTGCACTGGGTCAGCTACACTTGGACTGACCAGGCTGTGGTCCTGCCCCACTCTGCTTTTGCAAGAAAAACTATGTTTCAGTTAAACCAAAACAGGAAAAAGAAGGGCAGAACAGGAAAACAAAGCCTGATTTTGATGTTCAAGGTAGGAAGAGGGGAAAAAAAGGAGAAGAAAAAGGAAATATCAAATGAAAAACCAAAATAATCAGCTGGGGGAAAGAATCTTCAAACGACCACTGGAAATATGAATTCTGCCAGACAGGACCTCAGCAGCCACTGCTTTATTGCTTATTTTGTTTCTGAAAGGCCTGAAAGAGCCTGCCGAGGAGGTAGATGAAGATTCACTGTAACAACTTGAAGCTGAGGGAAGTCTGGCATTTTCCTATGAGTGACAGGTTAAAGTTATGACAGAAGAGAGTTTTTATTTTCATTGTATGTTCCACATTTCAGTCTTACTTGATTGCCCCAGGCTAGTACTTTGCACATAGACACTGATAAATCTGAGCTCCAAAGGCAATATTCCATACAACTCAGACATGCAGCACAGATGCAACTGCTTAGCTGACTGTTACCTATAAAACCTAATTAAAATCAATAAAGACTTGTAGCTGGAGGTCCATGTTTTATCAGAGCATGAAAATGAGACAAAACTCCCAGTAACAGTTCTTTGTTTCTCCATTTATTTTTGAAGATATCTTACAGTAGCCTGTGAACAACCCTCACTTCAGGGTATTTATGCTATTCCTGACCAAAGTTTATCTGTCAGCCCTGTAGGAATACTGGCATAGTTAACATTTTCTTCAGCTCTAAATCTGCCATGGGATTAATCCTTTGCTCTTTAGTGAAAAGAAGGAAAGTCATTGTAGGCTAACATCACTGTTAAACTTTGTGATAAGCTTTCTAATGGAATGGCTCCTACACCCAACAGCTTGACTTTCATCCAGATTTTAGATTAAGAAACCAATTGTCTTTTCCCAGAAAAAGCCCTAAACAATGCCTTCAAAGAGGGGCAAAGGAAGAAAGACCAGAATCTGAAATAGGATCTGTTGGCCTGATTCTTCACAGCCAGCATTTCTCTCAGGGATTTCTCACATTGAGAAAGATCCAGGGTCCTAACCTATGGTTTGAGATCATGCATCTGGCTGGTACTTCTTTTTTTTTTTCTTTAAAATATCAAATTTTGATAAAATACAGAATTATTAGGTAATATCATTGATAGCTATCATACTAGTTTTCACAAGAGTCAAATTCCTGTTTTGCCATGAAAATAATACAAAACAAAACAAAAAAGACAAGTGTCAGTTTAAGTCTTTTTACCCGGTTCTCCATGTACAAGGTTTCTAAGCATCTTGGAAAACTTTTAAAACAGAGATATCAGCAGTGTTGGCCTGCAATATCTCTGAAGATCTTTGAGATTGTGAAACATATAAGAGAACTCCACTTTCCATGTAGCTTTGTATGTTATAAGTTCCACAACAGGAACAGATTAGCTCTTTTTTTACTTTCTCAACTGTAGGCAGCCTTCTCCATCACCAAGAAACAGCAAGCATCTTGTAGAGGCTTCGAGTCCATGTCCTTACAAAATCAGCTAGAAATTTCCTTGCCAATGGAGAGGATTTAAAATAAACAGGCTCATGTAGCTCCAGTCCTGCTTCCAGTATTCAGTACTGGGTGTCATAAGTACATAAATCTTGTGGATAAATCTGGAAATCTCCCTCTGCCTATTTAGATATGGTAGGAAATTCACCCATCTATTTTTTTAGAATATCAGACTGCTGGGTTTATGAATGTTGCAACAAATTAAAGGCAAAATGACCCAGTACTGCCCATGAGCTGTTAAGAGAACAATACAGTTTTCTTAATTTTTCCCCTAGCAACTCGCTGCCTACTAGTGATGTACTTCTCAAGCGGAAATTTAAAATTGAAATGCAACTATTATCCTGCTAATGATGCCATTGATATTTTACAAAAGTTGTGACCAAGTATTTCCTGATTCTTCTTGTTAATTAATTTGTGATGATATCTTTTTATTTCTGCACTACAGATGCAAAGTTTTTTTAGATCTGTATTTTATATAATTTGATTTTGGGCTTTTGGTTGCACCAGAAAGGGCTCTGGGTGACTTTTAAGACTAGAATGATTTGTTATGGAAGCACAGAGTGGAATGAGTTTCCAGTCTCCCAGCCCTGTGTCCAGAATATTCAGTCACTTCTATGCACCCTGCATTTAGATAGTAAGACCACCAGATCAACAACTGTTACTACACCTGGTATTTAGTGCTGCTTTAAGTTTTGAAAATGTAAGCACAAAAAAACCCCAAACTTGAAGGTTTTATTCTGAGCACAATTTTGGGTATATTTGGAATCACTTTCTCTTAAGGGTGTGCAATCATACTGGCAGATAAAGATTGTTTTTAGCTTTGGTTCATTGTTCTGACAAGGATTTAGCCAGGTCAAAAAATTAAAAATTATGTGAGTTGAAAATACCTATTAATTTTTTTACCTGTTACTGTGCTACCAAATCCTTGAGAGAATAGTGATTTCTGGGCAATGACAGTTGTTTGTGTTTTCTTCCTTTTTGCAGCTGTTTATTTTATCTTCCTCTAGTAGTTTTTGAGCTGTAATACCATCCCTTTATTTATCAGAATTCTATGTCTGTTTTTGATATGTAGAGATACCCACAGGCTCTCCTAACCTTGTCTCATGTTGCTGTGTTGTATGAATTATTCAGAAAGTTTAGCTTTTGAAGTGGTCAGTAATTACATAACTTAACATCGAGATAAAAGACAGAGAAAGAACATGAAGAGACATCACAGAACAGATTTTCTATCCTTCAAGTACAGCCTTAGTGTATAAATCTTAGAAACAATGTGTAATTAAACAAGTACATCTTTAATGTACTCTGTAGCATTTTACATTTTCAGAGTTCAAGGTTTCCCCCCTGCTGCCAAAGGAGCACTTAGCTTCTCATTTCCCTTATCCCTATGCCTACCTTTTGAACTGTTCCTATGGTTAGTAAATCCTTAAAACACTGGATTACAAGATCTAAGAATGTAAGAAATGTCAATCATACGTGTTTAGGTCAATACCAGATCTATGACACTACAGAAAGAGGCACAGTTTCAGGAGAAGACAAAAGCCTGCCTGGCCTCTCTCCATAGATGCTATCAGCGCTTAAAATGGCTTTGCTGGCATGTTAGGGTAGGGGGTTATTTTCACCTTCTTCATTTAGTATTTGTTTTGTATGTGTAGTCTATGAATTTGCATTCTTTTAAATATTCTAGTATGGTTTATCTCAAATGCCTCCTGTGGCAGCGAGTCACAGAAATATTTTTTTAAAACACTTTTTAAGTCAACCTCCTTGTAGTTTCAGCAAGTGCTCTCTGTTTCTAGTGTTGCAGGGTTTTGGGAGAAGCAGTTCTACATTTTCAACTGCCTGTGTGATTTTTCTTTAGGGTTCAGAACTATGCAAACTTTGTTTGGATTCATTTTTCAGGATAACTTTGGCTAAACCAACACTCACTTTTCACCTTTTTGACCACTTTTTGAATACCTGATGTAATCCTTTCTTATTGATGCAGCTTCTGGTTACCCAAAAGATGTTCATTCCATTCTCACATTTCAAGATATCACGTTTCCCTTTTCAGTCATTGACAAAATAACGAATAAAACTGGGCTCAACACTTATCCAGAGTAGGACCCACTGCTGAGTTTTATCCAGCCTGAAAACCCCTAAGCCCCCTACTCTGATCTTCTTGACCTTTAGCCAGCTTTAAATTCATAGAAGGACCTTCCTTTGTAACAAGTTCATAACCCTAATAAAATTTTGCTGCAGAAGCCTGTCAAAGGTCTTTTTAAACCCCGCATTTCTCAGGTTCACTGGGTCTCCAGTTATACACCTGCTGAAACCATGATAGAGCACCAGCAGAATGGTGGGACAAGATTCCCCGTTCCAAGGGCATTTCTCACACAATCCCAGTAGTCTGTGCACTCCATAATCTTCTTTCCATCCAACTCCTAGAGCTTACTGGTAAGAGAAGTCCCCTCTGTAAATAAGACTCATGTTGGAAATCCTGACATAGCTTTTTGGTCTAATACTTCATGTATATTTACCTAAAGTAAGTGCAGCTCCTCTGACTGTTCTGTTATGAATACATTAAGTACAGGAACTTGCACAGCATCTTTCATGATAAAGAATTTATTGAACTTGTCCACTTTATCTCTTCTCAGTGTCTCTCTGGCATCATAGTCAGTGAGCAAGCCCACCAATTTTCTAGCTTGTTTCCTTTATTTAAATAAAAATTTAATCTCAGATGAGGCATAATTTGCAAGGTGATCTTCACAGTTTTTTAATTCTATTGGTTTTCTGCTTACTTTTGACTTGTCCTGACTTTTCATTCAGTTACACTTGCCAGCCTTTTCCATGGGACAGTATACTTGTATTTCATTGAATCATAGAACCATAGATTGGTTTGGGTTGGAAGGGATGTATAAAGACCATTTAATCCTACCCTCTGCTATGAACAGTAACATCTTCAGGTAGAAAAGGTTGCTCAAAACCCCATTCAGCCAGACCTTGAATGTTTCCAGGAATGAGACATCATCAGAAAACTTGAGGGTTCATTTGATCTCACTGTCCATGCCAGTGATGAAGACACCACTAATCATTCTTCTCCAGCTGGTCACTGAGACATTGCTTCCTTCTCACTGGATGCAGCCATCCAGCCAATTCCTTATCCAAATTCAAGGTCCTGACCTTACTCTTTGCCTGAGCCATATCCCAGAGGAATGCAAACTCCACCAGTGTGTGTCATCACTGCTGTCCAGACAGCCCACAGTCTTGTCACTGATTAGTTCATTTGTGCTGATTTATTTCCTATTAAGCTGTTCAGCACTTTTATGAGATTGCTTGGTTTTCCAATCTGTAGCAGAGCATTTACCTGTGCTTCAAACTTATTTTTGAGGAGGCATCAGATTGCTTGGAGGCTCATTAATTGGTATATTTTGGTTTTGTTATGGTTTTTATGCTAATTGTCTCACTTTTATATAGTTCCATAGGTGGTATATTTGACCTTCTTCTCTTCTGTGGTTATCTAAACCTATTGTGCTCACTCTTACAGACTGATTTTCCCTTCCTGTGTCTTACATTTGGTCCTTCAAAAGCAAATTCAGAATGGCAACATATCTTATGTGCACAGAAACCACTGTTCTAGGAAACAATGATTTATTGTGTCCAAAAATTTTTATCATATTCATAAGATATTGATCCAGTCTATATGCAGATTCTAGGGAACTTCTATTACAGTTTTCTCCTCATCTGACAAAGTCAGTTCTGCCTGTCAAGGGTAAGGACTCATCTCTTGCATTGAGAGGGGGTCAAAAACTCCACATATTTCTCACACTTTTACCAGCATCCCCCAGTGAGTTCTTTCTGATTTCGAGCTCAACAGTCTTCAAGGGGTTGCAAAATCTCACTTAAAAAAAAAAAA
>VWZN01002470.1:357833-374850 GCA_013396955.1 Regulus satrapa | reverse complement strand
TTTCAGCACTGGGGAAAGAGTTAAAAATAGCAAGACTGGAACTCTCTGTTTTTAAAATTGTGTGTGGTACACTCTCAGTAAATGGTTTTCAGGGTCTTCCTTATTTCCAGCAGCATAAAGCTGTATGCTAGACATTATAGCTACACTGCTTCATAGAAGCACTTGTTTGGACAAGTCTTTAGAAACATCTCTTTTGGAACTTTTTATTGAAAAAACATCTCACAGCTATTCACTCATTAGCTGGATCTGTGCAGTTACTTTAATCAGTATTCTCATTTTCAATTAAATAGTTTTTATGATCTAATGACAACACCACTAAATAACAGATCATTGAAATATAAGCTCTGGGAAAATTTTAAAACAGGAGATCTGTTTTGCCTCATCAGCTATATTTTAAACTACACCAACAGAGAAAATAACTCTTTATCTCTGACTGTCCCTGGAACAGTTCAAAGGAGCCCTCATGTTACATTCATGCCCTTAGGGAAAATGTCAGAATGTAAGAATATTGTAGAGGATCAATGGCTTTCAGAAGGTCAGACAAACCTTTTTCTGTTCTCTTTGCAAAAATTAAAAATAAAAAGAATATTTTCATGTAATAAATCTTGGTGTGGTATGGAAAAAGATTATGTTTTATCTGGTGATGCTATTTTAGTCATACCCAGAACCTCATTCCTGAAGCCTCCACAATACCCTTTTTTTCATCTGCGGCTGTAGTACTAGCAAAACTCTTAATATTTATCAAAGAATATGCTGAGTTGGAAGGCATCCACCAGGACCATCGAGTTCTCACTCTATGCAGACCCCAAGAGTCACACCATGTGCCTGAGAACTTTGTCCAAAAGCTTTTTGAACTCTGTCAGAGTTGATGCTGCGACCACTTCCCTGGGAGGCCTCTGGATGAAAAATATTTTCCTGATACCCAAATTAAACCTTCCCTGACTCAGCTTCATTATTGGGTTTGGTCACTAGTTGTTCAAGTGAAGAGATCAGTACCTGCCCCTCTGCTTCCCCTCCATGGGAGTTAAATCCTAAAATATCCTGAGGTCTTCCTCAGTCTCCTCTTCTCCAAGACCAAACAGATCAAGTGCCACCAGCTGCTCTTCATACAGCTTCCCCTCCAAACCCTTCACCATCCCAATAGCCCTCCTTTGCAAGCTCTCTGAAAGACTAATGTATTTTTCATATTGTGGGGCCCAAAACTGCACAGAGGATGTGAGATGAGGCTGCCCCAGAGCAGAGCAGGACAATCCCCTACCTTGACAGGCTGAAGATGCTGTGCCTAATGCATTTCTAAATTTTCCTTTGCTATTTGCATAACTGTCCTATCAGTTTATAGGACACTTCCTTGAAAATATAAAGGTTACCTTTCTGTCAAGATGGGACATCTCTTCATCATGTTGCAGGATGGTTTCTCAGGACCCTATTAATTTTGGACTGTTGTTTTTAGGAAATTATGCTTCAGCATCAGCGACTTCATCTTCTCTGTGTTCACCAGGACTGTGTCTGTGTTAAGCTGATAATCAAAGATTTTGCTTCTTTAAAAGAGAATAATTATTTTAAAGATACTCAGTAATGATGGATTCATTTGGAGTTTGGATTGCACCCACTTTTATTTCTAGCAGGTGGAATATCTTTCCTCTACAAACCACAGAGAACACATGAAGTTTTATATGTGGGAAGATATGGTGGGAGGCAGGCGGTAAATGATGTCCATATTATTCATCCCAAATTCCCCTTCTTGACTAGATTAATTTCACTATGCTTTTACTGCTTCACAGAGATGCTAGGATGCAGTTCCTCACATCTGTGTCTCAGATGCAGATGTCAAGGTCTGAGCTATCCAGCTCCCATTAGACTCAACGGGAATATCACCAATGCAGTCAGAGGGTGAGATTTCTGACCAAAGACAGACAGGGATCATAACCCAGACTGTACTGGCAATCCCTGATGCTGCTCATTCACTGTGAAGGGAAGTCCAGCCTGGCCTGCTGGGCTGTGCACCTGCATTGCTCACAGCTATAACGTCCAAATGAATTTTACACACACACCCACTACATGTACCATCCACCCAAGTCACCAAATGTGATTGAAAGGTACATCCAGAAAATTATTCATATGCAGGCAATTCATATAGTCACAGTTCCATTCTGACAGATTCAGAGCAATGCTTGAACCCTGTCCCAAAACTCAGCTGAATCCAAAGGGTACAAAACATAACCTGTGTGAGCCAAAAGATTTGAGTTTATGATGCACAAACAAGTTACTTTAAGCACAAAGGCAGCTGTAAATGAGTTACTGGCAATATTTGTCCTACTCTGCGTTCATCCTCAGTGGCACCCTGCAGTAAACACAGGATAATCTTAGGAATTTTAGTCCCTACAGCAAAAAGGGTTCAGCTGCCTTGCGCTTATTAAAGAAGACCACATGAAAAAGGCAAGTGGAGGACATCAGCTGAGTGGCTGATATAATGGATGAGATTCATCTGATCAAATGTAAGCATCTTTTGCCTGTGTTTAGATATATGGTAGTCAACCAGGGCTTGCTTGCACAGCTCTGCTTATCCTAAAGTAGACCTCCAGGCTACATAAGATGAATTTTTAAAAATTTACATATTCCTTCTCCTGGCTGTAAAAGGACTAAGTCACTTAGAGATGGAGATTCACACAGATAGGATATGCCCCTTTTTGTTCTGCAGAAATTCACACACACATAATGCTGTCCCAAAGTGATATGTGCACATGCCCATTACTTTTCATGAGCTGGGCCAGAGATCAACATTTTCCTTCTGGTGACAAGTATCTAAACCAGAGAAAGGTGAAGTGGCACAGTTGAAATAATGCTTTTTCCATGAGCCTTTTTGTGGTGTACATCTTTTTTCCAAATCTTTTAGAAAATAGCATTTTTACATTAATTAGCACTTGTATTTGTGTATTTACGGAAGCACTTCACAATTTTCACTTTTATTTATGAAAACATTTCATGCTGCTATCAACACTATCCCTAGAAACTTGGATTGTTTGCATTAGAAATAAACAAGCAGGAGTTCATTTGAAAATAACAAGGTCTCTGAGCAATTTCATTGTTTGGAAAGAGGGTCATTGCTGAAAGCATTTTCACTGGGGCTGATTAGATAGAGCATGGGATTTTTTTTTCTGCAAATATTTTTATTCCAGCAGCAATTATATTAACCATTTAAAGTCTGATGTACAATATGGAGGCAGAAGAATAATGACCAAATGGTTCACTGGGTGCCTCTTTAACCTCCCTGGCACCTTTCTATGAAGTCTCATATTTGGACAACATGGTGTGATCCTTGGGGTGTCCTGTACAGGGCTAGGAGTTGGACTCCATTATCTTGATCTCGGGTCCCTTCCAACCCAGCTATTCTACGATTCTATGATGCTGTCCACTCTGCTCATGATCACAAAAAACACCAGAAACAGTTTTTAGGTGGGCAACCTATACAGGTGCTGTAGGGCAACTTTCTTAAGTATGAGACTGTCTCCCAAATTCTCCATGATACATGGATCTAATTCCAGGGCTGAAAGAAGAGTCATGGCAAATTAAGAATTCTAACATTCAGGCTATATGTGTGATTAATCCTTTCTATCCTGCCTATTAACCTCTGCTAGAGGCAGACCAAGTGAAGCCTGGCTCAACAGCAGCTGCCACCACCCACACACTCAGCAGCAAGTCTCTTGTAGGGTGAAACTTATGGTTGTGTTGAAACACACAACTTTCAGTCATGTACTCACTCTGCAGCCATCACAGTGGCTCTCCCTGAAGAATGTAAAGTGAACCAGCTCTTGCAGACAGCCCTGATGGCCCCCATTGCTTTACTTTGGTAGTACAGATGGCTCTGGCTAACTTGAAAATCAGAGAGAAGAGGTCAGGATGTGCAGCTATACCCAGGCTAGCTTTAAACTGGCTCAGTTCAGCTTGGGCCAATCCTGTCAATGTGTTCCCAGGTGTTGACTTGTCCAGACAGTGCTGCCACAGGCCCCCTCCTGCTGTTGGCAGTTCGTGTGTGTCTACATGTATTCCAAGCATATTTTGGATTACTTAATGTACAGGATTGTCTGGAGTTTGGACGAGGCTGCCCTGAGCAAGACTGGGAATAAGTCAGCACATGTTCACAAGTGCAGACAGAAACTGTGGCAGTGCACCAGGGAGGCACTTTGGAAAGACAGAGAAGAAAGAGTGGTGGTTATTTTTGCACTTGGAAAACAAGGCATAGCTTGTTCTGTAGATCTTCCTGAGTCACTGTGCACTGTTGGCCAGTGCCTGGGGTCCCCACCTGTGCTGAGCTGTGTGTGAAGGTGAGCTGACACGCCTCGCAGATGCCAAGGCCCCGCAGTGACAAGTACAGAATGGGTGGCAGGCAGATGGCAGAATCGGGCAACTGGAATGTACCTCTCCAAATGGTTGCAAGAGCCTTCTCAAAACTTCAACATTTCCTGTTTTCCCTCTTGTGTAGCAGAAACCTCTGGAACACAAGCTTTAAGGAAATCACAGTTTGTTGACAAGACAAATCACCAGAGCACTGCTGTGAAATCATATGGAACAAGAAAATGTCTGAACTCCGGGTTACAGTTATTCCTTTGGCAGATGGTTTGAAAGGATTAACATAAGCATAGAGGTAAGGATGGGAGTCCTATAGAGATGTGACTGTTTTGGTAAAGAACCACTAGTGGTAACATAAAAATCCTGTCATCTGGAGCTGGACAAATTGGCAGAGAGCACAAAAGCACTTCCTTTCTATCCACCATGCCTGGCATTCTTTGGAACTGGAATATACCTATGGTCAGGTATCTAGTGGGTGCAACAGGAGTGTATTCTGAAATACCTATTTATTGCAGTATGCTCACTATGACGATATTGAACAGCTCAGAAATCTGGGAGTGAGATAGAGGGACAGCATATCCATTGGCATCGGTGAGTGAGCAAGCTCCTCTGCTGCTTTAAACAGTTATTTAATTTAAACATGTCTAATTCAATTCTTTTGCTCTCAAGCTGTCAACTCCTGTCTCTGTAATGCCAGAAAGGCCAGCCTTCACTGCCCATTAATCCAATTTATGCTACAGCATCACTGCCTTCCTCCCGGGCTGCCCATCATCCAGAGAGGAGCTCCCTGTAAAATCTGAAAAGCCTCTGTGTGTTCATCTTGTGAATGGCTCTGCAGCCAGGCTGCTCGTAAAGCAGCCCAGCCAGAGATGAGAACACCAGTCTGTTCTCTCTGCTGCCTCCCACATTGAGCATGATAGTTTGTCTTTTCCATTACACCTGTATTGCAAAACCAATACTTCCACTCTTGATCTCTCTTTCTCTGCTATAGTCAAACTATTCACAATACAGAGTATGTACATCCTAGTGAGCAGGTGTGACAGCAAATTCCTGCCCTGAGGGGACAATTTTTCTGCTCTTTGACCAGGATCATAAGGTCCTGATCCCTCATGAGGACCTCTGAGCCTTCATAGACATTACTATCAATAATAATGTCACAATTTTTTAAAACTGTGGCTGTCACTTTCAACATAAGTGAGGGTATTGCTCTAAGTGCCTGTGGTTTGCTGCAGTTTTTCACCTGTCTTACAAGATCATGTCCTAGTGCATTTAGAAAGACATTAAAGAAAACCATGGCTTTTCCTTCACTCATTCCCTGGTCTTTAACCATTGAAGTACCTGCTAGATTAGCACAGTTACTCTTCAATTATCCTTAAATAATCTTAAATCAAGAGAAGAATTAGATGTTAAATATCACTTCCCCACAAGACTGAAGCTCAGGTTGGCTATAAACATAATGGATTTCAGTAAAGTTACCTCAAATATACAAAGGCACAGCCAAGAGCTTAATTTGATCTTAAAGTAGCATTTCAGAAGATTCATCAGAGCAGTGGCTGGATTTTCAATAGCAGTGCTTAACCACATTTCAGCCATGCAGGGTCATTAGTGTTCACTGGGAATGTTCAGGTGCAATTTGTCTCACTCCTTTCAAGTAAGCAAAGTGAAGCCAATAATTCTATTAATGAAAGCTGGGGCTGTGTTTTCCACACTGGCAGGAGCATAATCCTGTATCTATATATTAGAAGGGAAATTAATCAATGGAAAAACATGGAATAGAAAATGCAATTCTAAAAATAACAAGAAAGTGAACCAATAATTATCTTTTACACAAGGCAGCTGTTTTGTTAACTCCAGTGTATATATAAGGCATGAATAAGCCTGCATTTCTCTTGACAGAAAGACAGCAATCAAATCATGCAACATGTTATTATGCTGTCATGTTCAATACATTAAAACTTGCTCAGCAGGCATCAGCAGAAAGCCTGCAGGACTTGGGAATAACCATCACACCACCAGGAAAAAGCATTACAAGTTAGTTTTAGCTATTTATACAAGAGATAATAGCATCTTTATTACCAGAGATGGGGGCCAGCCAGAGAACTGAGAAGCCAGACTAGGATACAAGTATTCTTAGAGTCTAAAGAAGTTAGTAGAATTTTGATTTCAAACTTGAGCATGCTTGAGACAATAGGCAACAAATTTTATTCCCACTTATCTTTTCATTACTTAGTCAAATTGTTTACTGGCTTAAGCACTACCAATTTCAACAGCTCACTATTCTGTTCAAAACTATTCACCTTACAATTTCACTTATTGTTCAATTTAAAGCATTATGTCAGAGGGAAGGAAAGGAAAATCGTGCATTTTTATAACATACTATATGAAAATTCTGAGAAAACTAAAGAAATATTAACCAAAATTTAATTATATTATTCAGTATAACCATCTGTTGTAAAAAAATGACCTGACAGCAAAGCAAGCAGAGCTGACAGGCCAGACTGCATATAGACAATATATCATTTGATAAATACAATCTGCTTTCATTCCTTTTGCTAACTAATCTGTGTAACAGCTCTGCTGAGTTACTGCATCTTACAAAGATATTACTGGTTCCCAACAAGCACACATGGCTGTTAATGCAGTGAGAGAAAGGTTATGTTTTACAGTTATCTTTTACCTGAGGGTGAACTAAATCCAGCTTTATTGACATGCACTGGTTGATGCTTTGGAGATCAGTGAGAAATTAAATATACAGAACTATTAAAGGAACATCAACAAACTTGAACAAGTATCTGAAATATATTCCTCTTCCCTGTTGACTGATGTTAGAATTTTACAGTCATAAAGAGTAGATAAGATGTTTGTAGCCAAAATAATTAATTTTCTTTTATTTTAATAGACTAAGGAAAAATGAAGTTAAATGCTAAGACTGTGGTAGAAGTTTAAAGGCATATTAAAAGCAAATGTCAAAAATTACAGTGGCCACAGCTGAGGATTTCCCTACAGGTGCCAGACTTGTAAGCTCACAGAGGGACAATGCAACTGGACCAGGCCTAGTGGCAGCTGCATCCACAGTCTGGAGGTGACCAAAGGAGCTTGTGCCTGAATTTCATTCAGTAAGCTAAACCACTGGTCTACTCGGTGTCAAATGCCAGCAGCTCATCTCACCTCTTCTCCAAGCTTAATTTGAGATTGACTCTGATGCCTGATTTCCCTCTGCTAGTGAGGAGCAGCACAAATTGTGCTGGGACCAGGCTAACAAGTGATGGCTGTCCTGATGTGAGCCAGGCATCTGTTCACACCCTGTGCCACCTCCAATGCTCCAGGCTGTGCTTCTCCACCCGCTGGGCTTCAAAGGATCCCATCAAGCCCATTTTTCATTGCCTTGGACTCATTGTCAATGCATCATTTACTTCTAGTGCCCATTGCCTCCTGTCTGGGCTTTGAGGCCACACTGTAGCTATCAGCCACTTCACCAGCAGCTTTTGCCACCAGCCTCACTCTGCTGAGCATACTTTGAGTGCTACTATGCTCATCCAAGAGGACTGAGAACTCCTGCTGAATGCAGCCCACCATGGAATTCTCAGTTTTTCTACCCATCCCTCATGCACCTTACCATACTGAATCGCTGTTTTCTTGTGTATTTGTCTTGTCTTTTTCTCTGCCTAAGATTAGTATGGACCAACAATTCCATCCTGCTAAACAAAAGTGAGTCAGAGAGAGATCCTGATGTCAAGAGGTGTGAACTTGTTTATATCTACATTATATGGAACTAGGTAGGACACGGGATTTCTTTGTTCAAAACATCTGAAGTACTGTGAAGTCAGTGATGAGATCACCTGCATAGAAGTCACAGGGCACAAAGCACAGTAAGTGTTGCTCTTCCCATGGAATCATTCAGGTTGGAAAAGGCAGCCAAGATCAAGTCCAGCTCTTAACCCAGCACCACCATGGTTCTTGTGGGAGAACAGCAGGCTGACTCAGTGTGCCAAGCCCACTACACCACAACAATGTTGATGCAATGGGAAAACCCAAACCTGATCTTGATGAATAAAATTTTCTCAGTCACTTAGAATAAAACTCACCTGTTTCAGCTCAAAGCTGTAAGGGTACTGATTGTGGTGCTGGTGAGCCTCTCAGGTAAAAAACCACAGAAATACAGAAAACTATAGCAAGAATAAATCATAGATTGCCCACTGCTGAAAACCAAATGCTGTAACACAGAAGAATTGTAATGAAACTGAGAAGTGGTGAAGAGTAGGGAACTGTCATATGTTATCATTTAGTCTCATGGATCAAAACATTATGTATTTTCATTTATATTCCTCAAGATAAATCTATTTTTATTCATTAAGCAGCATTACAATAAAATGTTACCTAATAAAAATTACAGATCCTTGAGACAGCCTGCCTCCTCTCCTAGTCATCTAATTGAAGAAGAAAAGTTATTGTGTTCCTGGAAAATCCACACTCAGAGTGTGTGCTATACTGATATGATTGCTTGTTGAATTGTGGAATGCAAGCACTTCTTTCACATTTTCTCTCACTCACTAAACCGCTAAACATGTTTGCCATGGCTGGATTTTTTTGTATTACAAGTTAAATTGAACTAATCCTTCTCTAATTATTTTTTAAATTAGGCTTTGGAACAATCAATCCATAAATTTTAAACTATTGCAGTGCTAGGTACTGACAGTAGCATAAAAGAGAGCACTAATTTACAAATGGTCATTGCTTTGACTAGAATAATTCACACAATAAAATTATCTTGAGCACTGCAGTTTAATGACTACAGGATGAGAAGTTCTGTCCCTACCCCTCTACTCCTCCAGGCCAACCATGTAATCGTCATCCAGGCTGAACCAGAGCTGGTGCCTGTGACAGGCCACAATCTGTTACACCAGGATTTAAGGCAGACATTAGATAAAGAAGATTCATTTGTGTTTCCATGTACACCCATTCCCTGATACCCTGCAGCCTGGAGATAAATCCCTTCCTATCTTTTGTGGACAGTGGGGTGAGTCTCCATTGGGTATGCTGGCACCTTGGCACCTGCAGGTAGGTATGTCAGTAGAGGTGCCTTATCTGGATCAAATTTTCACCCTAAGGGCTTTCATGCTTCAATGCAGACAGAGCAAAGATCAGGATATAAATAATTCTCAGATGTTTAACAGTACAATCTAATCTAAGGCGGCTTGTTTTTTCTCATGGGCCAGAAAAGTTCAGGACTCTGATGCCAGAAAAGAGATCACATCTAAAGGTCTACAACAGAGACAAAGTCTGCAAGGTCACAGAGAGAGACTTCTCACTCCTTAGTTCAGCCACCTCCCTGGTTTCTATTTTCCCCTCTGGATTTTGTAGGTGGCTTCTCCCTACAATGGTTTCTTCCCTAGGGAACAAAGGCTGAGAGATCTTACTTCTCTCCTCAAGGCATTCATGTTCTGTAATGCATTTTTCTGTGTCTGGGCAAGCTCACAAAAGAGAGGAAAAGTGGTTTTGGGTTTTGGGGGGTTTTTTTGTTTGTTTTGGCTTGTTTTGGTTTGGTTTTTTTATCATGTCATGGACATGGAACATTTAAAAGTATCTAGGTATTTAAAAAATAATAATCTAAAATGTTGCCTCCTGAAGCCCTTTGCCTTAATTTCCCCATTTTCCCATAGAACCATTCAATAGACCATGGTTCTTCAATATACAGTTAAGCTTGTCTCTTCCATATTCACAGTTTCTCTCATGCCAGACATTCACAAATTTCTAGTTGAGTTATTGGAAGTTCCTCTCCAGATATTTTCTTTTGCATATATTCATAATTTCCATGTATGTTGTCCTGAGTCCCTGGTCATGGAATATTGAAAGTACTTTTAGATTATTTTTCCATAAAAATACAATTTTGCTATAAGGACAAGCAGTCAGTTGC
This sequence comes from Regulus satrapa, assembly GCA_013396955.1. Taxonomy (NCBI): domain Eukaryota; kingdom Metazoa; phylum Chordata; class Aves; order Passeriformes; family Regulidae; genus Regulus; species Regulus satrapa. The sequence goes on along the minus strand of VWZN01002470.1, from coordinate 364,589 downwards.
ACATAAAATTGACATTTAGGAAAATAACCTATTATTCATATAGGAGTGGTTCAGAGCAAAGTGCAAATATGGTCTTATTCATTTCCTCTCATACTCTGGTTCAACATAGGTATATGCAGACAGCTTCTGATCTCTCAGAACTCAGACTTAATCTTTGCAATAAAGACAAATAAAAAGGCATCTACTTCAGAGAAATTTTTATTTGTCAGACATACCTGATGACATTGTAAGAACATCCAACAGCTCACAACACACCTAGTGTGTGATAAAGAGCTGATATCTGTCATTCAATTTTAAAGGGCCCATAAGAATCACAAAAGAACATTGGTAGTGCAAAAGTTTTCCAATATTTTTTTTCTCTTCTCCATGGAACCTTAAGAAAATTGTGGGACACAAAAGGATCTTCACAATTAACACTTTACTTTCTATATGTTCCTTGGACAGCCTTGGGTGAATATTGCTAGGATTTCATGTGACAAGCTGTAGAAGAGAGAAATTCTGTAAAGAAGAGTCAGAGGGAGTCCATCCTCACTACTCTCAGCAAGTCTAGGGAGATATATTTTCTCTGTGTTATTTAAAAGAGCAATGTGGCCACCTCTGATTCTACTTTAATAGCTTCATTTAGAGCATGCTAAACTCTTAGATATATTACATAAATCTGAATTAAGGAAAGCTTTTCCTATTACCCTACTTTATGTTTTCAGGGTAGAACAGTTATTTCTTTGCAGGTTTTTTAGAATAATTTCTCCAACAAAAGTTAGAGAATACCTGAGGTTGTGTTAACCTTGCCCCTTCCACCAGGTCAATGAATAATTCAAGAAACACAGACTTTTGAAGAACGCTCTAATTAGACAGTTTAATTTCATTTAAGAGGACTCCAGAAGAAAAATGTGACCCTTTTCTTCTGCTTGAGTTAAAACACTGGGGAGACAATATTGCGTGAGGTGAAAATAGAACCTAAGGTGGAGTACAACCACCAGTGACCTAATAAAATATGAGCTTCAGTTTGATTTGTGTTTTTTTCCTCAGTGCCCTTTTGTGTATTTCATGGATCACCTCAAGGCATAGCAATGACATAGAACTGAAATTGAGAAGTGGCAGATTCCCTTCTAGTGTTTGTGCACATTATGAGAAAAGGCACAGGAGAAAGATGTTCCTGTGTTTACTTGAACCCTGAGATTATCTTGCAGCCAGTTGTCAGCCCAAGATTCCCACACCTGGGCTTTCTGCTTATCCACTGCTAGAATGCTATTTTGCTCTCTGGAAAAAAACAAGCCGGATTATGAGGATGATGCTCTTAATGAAGCACTGTGCTGTATGTCTCCAAATTCAAAGGGCTACCCAGAACTGGAGTTGCAACCAATGTTTTTAAACTGGGGTTTGGGTTTTTTTCCTTTTATGTTGTGCCAGGCCAATATCCTACATCCTAATAAAAATCCTTGTAACCTTAGAGGTGGAATATGAATTTTGTTCCTTGGATTAATCATTAAATTTTATGTCCTAAAAAGCATGTAGTTTTATGCTAGCATTCAGCAAGTATTTTCTCTCCAGAAATATTAGCTATTTCAGGGTTCTGCTGCTGGACTGTACTTCTTATTTATAGATCATGCCAGAATGCAGATTTTTATTCATTAGAAATTCTGCATTGCACTAAAAACTAAGCCATCTATATGCAAGATGTAGGTTTAGGTAGATAAAATTATTATACAGCATTTCAGTAACGACAGGGTAAATTCAATTAGCCCTAATAGTCTCTCTGCTATCAAGATGTAGATGACACCTCATCATGAAGTCTAAACAGCTCATTCATCTTTGCAGCAAAGCAGATGAAAATTTGCCACTTGCTCCCCTTCCATATTCCAGGCGCTTTTGCTTCCCTGCTGAACTTGCCTAATTCCTGAACCCTGATTGCTGGGACACAGTTGAAATTTACTGATTTCCCTCTTTGGGAGAGGGGTTAACTAAGAAGGGGTAACTATTCCCAAGGGGCATTTCAAGCTGGACCATGGAAGATGCACATCCATTGCTGCAGTCCAGCAGTGCAGTCTGCAAAGAGCTCAGTGCATCCCAACACCAGCACCTGTGACACTGGGCCTCTTCTGGACAGCCCTGAGTTAGAGACAGGGATTTTCTACAGGATGGGAATGCAGGGACCTGACATGGAGACTGGCAGGGGCACAGGTAAGGAGAGACCTCAATCAGATAGTGGAAATTATGAGAGGGGCACCTTCTATTCCCCTTCCCAATATGCTGCTTAGTGGATCTTCTCCAATGGATGCTGAAGGCCCTGTATTTCCCATCTCCCAGATTATACACTGAGCAGGGTATACTGGTATTCTCTCTTTGAGTCTTAGCATCCTGGCTTGCAATAAAACGTAGCTCTGCAAATTCAAGATATTTTACTGGTGTTAGCTGTGTATTTTCAGCAGCAGAGATATTTTCTGTCTTTGATAGAAACAAATCACCACTTATTTCTTTAACATAAATATATTTTTTCATGGCTAAGTTAAAGACGCAATTACTCGCAAATTCATACTACTATATCCCTATATATCTCATACTACTCTCTATAACTCATACTACTATATATCATACTACTACTATATCATTAGTTCTTCACTACTGTTTAATCATTAGAGTTTTTCAGTGATGCATGAATTATAGATTTTTGTTTCAGCTATTTAAAAACAAGTAGGTGATAACTTTAAGAAGTTTTATATGCACACAGCTGAGTAAATATCCGTAAAAGTAAAACAATCTGAGGAATGCATAGCAGACGAGACAAACAAAATACTATTCAAATTTTATAGATAATTTCACATAAAACATTTCTGTTTCAAAATGTACTATGATTATAATTTTCTGGAAATAAATTAAATTTTATGTATTAAAACTAACACACTTCCAACAGGATGGAATTTGAATTAAACAAAAGAGTTTATATTTGCCCTTTTTCAGAAAGAATACAGAAAGCATTGAGATTTCTCCTGCAAGAACCTTCATTTTTCTTAGAGATATTTTTCTTTACTCTTTCTACAATAAAAGTATCAGTTGACTGTAAATTTGCACCAGATTTCAACAATGCATTTCAAGATGCAGCTTCAACACCAGAACTGAGGCAGAAACCCACTGTTTTGGAGAGATGCACTTTAAGCTATCATGCAGTTTGCATTTTGTATATATACCACTAAAAAACATCATTAACATCATGAAGCATTGCTTTGTGTTGCTTGCAGAGATACTGTTACTAGAAATAAAAAGCCTTAAGAGATCCTAAACTTCGTGATCTTTCCTTTTTTGTCCATGTGTGAAATGTCATGAAGGCTGAGTGCCACCCAGCAGGGCACCATTTTTGTGTCACATAACTGGAGACGGGCCAGTGTGACAGTGTTGAGGATGCAAAGCATGGTTGGATAAAACTAGAAGACTGTACAGCAGAGAGGGAGCCAAACTTACTGCCACGTTCCTCAACTGTCTTTTGGGATTCCCACTGGCATGAGCTAATCCCCAAACTGTGCACAGATACTGTCTGGAGCCACCAGTCAGAGTCATGGTGGCAGGGTGTTGGTTATTCAGCAAACTGGGATTTGCAGAGTCTGTGCTCAAAGTGGCACTCCAGCCCTGTTTTCTTAACTAATATTGAGTGCTGTCAGGATTGGAGCTGGCAGGGTAGGTATGGGGATCAGACTGGTCAAGAAGAACACTGCTGTGCATTTTATCAAAATGGCATCCAAATATTATATATAGTCCAGGACAGGGAAACTGCCTGTATTCAGGAAGGAAGCTTAATCACATTGCTAACTATAGGCCCGTGCTCCAAGCCCTGTTGAAACCCCTGGTACTGAAGCACATGCTGAAACCCCTTTCCCTGAGCCGAGGCTTCCAAGGCTGCCAGGTGATTCCCACAAGTGAGCAGCATGTGCACTGCCTGATCACAGAGCCCAACATGGGGCAAGGGAACTGTGAGTAGATCTGTGTCAAAACAGTCAAACACATCGAACACCATCTTCAGGGAAGATGCTGTAAGCTACCTTACACTATTTCTGGATTTTAATGTGGGACTATGTGTGTAATGCAGTGGGAAAACATTAGGCTTTTTTGAAATTTTATTCCAGGGCACTATTTCTTCACAAAGATCATTAAGAAATTATCTGTCAAGCATCCAAAAGCTTCCTCCTACTCTGTTATTGCCTGTTTTTTAGGTAATATTGCACATTATACAATCAGTATTAAAAAATATTATAAGACTTTTACCCTATCATGCAGGGAACAGCCTGAAAAAATTCTTTCTGGATTCATACAGTAACACAGTGGTCTACTAGTCTCCATTTTGTTGTTCAAACAAGATAAAGTCCTCATTATCTGACACTGTATAAACACATTAAGAAACAATACCATACCTAAAAGTCTTTCAGTTTAAATAAATCAAGCAGTCAGGCAAAAGATGTCTTTCATCTCATATCTATTCTACTGAGGAGGAACTGAAGCACAGAGAAGTGATAAGATCAAGAAAAGCTACACAAGAATTTTATCAGACACCCAGGAATCAAGCTCAGGTTCCCAGAATATCAACTCCGTGTCTTAGCATCAAATCAGGCCTCTGTATGATGGAAGCATTGGAAGTGCTTCAAGTCAAGAGACGCGCCAAAAACGAAGATATTCTGCCAACAGTGTAAACTAATTGCATTTTAATAATTACTTCAGTTTCAGTCATTTGAGCTGTTATTAGCTGTTCAAGCAGGGAATGTGTGGGCAGTGCTTTCAAATTAGGTTATTTACTATTGTATTATTTCTTTTCATGTTGGACAGAAGTGATTTTATTTTGCCATATTACTCCTGCCATGTTATTAACACCCAGGTGCTGGCCTGTAAAGCACCACAGCAATTGAAATATAGCTGAATTTCCAAGGCAGAGAGTGGTGACTGGCAGAGACACTTGATAAAATCATATTGAGCTAATAAATACAACAAAAGCACTTCAGTTTTATTAACAGCATCCAGAGAGGTATTGCTCAGAAACAGGTTGTACTCTGACTGAAATGAGGCAGCATTTGATGCTTCTCCGTCTTTGGGAACCTGGCAGTTTCCTCAGCCCAGGAGAATCCTGGCTTCCTTTGGGCAATCTGTATTATTTGAACTGCTTTCAGAATTTTTACCAGGCTAACTTTTTTTGCTCCTGCCTTATTATTTTTATCAGATGCAGCATTTTAGGTTCAAAACTGGGTCATTTAGTCACTGCTGTGTGACAATCCATGCTTGTGATGTGGTGGTTTGTTCACATAAACCAAATGATAGGATGATTCACAATTAATGACTGGGTAAATTTCCAGTAAATCCTTGTGCAACACCAAACTTGAAATGCTGTTAAAATAAGCAATCATAGCTAGATGCAGAAGGACTTAAGTAAGAGCAATACAAAGGCCTGCCAGTCTGTAAAGAGAAGATCCAAAATTCAAAGTCACGGATCACTGAAAGTTTTCAAGGCCAGGCAGGATGGGGCTTTGAGCAACGTGGTCTAGTGAAAGGTATCCCAGTCCATGGCAGAGGGGTTGGAAGTAGAGGATCCTTAAGGTCTCTCCCAATCCCAAACCACTTTGTGATTCTATGAAAACATGCCAGGAGCTAAGGAAATAGTAAAATAGGCCCAGCTTGTTGGTCAGTGAGTCCTTTAATTTGTGCCTGGCAGACAGCCACAGAGAGGGAGAGAGACCAAGGGGTTGTGCTAGAGCTGCATTTGGGCCAGGCAGACAGGACTCCTGGAATGATATTCACCATGTGCAGCCTAAATCATCTTCCAGATGTTTTCCTTTTGAAGCAACAAAATTATTTCATTTCCTTTTGTAAAACTAATTTTAAAAGAACGGAAAAACAAATAATATAAAACATAAACAAAAATTTTAAAAAAAAAAGTCCAGCCTGGCCTGAAAGCTCAGCAGATGGTTATCTAGGACTAGTACAAACCCAAGCCAAAGCACAACTTTGCCAATTTTCTCCTAATCTCCAGCTTATTTTGCTTTCATGTGCATGCAGCACCTTATTCTTCTGTGTTTCAGCTGTGATATTTTCAAATTTCTGACACTTCAATGTTACTTTTCCCCATATCCCAGAGGCATCACCCTGGTTTCTCTCTTCCTGGCACATGCAGGGTTCTAGCACAGGTACAGTTTTTGTTTCAAAGTCAAATAGACTTGAGGCTGTCAGAAGAGTCCTGCAGGTACCAGAGGTAGTGCCAGAGCCCTCCCATGCTGCCTCTGGATCCAGACAAGGAGATTTTCTGGTAATAACTCCTCATCAATTTTCCTACATCTTATATGTTCACCCTGGTAATTTCTCACCCTAAGCACCTTCCAGAGACAACTTGTGAAAGCCTTTGTTATATATATCTATTTACCAGTTGGCTTTTCACAAATATTGAAATAAAAGTAGTGTATGTGTATTGTTGGATTACTATGATTTCTTTTAGTTCTGTTATTAACAAAGAAATTTAGAAGTGTTATGATTTTTTTTTCTCTTTTTTTATTACAGAATTTGTTTTGCAAAAGATAGCGAAGCTTTACTGCATTCTAAAGGGGGCTTATCAGGGGAGAAAGACAAAAAGCCTGGGAAAAAGATTTTATGACCAGGACATGCAGACCAACTAGTGCCACTTCAAAGAAGGGGAGGGAATTGGTTTTGAATGACACATGAAGGTGTATGAATATGTAACAAGTCAATACATTTAATGAAGTGTACCTTGAGATGAGGTGTGGTCTTTTG
>VWZN01002470.1:338531-357818 GCA_013396955.1 Regulus satrapa | reverse complement strand
TTTTTACTTTATTTTCTCCTTAGTCTTGTAATTAATAAATCTTAAAAGTATATTAGAGAAGTAAACATCATTTTTCACACCTGCAATGTGGTTTTTTTTGCAAGGACACCACCACGCTCCTTCAGCCTCCAAAGTGCAGGAACAAAGAAGGTTCATCACTCTCAGTTTGTTTCACAGTGCATGTGGAATAGATGTATTCTAAAAGACCCCTGTGAATGAGCTCTGCTGGACTCTGCTATGTTTGTAGAGAACTGGGGTATCTGTCCTGACTGTTTTGGCTCCAAAGATGAAGGTGTTGCTGAGGACAGCAGATTATGCAGGCAGCGGAAGGAACTAGGAGCCACCTTCACACAACCCAATGGAGGTGCCCTGCTGATGCATGGCACTTGTTTCCTTTCACAACTGTAGAGACCACAGCCTGGCTGCTCCTGGGGGCAAGAGTGTGAATTTCATTGGTTCTTAGAGCTCAGAGGGGATTGTACACACAATTCAACGCTCTGCAACCACAGCTCCACACAGACTCACATCACCCATCACCACACAGATCAAAGATCTATATGAGCATAATATAGCGTGACAGACTTATGGCCAAGCTCAGTCAAAATGGTTTTCAGAGGGTTGTGATCTGTTGCCAGTTTCTGTATGCTTCCATTGAAGCCTGTCCCTGTGGTGGTAGAAGGCTCTTTCCCCAGGGCAATTAAGTTAAGCTACACCTGAACTGTGAAATCTTTAGAAGTTTTCCAGTGCCCTTGCAGAGTCCATTTGTAATCACAACATAATTCTAGAGTTCCTGCCAATAACCCAGACAGATCTTGGTGCACCAATCAGGAGCTTCTATTCCTAGATCACTTAAGCCATCAATTCCAGCTGTGCTGTGTGAATCTTCTTGAAAGATTTTTTTTCCCTTGCACAGGAATTTCTGCTGAATTTTCCATAGTAATGATCACAGCTGGGATAATAAGATCTCTGTTTATCTCAAGGGGAGCCATACTGAAATTATTCAAATCAAAATGTCATTGTCTCAGGTCAGATTGCCACTTGAATTCAAGGGGTTCGGTTGTTCTATCAAAACACAACCTGTGTGCCTTTATATGTGCAGATTCTGGGAGCACATGGATGGGGCTATGTCCTGCTGGCTTTTGAACCTCCTGAATTTCCCTATTTAGACATCCACTTCGTGCAGCTCAAAAACATGAAACACTTAAACTGACTCTAAGAATTTGGCTCAGAAGGCCTACCTGTGAGGCTCTGTGCATGCAACACACAGTTCATAAGCCAGATGTGACAGCAGTGCAGTGTAGTGATACAACCAAGCTCATCAGCCAGGCTAATTAACTCTGTCCTAGCTTTATACCAAGGTCACTTCTAGTTAGTCCACTGCTATTTCACAGCATAGACCTGGAACACTGCCCTGCAGAAACAGTATACTTCCAAGAGGATGGGGGGTTGAAAAGACAGCGCCAGCCTCATGGTTTATCTGAATCCCCTGGAGCCAACAGAGTTCATGTCCAAGGGTGTCCCAATCATCCCTTTCCACATGAGTGTTTGTACACTTTCTGGAGAACCCAGCTTGATGACTGAGTTCATGGTATTGAAGTTGATTTTTTTGCACTCCAGGATTGGCATGTACTTTCCCCTTCTGAAAGCACTCTGAAAATCCAAGGCTGAATTATATTATGGTGCAGGGAACACATTCCAGGCTCATCGCTGGTAGTAATAGCAGTCCCCCTGATCTCACATACTGCAACTCAATAACCCATTTTTAACAGTTGGTGGTGGTGATCTAGACTGTCTGATTCTTCTCCTCTGAATGCAGCTAATTAGTTACGATAATTAGCAGAATAACAGCTCTCTATTCCCCACTAGGGAGTACAATAGCCACAATTTTATAATCAGCAACTTTACTTTCTTCTTGGCTTCCTGAGAAACAGAGTCCAACACCTTGATTAGACTTTGAGTCTAATGGGTATAAAAAGGAGAATAAAACAGTAATTCAGCAAGGCAGACTGTTAACACCATTTCAGTCCTTTCTCCTTCTTACAGATACAATGCTCTGTACCTAGCACAGGGCCCACACAGACTACAGTCCTGCAGGCTCTCTGGCAGCATTTGAAGGATTTGGCTCTAAGAAAATAACCAGTTCCAGTAAAAATCAAGTTTGAATCCCTGCCAAAACTAAGTGAGCCAGAATCTGCTCCTCTCAGAGGCAAGAAAAGACAGCAAATCTTTAAATTTCAATTTGATAGTAGACACACACTGCCAAGGTGTGTTCTCTAAGATTAGAGCTTTAATTTCACTACTCAAATATATTAAATATAGGTTTTTACAGTGTCCTCTCCATATGGCAGCTTTCATATCTCATACAGTGGTGGGCCCTTTTCTAGGAAACCCCATTTCCTGTTTTCCCCACTGTTTTCTGCTTTGAATCTCCCTCCCTCCCTCCCATTGTGTCTCCCAAAGCAGACACAATGCTTTACCACAAAAATCTTGTCATATTATTATACACAAAGAGAACCTGCTCAGAACAACAAACCTCTTGCATCAGCTGGGGACTGTTTCTACCAGCACCAAGGATATTCCTCAGATATCAAAACTCACTCTTCCAAATCTATTGTGTGTGTAGGCAGTGAGTGAACTTTCCACCTCCTTAACTTTACATCCCACTGATGTCTCTCATAAAACTTGAAAAATTGTGTAACAACAACATATTTTCTGTGTCCAAAGTTTCCTGAATTCTTTCCCTCTCCAAGGACATGTGAATGACAAGCCATATTTTTTGAGTCTTTCTAGATTATTTTTCACTGCCTCTTTGTCTCTTGCTTGATGGCAGACTGTCCACCTCTACTGGGACACATTTATTCCCTACTACAATTGAATTGAATGTATTCCCTACTATACCATTGAATATTATTATAAATTGAAATGGAAACTGGGGAATATGAGAAAATAAGCATGTATAACATAGGAAAAGGAAAAGTTCTGCAACTAAGTCCCAGTAATCTCCTGTGAACATAAACATAAGAGGAAGGCCTAAGAAAGAACTCAAGCCTGGTTATGCTTTCAAAACCCTGTATAGAAAGTGTACATTTGCATCCTCCAATAGGACAGTCAGTCTCCTCTGCCCTATGACCTTTCTAGTGGAGGAGTTACAGACCTCCCCAAGCTGCAATGTGTAACATCCAAGTGTGGAAGGTCCTGGGAAGCAGAGGAACACAACAAATCCACGGAGATTATCAGGAAAGTTAATGTAGCTTTTGCTGGGAAAAGTCAGAAGATTACTGACTGCAATCTTCTCTGCATCAGGCTCCTAATATGCTTCTTTCTGGACAGACATTATATATAGATGTTCAGGTGAGCTTGAGTGAAAGAGCAAACTGAGGTGAGAGTACCCACTGCCAGTGTCACACTGATACCTGGTGTCAGAGAGCCTGGGGAGAGGAAAATGAGGCTGAGTAAGGACAATGGGATTTGGTCATTGTCTCCAAATGGTTCAGATTTCCTCAGACTGAGAAGGTAGAGCTGTAATTAAAGTTCAACAACACAGTGCACATTCCTAGAAATGCCTGTAAAGCCAGACACTCAGCAGGGTTTGTAGGCTTCAAATAAAAATAGATATTCCCCACTCACACACAGCATCTATTCCCCAGTTCTCTGAAACAGAACCACCATAAATGGTAACAAATGACACTGAACATGAAGCTGCAAAATATGGTGTGTTATTTAACATCGACTGCTCCATGTAATTAAGGGAGCACAGTTACTTAAACATGTTTGTGATGTAAACAACCATGCAAATTGCATTTCTAGCTACTCTGACTGTATCCACAGGTAATTAGAAGTAGCAATTTATTACTCCACATAATAATTAGAAGTAATTACCTACAAGAAGCAATTAGAAATAGTAATTCATTTCTTAATGCAATGAGCTTCTTTTGCAGCTTGTGTGTGTGTGTGTATGTGTCTGCATGTATGTTCACGTGGATAATTATCATTGAATTATAAAATATTTTGAGCTGGGAAGAACTTCTAAAGGTCATTAAGTCAAACTTCCCTGCAATGAGCAAGGATATCTTCAACTAGGTTAGTCTGCTGATCTAGGCCAACCTGACCTAAGTGGTTCCAGGGATGGGGCACCTACCCCATCTCAAGGTGTGAAACATCTTCAGTGTTTCACCCTGAAGCAAACTCAGTGTGTTACTTCAGAAAATACATCCAGGACTTCTGAGTCTGTCTTGCATGGAAATCACCTAATGAATGGGTAAGATTGATTATAAGTCTCTACTAAGTTCTCTAGACAGTATTTGTCAAGAAGCAAATATCCTCCAGCCAATATGTTGGCTTTTTTCTTTCTAAGGTCAAACAGGGGTTGGACAGCCTCAATGAAAAAATCTATAATAATAACCAGATCCAAGACAATTTTCATCTTTTAATTTGCTCAAAAGTCCTCATGGAGTAGCAGGTACAGGTGAAACACTGGAATAGAACCTAGAGTTCATTAAAAGTGACACATAATAATATTAGAAAAAACATAAATTATCTGTACCCTGGCATAACTGGTTTTTACTTATTAGAATTTTAGAATGTTCCCTGGCCTAAATTAATGGGTAAGTGAAAAATAAGAAAGCTGTGCAGTCAGTCTAGTGAAAATGTGTTTTGCGCTTTGTAGGCATTCAAAGGCTGAGCAAGCTTGGGGTGTTTAGCCTGAAGGAAAGGAAGGGATTATACCACTCTCTACAGCTCTCTGAAAGGAGATTGTAACCAGGTGGGGGTTGGTCTCTTCTTCCAAGTAACAAGAAGTAGGACAAGAGAAAATGGCCTCAAGTTGTGCCAGGAGAGGGTTAGTTTGGATATTAGGAAAAATTTCTTCATGGAAAGTGTTATCAAGCACTGGACCAGGCTGCCCAGGAAAGTGGTGGGGTAATATCCCGGGATGTATTTAAATGATGTGTAGATGTGGCACATGGGGTCATGGTTCAGTGGTGGACTTGTCAGTGCTGGGTTAATGGTTGGACACAATGAACTTGAGATCTTTGCCAACCCAAATGATTCTCTGATCCTATGACAAGCTCTTTGTATCAAGCACCCCACTTCCTACCTCCAGGAGGTTACAAACCTTAGGGGAATACGGCAAGGAGAACCAGATTTCCAGAAGGCAAACAAGGTTTGTCTCAGGAAATATAAACAATCCATGGCTGTTTATAGGGAAACCAGATGAAAGACAAGCCCAGGTCAAAAGCAGAAAACACTGGGCTAGTCCTAATTCAAGAATCAGTGAGACTAGGAATTAACAAATACCAAGTAAAGATACTGTAGAAGAACTGGAGGTCTATTTGTGATTGTCAAGTTGCCTTCAGTCCAATGTTTAGGCACTTGTGCTAAAGCAATCTTCTCAAGTGGAATTCCCTAGAGAAGAAGGAAAAGCAGTCAGAAGATACTTATTCACCATATTCCTTTTCTTGTTTAATTGTAACCATGATCATTATTGCTGAGGTGTGAAAAAAAATCTTCACTTTTCAAGAAAAGTGAAAGGAGACTCCAGTTTTGTTCACTGGTTTTGTTATCATTATTTATCATTATTTCACATCACCTATTGTGCTTTCACTGTAATTTTTGATAACTGGAGAAAGACAACAGGTCTGCCAAAGATGTTCTGGATCCCAGATAGGGAAAGAACAAGGATATTCACCTCCCTTCCATGGGCAGGAACACCTTTTACTGCACCAGTTGCTCAAAGCTAGATCCAACTTGACCTTGAACACTTCCAGGCATGGGGTCTCCACAACTTACGGGAGCATCTGTCCTTGCCATGGTGGAGGTATCAACCCAGGCAGAGCTTCAGGCTGTGGACACAGCCCTGGCAGTCTCAGGCTGCAGGACATGCAGGAATGAGTGGGCAAATGTGGTGTTTCCTGTGAAGGATTGATGGATACAGCTGAAAAGTAAAAGGCTTGGGATGATATGAACAAAACAGAAAAAAATTAAACTAACAGGACTTAAGTAGGAGTACCTAAAATATTTGCACGTCAGCAATGAAGAGCCTGCAAGGTGTGATTATGGGGAAAAAACCAATCTTTTGCAGGAAGAGGGAGTTCCCTTCTGCACACCAGCAAACAGTTTCATACTTTAAGGGTGACCAAGCACTCTAAAATGTTGCCCACAGAGCGAGAAGAGTGTCCCTGCTTGAAGATACTCAAAATCCACCTGGATATGGCCTGAATATGGCAACCAGATCTGTGAAGTCCTGCTTGAGCAGGAAGTTTTAGGCCAGATGACCTCCAGAGGTCCCTTCCAACCTCAAATGCTCTGTAATTGTGTGAGTGATAATATGATCCGTTTTGAAGGCTGTGAACTACTTTCAGTGTTTGAATACAAAATATTGTTTGGACTGAGTGATTTCTCTTTAATGAACAACAAAGAGTACTTAACCAGATGGTTTCATTGTCATTTAAAAGAGAAATTCTTCAGACCTGTTCCGCTTTCACTTAGCAAACATCCATATTCTGTTCCTGATGACACTAAAATCAGTGGTAAGATTACCATCCATATCAGACCCTCCATATAAGGAAAATAGAACAGCCTTGGTGTCACACCAGACCAAGTAGATTAATGAACGCCATGGTTTAATCATATATCACAGCCAGGAGGAAAAGCAGGCACACTGTGTTTAGCCAGCTTTCCTACAGCATGGAGAATTAAGAAACCTGGTGTTCAAATTCCACCATGCTTGATTAAGTAATAAACTTCTCACTGGTATATACATTCCTACATGGTTTACAAAGCAAGACATCTCAGCAGAAATAGGTGGAAGCTTCACCAAGATTCATGCCAGTAACTCTTAAGCTCCTTGCCAGTTTCTGTGATCAAAGGCAATCTGCTGTGCATTCACAACAAAACAGTCCTAGAAACAACAGAGATGAGATTAAAAGGTGAAGATAGATGCAAATATTACAAATGTTAGTGTGAGTCAGTTACCAGGCCACTCATTATCAAATCTATTCCACAATCAGGCTCCATTAAGCTACAGATCACAAATTATTGTTTGCAGATTTTTATTTTTGTAAACAAGATCATTAGCTAAATTGGATATTTACAATAATGTTTTACCTGGATGAAATGGACCCTTAGCTTTTAACTAATCAGAAGCATTTTATTTGGGTCACTTTTACTAAAGCAATATAGAGTCATCATATTTACTGAGTGAGTTAAGTGAATGTCAGTAGAATCTTGGCATTAAAAAGGACTGATTTGTGGATGGTCTGTCCTGCAAGGACTTAGGCATGATTTTCTATGGGGTTTACATGAACCTGAATAGACATATCAAAGTGTGAGTTTTGGGAACACTAATTTGAATTATGGTTAATGAAGGCAGTCCATGCATTGATACTCCAGATCAGTCTCATTTCTCTGCTTGCACTTCAATCTAGAGTTGTTACAGTGGATAAAGACTGGGTTCCTGATAAAACTAAAGCAAATTCTGGGCTTTAAGAGTGCATCCACCTAATGCACTCCAACCTCCAATGCACATTCAATCCATGGAAACAGGTGGGGGCTAATCCAAAACAACCTATGCACCCTGAAGAATATAGAGGGTGAACAGCAGCTCTTTGGCATTCAGTGTTTCATTCTACAGATCTGCTCCTGTTGCACCATAGTGCTTGAAAATGTAAGCATAAATCCTGCAACTGCAAGACCGGGATCTAACATGAAATATCACTGTAAATAGAATCTGTCAATGAATATTTATCATGGATATGACATGAAACTGTATATAAATGGAATACGACTTGTACACCTAGTGAGTTCTGGCTCTCTCTCTAGAACTGAGTATTACACTTACTGCTTACATATAAGAGGACTCAACTCAGAGATTCCTCACATTTCAAAAGCTTTGATTTTGGAAAGTGCTGTCTGTTTGTCACACACCCACAAACACATGCATGCTCACATAAACACATTCAAATATTTATACAGAGTGACATTTAAGGACTAATTACTGTTGTTGCCTAGATCTTCTACATATGATTTTAATAGCTTGCTACACCATATATGTTATTTTCGTATTTGATATTTCATTTATGAAAATATTTTTCTAATAATACAATTGGTTTATTTTCTCCTTCATAAATGAGCAAAGAGAACTCTTCTTGACTTTGGTTAACACCGGGTTAAGAAGAAAACAGTAATGGCAGCAGTGCTGTTCTGATATAAACACAATCTAGCTACATGAAAAAGAAACTCCATCCTAATGAGGATTTTATTTCTGCCACTTCAGGCAAAGAATCATATTGTTAATAGCCCACCAAGACCACTATTTTGAGATTAACAAGTCTAAAATCCATTATCTGGCTAGAAAACTAAGGGACACCAAACCCTGCATCGATTTTACAATCTCAGAAATCTTTTTATCACAATTTTATTATCTCGCCTGAGAATCTGGAAGGAAATGTATCTAGAATGTTTTCATTAAATCTTGATAAAAAGTGCCCTCATTTTCACCTTGCTCAAGCTAATTGGTGTAGTGGGCTGTGAGCTTTACTCCTACTCATGCCTATTGCTGGGAGCTCATTACACTCTAGTTTTTTTCCTGGGAAAAAAAAAAGAACCAGCAAAATTTTAAAGCATCACAGTTTTCAGTTCTATTCCTTTTATATACAGCACACACAACTGTTCTCTCTTGGTTGCCATGTCACTGTAACTGCCTTGAAATCAGCAGTGTTAAGTCCTGAATTGAGCATGTCTTCAGTGACCATGCCTTGGAGACTTGCAAGGGGGTGCAGTCCCACCCCCATTGATCTCCCCTCCACCCAGGGAATCCTCATCACCTGAACACACCCCAGGAGACAGGCAGTGCAGCATGCCTGCCTCCTCCATGCTCTGGTAGGAGGTATCAAATGTTCCAGGCACTGTAGGATTTGCAATATAGACACAGCTCCATCACTCATCCTGCACATGCACAATTCACAGAGAGAGCCAAAGTAACAAACCTTCACCCAGCTTTCCTCCTTCTCCATGCTCTCCATAAACTCAGAGAACAAAGTAGATGTAGATTTGTTACTGCACTTTATGTTAAAATGTTACTGATTTTTAAATTAAAATATACCCTTTTTTTTCACTTATGCATCCAGGATTTTATCAAAACCCACTCTTTTCTGATGAAAGCCAAAATGCCCAAAGTTCTCTGTTGTCAATGATAACAAAAGCAAGGGAAAGTGTACTTTTTTGTCTCAGTGGCACTGGATTTTGCTGGAACAAACATATGCATGTAGACTCAAACTGGTCCAGTTTATGGCTAATTCCAGCAGGATTTTTTTTTCTTCCATTGAAAGGAGAATCCAGCCTACCTGCAGGCATTTGTAGCAGATAAGGGAAATATTCTAGCAAAAAGCAAATGAAACATCAAGGGAGCCAGTAGACCTAAAGAAATCCCTAATGCTTTGCTTCACTAACACTTCTCAGAAATCACTGATCTAGGGCCTGACAGGATCTTAACCACAGGAGCCAGATAAGCTCAATATTATCATGTCAATTTGTACACTAGCTAAGGATTAAGTGAGGTTTCAAGCTCTATGGAAGCTTTTCTCATTCAGCCCCTGGAAGTGTTACTTTGTACAGCTGACCAGCTTTTCCACCAGTTCTGAACACTAAAGCAAACTTCAGGATTACTTGGCAGAGACTGATGTGAAGTTACAGCAGGAGCAAGTACCACACAGAATAGGCACCGTTGCCTTTGGGAGTAGTCATTTATAATTTTGGAAACCTGATGTTGTTGGTTATCCTTTAGAAAAATTGATAGAACACAAAGTCCTAGTACTTCCAGCCCTGAATCATTATTTTCTTGCAATGCCTGGTGCTTTAATGCTGCCTAGTTCTGTCTCTTCACTGGAAGTGATATGTGAGGATTACTTGTAATTTAAATAATCATAGCACTAGTATTACATACCTGATGCTCTATGAAAAAAATGCTTCAGGAGGAAGGCTTAGCAACTAAAATTTCTTCTGCACATGCATCATTTGCCTGTGAGCTCTGTGAGCTGTTATTCTTGTTATTAAGCAGAAGTGCTATTTACCAAGCTTGACTATCAGAAAGAGCTAGAAGTTATCCATCAGCCAATGTGAAATCAATATCCATCAGTCAGTGCTTTGGATGGCACCTCCATGTTGGCTGTGAAACAAGTTATTAAAATTGAGAGACCTTTATTGGTTGTTAATAGCAAGGGGAAAATAGGGAGTGCTAACAGTGCACCTTGGACATAGCCCACATTAGGTAAGGGCAAGTTACCTGGTGAATTCTCTCCCACAGTTTTAATGGGTTATAAGACTTTTTGCACTTGCCTTTTTTCTCTTTGCTCTTGTGCTGTGCATAATTCAGCAGCAACTGGGCTTGGCTCCAGCAACATCAGGGCTTCAGAGAAGAATAAAGAAGGGCATGCGTTGCCAGTGAAATCTAAGGTTTCTGATAACTTATTCATAGAATGGGTTGAGTTGGAAGAGAGTTTCAAGATCATCTAGTTCTAAGCCCCCTGCCATGGACAGAGCTGCCACCACCACCAGGTTGCATTTCTTAGAAAAAGAGCAGTCAGCTTTTACCCATCTGAACTTCTGTAAATAATTACATATTAAATTTGTGAAGATAGAGATTATCACAGGAGACCACCCTTGAAGGTAAGGACCTAGAAAAATTGAAACAATGGTAATGAAAAGAAGGAGTATGAGGCTGGAGGAAGGCCTGCCACAAAAGCAGAGTTCTTCAGGAATAAATCCATGCCATCAGCTATAAAGGGTAAGAGGAGTCGTCAACAGCACAAAAGCGGAGGAGACTGCCAGCAAGGCAAGCGGAAAACCTTGAGGACTAGTTAAAAGAATAAATGATCATAAAAAGGTAGAGAAACAAGGTTCAGGAAGACACACTAGCAATGAGTTATAAACTGTTGTAAAAGCAGGTGCTGCCAAAGAAATCTTAGTGCCCACAAAAGTAAGCAAAAGCAGTTATAGGATGTATTAACTGAAGTGTTTCCAATGGATCTGCACCATATTGTATGGGATTTAGAAGGATCTCATTAGGAGCATTAGATACTGTATTGGTAATCCAGTCTCAGTCTCAGGTCAATTAATTCAGACTGAAGCAGTGCAGATTGGTGAGGGGAATGAGAAGATTCTCTTACAAGAGAAGCCTGGGAGATCTTGGTTTGTTTAACTTCCCAGATAAAGCTGAGATGGATTGGTTTGCTTTCTACAGACATTTCAATGAAATAAGTAACAGTAAGAAAACATTACTAGATTTTAAAATATTATTATATTTTTCTAAAAAGGGTAGATATGTCATGGCTGCGTGGAGTAAGAAAGGCCAATGGTCGGAGGCTCTTGCACTCCCCTCCTGTCCTGTGCTCTCATGAATTCTCAGTTAGTAATAGCTATGTAATTTGTACTGAGGCTGAGGACCCATCAAAATCCTGGCTATGTAAATTGCTGATGAAAAATAGGAAGTCACAGTGGCTCTTTCATGACTTCCCATTTCCCTCCTGCTGGTGCTGCCCGAAAAGGGCTCTGCCTCAAAGTTCATACTTTATGCAAAAATTGTGGCAGGC
The DNA here is from genome assembly GCA_013396955.1 of Regulus satrapa. Classification (NCBI taxonomy): domain Eukaryota; kingdom Metazoa; phylum Chordata; class Aves; order Passeriformes; family Regulidae; genus Regulus; species Regulus satrapa. The sequence goes on along the minus strand of VWZN01002470.1, from coordinate 346,233 downwards.
AAAAGTACACCAAATCCCATTATCATAATTAGAATATTTCTTTTAGTGGAAACTGGAAGGGATCTTAGGGGGTCCAACATTTAGCCCAAACCAGGCTTAGTTTTAAGATCAGACAATGTTGTCAGGTTTTTATCCAGTTGAATCTTGAAAACCCACAAGCAGAGAAGCTGTAGACTATCTTTGGATAACTTGCTTCACTGCTTGAACTTTTTCATGGGGAAAAAGTTTCTCCCTTGTAAACAGTGTGAACCTCTTCTGTTCCAGTTTACACCTCTTGACTCTCATTTTCACACCATGCATTTCCATGAAGAGCCTGGCTCCATTTTCTTAGTAACCTCCTCATAGGTACCAGGGAACCCCTTTCAGGTCCCTCAAATCTTCATTTCCTTAGAGTGAACAAAACCAGATCCTTCAGCTTGTCCACATATGGCACATGCTCCAACTCCCAACCATCTTGAGGACCCTTCTTCTGACACTTTATTATTATAAGGTATAAAGAGCAACTTGAACAACTCGATGGCCACTCTAGAAAAATTTCCTATGCAGACAGCCAAGAGAAACTCTAACTGCACTTTTACACCAGTCAAAATATTTCTCATGCACAAAAGAGGGAAGGACCTGCTGTATGTCCAATCCTTCAAGAAATGTCCTGTAATTCCTACTCTCAGTATCCAAGAGCCTTTCCTCGAAATCCAGCATTTTGGCATTACATTTCATTATAAGAAAGGAGAATGTAATGTGTGGCATAGCCCTGATCACTTGTGTTTCCCTGCAAAACAAAGAGCAAGCATGGAATCCCAGCTGACATCTTGAGCAGAGAACAGAGCCAAGGAGACAAGCATATATGACTTGGATGAGATTCACATTTTAAGCATTCTTCAGTTAAGATCCTAATTACCCTTGAAAATGAAAACGTCAGTACTGAATTCAAGAAAAACAAAAATCACATTTCTAGATCAAATCAAGTAATCCAAAATACATATCTGTTCAGAAACAGTCAACTCCAGTTATCACATGACTAGAGATGCCACTGCCTTTTGGCAGAAGACAAAAACTATGAAGATTTTAGAAGTATAAAATAGGGAACCTTCAAACTAAAAACATACAGATTTTCTTATCTCTGTAATTAAACCTGATCAACCTCCACATTCACTTAAGTATATAAGATAGAAGAAGAAATAAAGAACTCAGAATATTCCATGTCACAGCAGGTGCTTACTACACCACATAGTCCTGCCTCAGTTCTTCTCTTTAGAGTTCAGCAACTTCAGGTTTAAATATTTCAGCTGTTCCTTTGCTCTTGCCTCTTGTTACACCTACAGAAACACTGCAAACCTTGAACTACAGTGTGAACCATTAGACATAGTTTATGAGGACAGAAACTGGTAATTTGGAATCCAGAAGGGAAACCAGCTTGAGCTGTTCCCTTTCTCCCCTCTCTAAAGGCTACAGCTGCTTCTGCCCGGGACAGCAGGGCTTTGGTGAACATTGCAGCTGTGGCACAGATATTGCCATCTGCACAACCACAGGTGGCTGCACAATTAGCCAGGCACATTTCCAGTGTTACACGGAGCCATCTTCCCACTGTCTCCTTTTCCAATGTACATCTGCTCACTGACACAGTTAACTAGAAACAAATCTGTTTCTTAACTAACTATATCATTTTACTTGCCTGTGTCACATCATGCAAATACTTGTAGGATATTACCAATGGTGATGCCTCTCAAATCCTGAATTACAAGCCAGTAATACTTCAGAACAGTCCTTCCTTCTGAAGTTGAAGTTTAGGAAGCGTTTCCATTACTAATCCTTGTTATCAATGGTTTGCAATGGAAAGATTAAAAAACTGACATAAAAAAGCCAAAATAATTACCAACATGAAAAATTATCCAGGGCAGAGAGCTTTTCTGTCCCGAAGATCAATGCAGTCACTTCACTAGATGGTTCTTGAATTTTTAAAAATATTAGACTTGGAAGACAAGGAAAAGCCATACAGCCAAATCACTCCATAGCAGCAAAATTTTCTGCCTTCCCAGTATTCCTGACATCTGATCCCACTCCAGTTCTAAGAACAGATGAAAGCAAGAGAGTGAAAACAAGCCTTTTTGTTTATCCTACTTTTTTCTTTTGAGTTTCCTTCAAAGCATAAAAGGTGAGATTAACTTAGAGGATGCAGAAATCACAAATTGTCTTGGCATGGCATTGTATTGGAAGGAATAGAATTGATTATCAGGATCAAAGCACCAGTGCTCTTGAGTAAATCATGTTCTGCATGCAGGGTTTTAGTATGAACTATGCTTTCAGATACAACAAAAGAAAGAAAACATAATGCAATACAGTCATGTAACAGAGGATGCTACAGAGAGGCTGAGGTCTCAAAACCTACAGGAGCATAGTCTATTCTGGGAAAGATACACTTTCAGATTAATTTAGATGTAGGAAATATCGAGATAACTTAAATGTTACTTCAGAGGGGTTTTAGGGAAAAAAAAAAACAACAAACCAACAAAAACAACCCAAGAACTTATAGACCAAACAAAACACCAACCAATCCAGACCAGCAATGAATATCTCAATGTGGATGTTCAAAAAAACAGATAAGATTCTATCCAAGCCCCAAGACCAAGTTTGGCCTCTATTCTCCTCCCTATAGCTGCAGTAACTGCACCCCTTAAATCAGTTACATCATGTGGAAGGGAGAGGGGAGAATGGAGCCCCAGGCCCAGCCATGATCTCTTCTTCTGCCTCTTCAATGGGGCACATCAGTTTCTCCTGTTTCCAGGGACCTACATCTGAGGCTTATGCAATTGGACTTACCTTACACATAGGGACAGCTCATAAGAATACACTCATTAAGGACTGGAAGTACTCCATTCCTGTGAAAACCAGCATGCAAGGCATGGAGAGGACAGTAGAACAAAAGCGCACAGCAAACTCCACTTCCCTGGTGTGCCATGTCAAGAGGAAAATCTCCTCACAGAGGTGGGGAGGAAGTCACGAAGCTCTCCGCCCCAGTCTTTTACAATATGTCCAAATAAGCCTCAAACTGTGCAGAGCCATCCAAGGAGCTCTGAAAAGAAGTCTGAGACCTCTGCTGCTGCAGAAAAGGAGATTGTATTTGAGCTCTCTCTGCATGTAAATGTCCTAAGCGTGATAAAACACATAAAACACCTTCTTTGATATGGGAAGACTAGCTGCTTCAGATGACATCAAAACTTACTTGCAGCACTACTGTTCTTGCTGTGCTCTAGCCATACTTGGCCTAAAGACATGTTGCTCAAGTTTTGTTTGCTAAAAACAAAGTTTGCTAAAAACAAAGCCTAAAGTTTTGTTGCTCAAAAACTTGTTTATTGTGCTGTTCAGTTGTCAACAAATAAAGGAAGACAGAGGAAACATTAAAGAACATATGTTCAAATATTTACATTAGATAGAGCTCCAACTAAAAATGCAATATTCTTCTGCTTCATTTATTCAGTGCTCAGTAGTCTACTGTATAACAGTAACATCTGGCAGTGTTGAGAATCTTTTGTGAGACTTCAGAGGTGAAAATTCAGATAATAAAATAAATATCACACATTGAAGCTTAGCTACTAAAACCAAGTCTAAACCCAAATATATTACTAACAGAGAAAAATATTTTTCCAGACTCTAGGACAAATTGCAGGACAAAGGCAGAGTGTCTTTCATGGTGTGCTATTTCACTATGAAGGCTCTGCAGATCTCTCCTTCCTCTGCACCATAAAAGCCACACTGGCTCCATCAATGCACCTGCAGATAAGAAATGACAAAGGCAAACGAGGCAAAGCTGCACTTAGCACCTGCCATCTCTCACAAACTGGAAATATGGAAACCAGAGGGGTGAATATTCCCAAAGAAGTAGGGGGGTAATTGTCTTCTGTTTTTTTCCTCCTAGAAGCAGCATAGTGTTTTGTGAACCAAATCAGAGAAAAGGCTTCTCACCATTACAGCTTATTCCAGGGGAATTAGTAGCCCAGGGAGCGCCAGGTTGCAAGAAACATGAAGGCTAAAAAGATGAGGACTTTGTCCCAGCCTCAAAAGCATACTGCTCATATTACAATAATGGGCTCCCTCAGAAAACACGGTCTGCCCACACTTACTGGCTAGTTCTGGTCAGATCAAGGGGAATTAAATACATGGTTAGAAGGACTGAGCACTTCCAAGACAACACCTGAACTGACTGGATTAATGAACCAACCAAAATCTTAAATCCATTCTCAGTTTTCCCATAATGATGTGAGACAAATAGGAAAAATTAAAAATTAAACATATTTTGTGGATAAAGACCAGGAAGAGCAATAATTAGGCAAAAATCTAAATAATTCTTTTATTGACTGAGAGAAATTATCATTATTCCTGATAGGGAAGGATGGGAAGGAAATAAGGTTGGGTATGTGTGATGCCATGCAGAATCAGCTCTTTGAGTAATACAGGACAGACCCACAACTTTTGCAGTGTCTGATCAAGGTTACAAGGATATTCACTGAGGTTGGACAATGGGCATCTTTGTTCTTGAAAGAAGTTTTCAACCTGCTTGATGCTGCAATTTCCTGCATTTCAAAGAAGAAATTTGTTGTTTTTTTCTTGGTAGCTTTTGCAAACATACCTGGTGTCCTTGTTGTGAGGGGAGGAAATTATTAAACCAAGGAATTGAGGAATAACTACATTTTTCCACAGAGATGGATGTGAGGGGTGGATGCAGAGACTAAAAAATTCTTAGGAAACTCCTGGGGGAAAAAAACTATCAGCCTAGCCCAGGTACAGAGACAAAGACATGCTACAAGCCCTGACATCTGTCTACAGAAAGGGATGAACACCCAGAGCAAGGAGTGTTAAACCTTTCAAGAAGTGAGAGACACCTGCCTCTATCACTGTTCAACTGCATTAAAAAAAAAAAAAAAAAAAAGACATGGCAGATGCAGCTGTACCAGCTGAACCCAGCTCTGCACAAATCTGGAACTGCCTTTTGAGTCAGAGCAGGGCAAGAAAAGTGTTGGGAGTTTTCATGGCAGCTCATCCTGAGCACCAGATCAGATTTCTCTGGAGCAAGCTTCACCACATAAAAGATGCCCCTTGGCATAGTTTCTCCAGCATTCACTGTCACTTGAGTGACAAAGCATACTGTGTGCTACCCCATGCCATTCTGATGGTGTCAAACCTACCCTAGAATTTCATCCTGAATGGTAAATGGTGGCTTTTCTCTGGAGTCTGAGTAATTCTGCTTCACACCTTGTGCCTCCTCCTTTTGCTGATGTTTGCCTGCTACAAAAACATATCTAGCAGTACCACGACTATAAAGTAATTCCTCTGACAACTTACTATGAGCAATTCTATGACTATTCAGCCAAGCACTGCCTTTGTTTAACTCTCACAGCTTTTAGAGTCCTGGAGCCTGGTTGGATCCAACGTCCTGGGCAAAACTATTCTCTGATGATAAACATAGCTCACAGGCTGCTGTGCCTCCAAGAGAGGGAAGATGACCACACCAGACACCTTTGCTCAGGTGCCAGCCCACATCTGCAAGCAAGAGATGCAAACAGTGGAGAGTAAAAAAATCTGCTCTCACACTGGTTATGGCCATTTGAAACCTTTCCCACCAGCTTTCTGAGACTTCCTCTAAAACTGGGTATGAGGTGTTGTAAAATCAGAACCTCCAGCGTCAGATAGGAAGCTGTAAAATAAATCACTGAGCCAAACAGAAAATGGCTATTCCTTACTCTTACATATACAGTTCCTCTTCCTAACCACCACCACCCCCCCCACACCAAAAAAAACCCCAAAAAACTCCACCAACCTATAGCTGTTTGCTTTAAGCTGGGCAGCAAAAGCTGACTGGGTCTTCTCAGTGCATCCTGTTTGCTGGACTGTTTTGCCAAGGGTGGGTCATGCCAGTGTCCCCACTGTGGTAATAACCTATGTGAGTAAATCCAACTAGATCCAGCCCTGGCTCACACTTGCTCTGCATCATTGCAAAATGCTGACTCCCCTGTGAACAGACACAGCAGCAGATTGAGCAGATGCTCAGTCAGAGCCTTCGAATTTCTAAATAAATGCTTTTCTTGTCTGCAATATTCTTTCAGAAGCAGTACAAATAAACATTCAAGGATGATAGCTAAACATCCTTTCATCAGGTTCCACTTAGCACTAAATTGAATTTTATGTGTTTGCATTATACACAGTTGGGGAAGGGGGGAAAAAAGGAAGCCATCAGCAGAAAAATCATTCTTAACTAAATTCTACTCTTTTTTTCTATCTGTAAGTGAAGCCATTCACTTCTGTGAAACACTGGCAACAGTTGCTTTGCACCAGTCCACAAGCAGATTGAAATCCTCATGAACTAGAGAAGAATATGAAGAAAAAAAAAAAGTTACTTACCAGTGTAATCAAATTCTTGATTAAATCAGAGCCAAGTGTGAAGTGAAAGTGACTGCAATGGAGCTGTGTCACAGCCATGAGGTTTAAGTAACTCATCCTAAGTTTCTCAGCAGAACACTGAGCAAGTGGAGGCTTAGTGACTGCCACAAAAAGTGGGCTTGAAACAGATGTGAGCGGTTGACAATTCACGACCTCCGAAATTCAAGAGGTCATGCTAGATAATCAGAAAGGACTCTCTAGCATGAAAATGTATTAATTTGTGACAACGCTCTTGGGTTAGCCACAAGGCTTATCAGGTCATGGAATATGCTGATAAACTTGACAAGTCATCAGAATATATGATTATTGGAAAATGTTCACATTTGTTAGAAATGAACCAAAGATGTTCATGCATGGTTATTGAAGACTTGATTTTATGACACCAGATAATTAAAGCATTACCCATTTAGTCTTTATGACCAGTATATTACCATTTATTTTTCAAATGCTTCAAGCTACTAAATATGATGAGGAATTAATTATAAAAGAAATAAAGCAGTAAGATAATTCTACTGAGCCAAGTTTCACATATATAATTGATGTTCATTCCATTACCAGAGGCCAAACGTTCCTTGTTTCTCTGACATGAATAGCTCCATTGATATAGTGCTAGTACAAAGTAGGATCCAGCCTCCAATGAGATGCTCATGTGGTATTCCAAGCTTGAACAAGATTGTATTATTTTAAATGGACAATAAATACTCAGGTATTGAAAAATATCAATGTGTCCCTGTAACTTTATAGAACTAAAAAATTACACATGGTCCAATATTATGAGGGCAGGCCTTTTAAAGCAACAGACATTACTAAAAATCCTTACCAACATTTCTTGAAGAGTTTGCTAAAACACTTGGAATGTAAAGTGTTCCCAGATAACTTTTATTTCTCTCTGGCTGAATGGAAGTGTTGTAAAGTAAGACCACTCCTGGAAGCTTTTAAATGGCACTAAGTATGGTAACCAGTGCCCTTTTTTCAGAGCACAGTAAGGTTCTGAAGCTGTTGTTGCTTTGTTAAAATCCGATTCCATTTCCTTGAAGATAAGACAAACTACGTAAAAACAAGAAAAAAAGATTGATGCAGCGTCTTTGTCAGATAACAGCTCTTTCTTGTAGCTCTTTTTTTTTTTCCTTAGTTTGAACACAGCACTCAGTTTTACAGGCCAATCTGAGACATTGCAGAATTGTTGTATTGGACTTGACAAAGTGTTTCTTGTCCAGACTCAGAGTGATGGTCCCGGGTGTCAGATTCAGGCTTTTTTTTTAAAAAAAAA
>VWZN01002470.1:254923-332617 GCA_013396955.1 Regulus satrapa | reverse complement strand
CTCCCCCCCTAAAAAAAAAAAAAAAAAAAAAAAAAAAAAAAAAAAAAAAAAAAAAAAAAAAAAAAAAAAAAAAAAAACAAAAAACCACAAAACAAACAAACCAAAAAACCAGCTATCTGTATTTAGAGTCAATTATTTGCTGTTCTATTTCTGTTTTAACTCCTTCTCTCCTCTTTATTAATCTATAGCAAGTAGGGAGCATCTCCTCTGCTTTCAGTATTGACACAGAAAAAGAGAGAGTTAAGAAGGTAATGCATCTCACTTTTTTCCTCAAAAGCAAACCAACCCTCCTTCCTTTCTTTTCTTTCTTTCTAAAACAAAGCAGGAACTACATCTTCCCTTTAGGGCACTTTCACTGCTATGGGCAGTGGTGTTTTTCTTCTAAGTTACCTTGCCAACCCATTTTAAAAAAATTTCCTCTGCTCTCTCTGTTTCTAATCTCAAGTTACAAGAAACTAGTTGAGTTTAAAAACAAGGACTAGTTAACTTTTTACCCTGCAGTCCTTAGCAGCTCATGTGAAGCTGCATTCCCACTGGGAAAAGAGACTTAATTGCCAACCCAGATTGGCTGTCTCATGGTTCCTTCCACAGCAGGCACTAGGCTAATAACCGCAGGTCTTCACACAGGAGTTGAGTCAGTTAATTTTTTAAAAAGTATCTTTGTGTAGTTGAAAATCTTGAAATCTTGAAATTGCAGATAAGAAAGCCACAATCCACCTTTCCAATGGAGTCTAAAATTTCTGACTTATCTGTGGGTTATTTCACCAAAAGCTAAATCCCATAGGGGGAGCCTATTTCCTTTTCCTCTTTGCTTGCATAAATCCCAGACTATATAAATTCAGTTCAAGTTCTTTTTGTATTCAACATTAGTGGCAGTCCCATTTTCTCCAAGTTTGTGCCAAATTTTGGGTTTGGCCTATGGGAGCTCCCACACAGCCCTGCATGAAGATATGCTTTAAGGGATGGTCTGAAAACATACTTTCAGTAACAACTCTGACTGAAGATAATGTTGGAACAGTTCAGTCTCTTTTGAACACAAACCTAATGCATCTTGAAGGAGACTACATAGCCTTCTATGAAAACACCATCCAGTTTATTGTTAGAGATATATTTTTTAAATGTCAAGGCACGCAAGAGCATTTCAGGGAGTCTATTGAGGGACTTTTTCAATTTTTCAAGTTTTCCATTATCACTTTCCACATACCATATCTGAAAAGTGTGCAAGATTCTGAGTTCTGTGTTTGTAGTCACTAAGTCATAAGTTGTTAATGAAACCAAAAGTCACCATGGAAAGGGTTATCTGGGCTATCAGAAAAATGAAAGATGTTTGTCCTGGTAGCAGACATTCTCTGATATGAACAGCACTTCTTTCTTGCTCACACAAATGCTAGAAATCCCAGTGGAGGCAAGTGCAACTTTGTGAGAAAGTCATATTTTAGAAATCCAGTTTCAATAAAAATTACTGGAACTTGGAACAGAAATAAAAAGGCAACTTTGCCTTTTATTAAGTGTTTATTGTTAACAACTGAGACCAAGGCTCTCCCAGTCCTTTCTCTTCTTGCATGTGGACCCTGCATCACTCCAGGCACCCTTTTCTTTCAACACAGCAATTTAGGCTAGCAGGTCGACTTCTGCTCACAAGGATTTTTGCAGAAAGGCAAAGCTGCACTTGTATTTTGAGCTCTCTTGTCAAAGAATTCAGTATTTCAGTTGTATTTTTCATTCCTTAAAACCATTTCTCTAGTTCTGAGGAATTTCCACCAGAAAAAAAAAAAACAAACCCAAACCCACAAACAAACCAGACGTTCATATGTCAATGTGTTTATCTTTCAAGGAACCTTCATATATGAATAGCTTAAAGGACCCTTAAAATTTTCCACTATGAGTAAAAGACAATTGGGCAAAGGAGGTAGAGCAGAAAAACATCCTCAAAGCAGCTGTTCAAGACAGAAACACAAAGGAAGACTCTTGTGGTTTTTGAAGAGTGTGAGGCCAGCTGGTTTCCCAGAGATCATTATCCTCCACGTTACCACCATTGCACTTAATGAGTTAAGTCTGAATCCCTGGACAAACCTGAACTATGTAGCTTAGGCTGCCAGGGTGGAAGAATCAGGAACAAGTGTTTACTAAAAAGTGAAAAACATAGTAAAATAGAGTCCTAGCACCCAGATGCAAAAGATGTCTTTAAGTTCATTGCTAAAAAAGTAATTGATGCAAAATCCCTAGATAAATGCTGAAATGCCAAACTTATCTTATCTGCTGCTGCCATTGGACTAATTATAGTGGTTTCTGAACCTCTGCAGTTAAGCAAATGACAGTGTTTCTATTATAAACCTAATTTTTAAAATTAATCAGTGAAAAAAGAGCCCTGCTTTGAGCTAAAACTTACATGTTAAAAAAGTACATGATTTTGCAGACATAAAAAGCTTGTTTTATAGCAGAAGAAGTAAAAATGTAGCTAATAATTTTGATAAGTAAGTAGTTTCAAAATATCTCCTGTGCTGGATTTACCTCTAGTATTTTTATGATATATTTTTCTGCATAACCTAAACATTTGTATTTCAATAAGTAGAATGAAGTAAGTTTTAAATAGTTTGAATATAATAGCTGGAGAAAAATAAAAAACAACAAACAACATACAATTCATTCTAGTAGAAATAAAGAGATCATATTTCAAATAAATGTTTAAGCTTACACAATGGATATCTAAGGCATCCACTATTATTTTCCAGGTTTTCCATTTAGACCACTTGACAATATCTCCCTATGTTATTCCCAGCATATTCACAAGTATTTTTCACAAGGCAATGCAATAAAGATATGATAAATAGTCCTATATGGCCATGTGTTTCAATATTGGTGTAATCTACCGGACTCAACAAGTGCCAGTCTAAAACATCATTATCTAAACATATGATGATGATAGGGCTCTCTCAACAACAAGGTCCAGGCTCAGAGAAATACATTGAGGCACAAATCCACTGCTTCCAAAAGGAGATTTTCTGTTTAATGATCCCTAACTGAACTTAGCCCTTTTCCTGTGCCATGAACAACCAACAAGTACCATATTTAGAACCATCTCTTACTGATCCCTCATTCCATCTTGAGCTGAAATTCAGTTTTCATGGTGAAAGGCCCTAAAGTAATGCACAGAATAATTTCTGCAAAAGCATCAAGTACTAATGTATTTTTAACCAGCAAGTCAAGAAAACAGGACTACTTTTTATTAAAACTGTATCTTTCAGTAAGATACTTTGGAGGACCTGGGTTGCACAGTAAACATTCACTCTGCAACTTTTCAACACTCATTTTTCCAACTTTTGACTGCTCTAATAATAAAACAAGTAGAAATAGATCTTTTGTTTCCTTGCTGTCCTTTTGTTGTACTTTACATTGAGTTTTTCATTCTTTGTGAAAAAACCCCTCTAAAGTGACTTCTCCAAAGAATATTCTTTGCATCATCAATCAGCCTGTTACTGAAATTCAAACATCTATATATCCCAGTAATGACCAGACGCCAAAACATTCATATAGCAACTTCAACCCAATGAGCTGCTGCCACTTGTAAAGAGACCAGAATTCTTAAAAGAGATTACTAAAGTACCAGTAAGCTAAAACAATATTTTAAGTATAAGGAATTCACCTGAATAGAGATATATTTTGTGATTTTTAAAGATTTAACTGTTCATTTATCAAAATTACTCTGCAAAGGAAGATACATTGAGCCTGGAGAGACTTCAATGATTTTACTTTATATACCTCTACATATCTATGATTATCAACTCCAACAATACAATGTTATTTTTCAAAAATAACTGTATGAAGAGAAAACAGGACCAAAAAAAAAAAGTGCTGAAATAACAGGTCATTAATCACAAAATTAAATATTCTGAAAACCATGGTCTACTTTTAATTGCAACACCAGCCCAGCATGTTTATGAGTGTTATTTTTGCACTAAATTATTTAATAATTATGCAAAAAGCCCTGAAATTATGCAAGTTCAAAGCCATTTCTCTTTAACCTTTGTCCTGTATGTAAAGTAAGAAAAATACTTGTCTTTCTGCATTTTTTTCATGTTCTCTGAAGACTGTAGGTTCACTTTTTCGTGCTAACATTAAAGTACCAAACATGAACAGATGTTATAAATAAACAGCCTGTACTCATGCAATAAGCTGGGTACTTGCCTTTTCTTGGTGCCCAGTTGTTACTGGTTATTCCTTTCTCTTGTTTTTCTGTGTTGTTTTTTTTTTCCTTTAATTGAGTACTCCAAGGATCTGCTCTCCATCATAGGCTGAGGAACAAAATCCTGAGTGGCAGGTGGTCTGTCCCACACTGAAATAGATTGGGATGGGATGGAAATGTTTCTGCTTCTTTTAAATTATACTGAAAAAAATCTGTTTTGTTTGAACTATTTTCTCTTTGACAAGTTATCTGTGCATGTCCTCAAATTCTTCGTGATTTGCTGGAGTAGAGATGTTTTGGCCAAGAGCAGATCCATTTACCAGACCTGCAGAACAACCAGGGACCTCAGAGGTCCTCTGGCTGGCCAAAGGTCCTCTGCACAAAGCTCACTGCATTGTGTTGGCTCAGGAAAGCTTCTTATAAATTAAAGCTCTTATAAATTTTTGGGGTTTTGTGCAAAGCATTCTCGAGCCAGGCTGAAATAAAAACCACATGGATGAATGTGGTAAATGTATTTGTGGCTGGGAGACAATAGCAGGGGGTAGAACAAACTATACCTTTCTGAGACAGTTCATCACTGCCATCCTTGATTTTGGTGGTGTTAATATGCTCCTGTTTTACCCCATAAACAGGGCAGCAAGGCTGTGTGAGACATGCTGGAGAGAAAAGTCAGAGTTACAACCTAACACAGCGGGTTAAAGTTTTCCCCGGAGGACAGTCTTGTACTGAAATATACCATTTTTTATTATCCTGAGCCTTCAGTGTGGAAATCCTGATTTTTATAAAAACTTTGATATGAGAAAGCAAAATAAATCAGTGAAACCTCAAATTACAATACTTCTTTCACTTATTTAACTCAGTACATATATTTAACTCTAGTTTTTCTTGAGATCTTTGTAAAATACATCGACTATGGAACCCAAATTAGCTAAGATGTATCATTGCTTGGCCCTGGCCCCTACATGGATGGCATAAACCTGAGACCCTGGGAGGAGGGGTGCTGGGAAGATGCTAATGAAGCTACCTCATAACGGGTCATATTTCTAGTAGTACTTTTCCCTTGGTGCAAAGACTTTTGATAAATAAGATCAAACCTCTGTCCTATGTTCAGAATTGGACAACTGCCCCCAGGTAACTCTTTACAATGTGAACTTAGCCATTCCCCTGGGTCTTTGGAAGCTGCCTCTTGGACCATGTAGTCCTGGTAACCATTAAAATCTATTTTTGAGCATTCCATCAGACCTGTCCCAATATATTACACCATGATCAGCCCAGCCAAGCCAGACCTGCAGCTGCAGAACCCCACTGCAACAATCTACTACCACCATTCAAGTAAGAATTAACAGGTATTTATTCTGTTAAAACAGAATTCCTCAAGAAATCCAGCATTAAATATATGTAAAATTTCCACTCCACTTGAAATTTCAGATTTGCTAGTTTGTAGCATTTTTAGCAAGTTTTGAAACCCTTTTCCACAGTACAGGAATTCCCATTTTTGCTCTGATCTACAGTCTCTTACTTGACAAAATCGTTTACACACAACCCTTTCACAAAACTAACAAACATGGCTGGAATGTCAAAATTAATATATTCTTTTATAGATGCCATCATTGTGTTTAGTGTTGTTACCCAAGACATCCAGGGAGCACACAAAAAATGAGCAGCATGGGTTGATCAGTGGAGCACAGACAAGTACCCAACTGATCATGGTCCAGTTGTATTTGCTGGGATGGTGACAGGCACTGAGAAGATATTTACTTATTGAAGCATGAAGAGATTAGCAACAGCCAAATAACAACTGGAATAGGGATCCCTCATTATGGCACTGCCTTACCCTAAATGAACCACAGGCACAAAGGTTCTTGTCTCTAGGAATCTTGCTGTACCTTGAAATTTCAAATTCTTTGACAATGATATGAAGGTATAGCCAAATATACTGGAGCTAAACATGAGGATCTGCTTCATGGGGGCCATTTCATACACATAAAATGGAATTCCTTTCCTCTTTAGTGGTGGTTACATTCTTGTTTACAAAATACATTAATTAGAAAGCAGAGATCTTGACTCATTTTAATTTATGTGACTAACAGATTGAACACAAGATGGGTGATGCCAATTCCAGCATATGAATATTTGCCACCTGGATCCACTCCATTTCTGATTTAAGAAGATTTTTCAGTGATAAGAAATGAAGCTGCAACTTCCGTATCTTTGACTCTGTAACCACGGAAACCAGCATTAATTATATGTATCACCAAGTTTTAAATGTATTCAGATTTAACACATAACTCTGAAAATATTGAGATTGTTTTTCATTTTTCTCTCTCACCTTAACATTACAGTTTGCCTTCTGGCTTATTTGGCTTATAAGCAGTTTCACTTATAAAATGATAGAAGTATGTAGGTGAAAATTACACTCATTTTCTTTTATGTAACCAAGAGGTAGAGCCATGTAAATGTTTGATCACTCACTTCCTACCATTGCTGTAATGACATGTGGGGTCATATTTCATGTTAAGTAGGTGCCATTCCTAACAGTGAGAAGGCAGCAAAGTTCTGCCACTGACTTTGTGAAATAACATCTCTATGGAGGACCACAGCGATGCCCCATGGAAAACAGGAATATGAAGGAAAGGAAACAAGAAGAAAAGAACCCCACAATTTTCTCACTCTTCCCAGTGCTGTACCATAACCCCAAATAAATGTCAGAGGAAAAGTTGAAATAAACCTCTGAGGAAATTTTCATTCACAGACTTGCAACTGACATTTTGGTTTAGTGATTGCCAAACTTCTAACCATGTTTGTTCTATTTTACCAAATTCCATGACTGATGCCTGAAGGACCCTGAACCTGTACACTCATAATTTCGTTCTTTTACATGAAATTACAAGGGACACATTCAACTACTTCATACTTTTTCTGCAGCTAAATGGGAATCTGCTATAGTCAAAATATGACATGGAAGCACCAGAGAACTGACAGGATTCAGCTTTTAAATGAAAAGCCCTATCAGTTTTTATTCCTTTTATAATTCATACCAATAGCTGAGTATGAAAATGCAACTCCAGTGCCAGAACCCAGGTGGATCACAGTGACCCAGGCTTGGAGCAGAGCTTCTGGGTAGGACCACACAAATGAGTTGAGCAATATCTGAGACTAATCCCTGGAAGAAGAATTCAATCATAGCAGTGTTAAATTGTGAGGCACATCCTCTGGATGGTTCTGGCCAGAAGCAGTTAAGTTTCCAAACAACTCCCAGACATAGCTCAAGAGCAGACACAAATCCAGGACTTTTTTTAATGCATAGTTTGGGTGTGGCCACTCTATTTTGGACACTAAAGGCATCTATTAGCATAGACATAGCCTATAAATGCCAAAAACCAGACAAAACATGATATATTAGCATAAAAGGGACCCCTGAAGTAGAAGTTTAACTTGATGCACACATATACTCAGTCATGCAGAGCAATAGTTCAATTCTCCATGACATCCTGCTGCTGCTCCCCTCCATGTTTCACAAAAAATTTCCATATTGATATCAATCAAACTGAACTGAAGGAACTTCACGGGAGCCTGAGAAGGCTACAGCATCTTCCAGAGCTGTGTTTTCTCTGACCAATTTAGTGTTCATAACCAGCCTGCTCAAGAAATAAAACTACCCATCCCTGGAGTCAACAAAGGACAAGGGTTGTTTAGGTATTAAAGGAGAAGTCACAAGCCACAAGCCTTGGTTCCCTTATCTAGTCAATGCAGACAGATCCCTACAGTAGGTGATACAAACTAATTGTTGAAATTCAGCTGCAGTAGAGGGCAATTCAGGGCCAAGAGCCTCCTAAAACAGGTCAACTTCAGGTGCCTCCGATCATACTTGAATTCCTCAGCATATATTAAGATAGAGTTAATCTTTGATCATTTATTAACCTAAATCAAGCACTTTGCATTTCATAATCAAATTTCAACAAGCAACTGCTACTTTAGAATGTCACCTCTAGTAGATAAGACAGAGGAAAAAAGAGGAATGCCAAGTGAAACTCTTTGGTTAAATGGCCACAGGCAAATCAGCTTAAACAAAATCTGATATCCATAGAGAGTTTGATTCTCTGTGTTTAATAATATCCAAGAAATCCAGGTGGGAAGAAATACCTGAGGCTATCAACTGAAAAGAAAAAAGAGCAAAGCAACACTGAAAGGATTGACTCACTTTATCCTGTCCTGATCCACAGAAGTGACTTTAGATTCAAGTCCTGCTTTCTACCCAGTCTTATTGTGCCATAAAGTAAACCAAAGCATAGTAAACCAAAGATCAGGTTTATCCAACAACAAAGTACCAAAATGATCACTTCTTGTTTCAGGAAAATAACAAATTTGAGAAGCAGAAGTAAATACCCCTGAACCAAAGACACTAGCTAAAATATATACTCCTTCCTTCTTATGCTATTGATTTGCTCACTGGTATTGAGATGCATCATTTATCCTTAGTTTACTTACTTTTAATGGTAGCTTTAAAGACACTAAAATGTGGCCACTGTAATTAATTCCCCTGAAGCCTATTGGAGCAATTTAGTAACCTCTGGGAATGACATACTAGGACTGCATAGACCTTCTTATTTATATTGTAATAGTTCCTATTACTAGTGGGTGTTTTGGAGACAATCTGGTTCAGCTCCTATGCCAGGCTGGGCCAGCAATTATTTGTCCTTGCTGAGTCAGGGCACTGCACGGGTATGCCAATGGGCTAACTAATTCCTGAAAATACAAGCTTTCCTATTTAAAAAGCTGTAAAAATAAAACATGTTTTGAAATAATCTGAGTTCCACATGGGGTAGCATTTGTTGGCACCACTGAATTTTCTCCCCATTTTGAGGGGCCAAATGAAGTCAATGGCCTGGTGGTTTCCACTCAGCAGCCACCGAGTTTGATTAACTCTCTGTATGTATCTCCATGCAACAATCAATTCAACCCAGATTCCTCAGCTTAAGGAAACAATCAGCTGAAAAGAAAGTAGTATACACATCTGTACTGTCACAGTAGGTATGAGTGGGAGAAAGAAGGAATGACTACCAACTGTTCCTTACTATACAAAATTTAGAATCAGCTAATGAAGTTACCAGGCAATAAGATGAGAATAAGTGAAAAGAAGTTGCCTACCCGCGAGAAACACACACAAAGCAATAATTAAATTACACAATTCATCACCACAGGATACAGTGATTCATAATCAAGTTCAAATAGGGATAAATTCAGAGAATCCACCAAACACAAATGACCCAGATGTAGGATCTCCTTGAACATTGTTGTTTCAATTAAATATTTGTCATAAGCATTTTTTACCAACCAAAGACCAAGACAGGAGGCAGGATTTGTACCTGAGTGATTGTGCCTACGGTTTTCTTAGTTTGTCTCGATCACATCCTCAGGGCTTAAAAATGAGAAATAAATGTACTTAGTACAGACATCAGGAGGACTGCAAGGCAGTTTTGGAGACACATTTCACTCACCCAGTGGATCAAGGCCCTAATTACACAAACCTATTCCTAAAATATTCCTAGATGACCACACATCCTCTGGCAAAGCCACTGCAAGTGCTATTGTGTTGTATCACCATGCAAAGATTTTGTTGCACTTAAAAATTTTTAAAACTCCACTGGTGGTTATTTTTTGCTATGTATATTAAACATTTTCTTCCATATTACTAAATAATTGAAGTCCTAAACTCACCTCCTTATTATTTTTCAAAAGATAAAGAGCTGAGGAGAGAGGAGGCAGGGAAGTGGGAGGCAGTGCAGAATAACAGCGTTTGCCTCCTCCATAGTTAATCAAGAGGGCTATCTCTTTAAAAACCAGCCTCTTTGTTACTACAAGCTGCTCTGTACACAAAGTCATTGCTCTATTGTTCCTGGAAAATAATGCTTACCTTTCATTAATTCTTCTCAGGCTGAGGATTTTCCAAATCTCTTTGGATTTTTATATTTTTACAAATTAAATACTTTACATTCAGCTATACTTTTATAGAAAAATTACTCCAGTGAGAGATTTAATGAGACTAAATGATAATGGTCTCTGAAACCGAGGTTGCTGAGAAGGCTAACTCAGACAGGTTTACCTTCTGAGGTCCAGTTCCATTATTTCCTATTCACTGCAGGCTGGACTGGCTGCCAAGACACACTGATAGTATCCCTACTTCTGAACTCACCCCTAATTATCTCCAGAATATCTGACAGCTAACTGAGTGCAAAACTCATTGGCATTTCATCCTATTACAGGGGAAAGAAATGGGCCCATTGAACTGGCTTCTTTGTTTAAGTACAGCACTAAGCATCTGCTTGAATCCCTATTCCCTTCCCCACAAAGCAAACACTGATTTTGCTGTAAGAGGGTAGCAGCCCTATTCTGCAGTACAGCTCAGTACTTCATGCCACTGTCTGCAATACATACTCCTATAAAAGCAGACTCGAGACCACCCTGCCTGAAACTCATTTTAGATAGCTGAATCTTAACAATCCCTCCAAAAAAACCTGCCAGAATCTATAGTAACACAAGACTGTTTCAAGGAGGATTTACAGGTAGCAGGTCCTGCGGTAGGTGGTGGTGTTACACATCTGTGAATTCCCATTGCTGTGCATAATTAGGAAGTATTTATATATGCTACTGCTTTTCACTGTTCTGAGGCACTCAGAGGATGCCAAGCTATTGTATAACAAATCTCATTGTTGAAGCAGATGGAGTTCCTTGCTCAGTTAAAACTTAGAGTTAGGTTTTATTAGAAAAGCCTGTGCAGAATATCCTTTATTTCTTTACCAACTTACTGAGTTCTTTATGTTACAAAGCAATTCAAATGAGAGGTCTTTTCAAATGTGTTGCTAATAAGCATTTTTACAGTCTCTTGCAGGCAGCTCAATCGCTACACACCAAATGATTTCCCATCCTTGTCCAGGCACAGTTACTCTGCAATTTTCCTCTCTCTTTCCCTCATTCAGAAAAATTACACAAATGGCTGTTTCTCTAGTGTTGCCCATGTAAGGATCTCAGAACCCTGCCCCTGTGAATTATCAAAACACTTCTTCAGGATACTAATCTCATGAACTTTTGAAGAAATTGAGTGCAAAGGGATTAATGTGAAGATTCTTTAGAAACTGATGAAAGTTTGGTTGCTTTTCTTTTTTAGCTCATACTAGCTTCACTTTCAGAAACATAGATCAGCCACAAAGTCAGGCAGTAAAAACTGTGAATGCCTCAAACTTTAATTAATTTTGCAGAGCTCAAATATGATCTCTTTTTATGCCCTGACTAAGCTGCTGTTGCAGTTCAAACCTGTAGAACACAATTTTTAAATTTTTGGTCAAAGGGTGGGATGGGCAATCCTGCATAGTAGAAAATTTATTTGGTATTTTAAAATAATTTAAGGAATTTAGTAATTTCCCCACATTCCGTTTTGCAAGGCTTTATCACTTGGCCCTGGGGTTGTGTTTGAGAGGTTAGAGCCTCTCCACCGCATAACCCCATGCTCAGCTGGGTGTGCCATGATGCAGACTAACCCAAAAACTCACTCCCTGTCTGTACAGCTGCACAAAGAAGCCAAGAGGCTCTCCAAGCCGTGTGCTGGGGAGCAGCTGCAGAGACAGAGCTTCTGGGAAAAATCACCTCAGATCATGCACAGCTACTGATGATATAACACAGCTAAAATCAGTGTTAAATGCAGTGGCCCTGGCTGCACTTGTGTTTCAGAAATACGGTGTCGAGACCTGAGCTGGATCCAAAGGTATTTGTTTATTAGTCTTGGTGATGTTTTGGAAGCCGAGTTAGATAAACAAACAGCATTTCTCGATGCTGAAGCGATGTACCTCAGCTGAGCAGTCCTGCCAGATCCAAGTGAAATCTTCCACTGAGGTACTGACAATCCACTGCTTTGGTCCAGGGCATGGGCAACTGCCAGCCAATACATGATGCTGGCGCTGCACATAAAGCCTTCTCTCTCCTCCCATCTGTTCACCACACCTGGATGAGGAACCTGCCCTCCAAACCAGGATCTATGGTCCAACTGTCTGTCCCCTTCAGGCTTCTTTGCAATTTAACACACTTCCAATTTCACAGCAGTCTGGAGATGCAATCTCTTCAGAAGCAAAAAGCTAATAGGAGTGACAGTAGCAACATCCTCTTTCCCCCACCCAATAACACCAAACACGACACCAGCATAAAATGTGGTCAGTGTTAGGAGCAGGATGGCAGGATACAGGTTGCTTCTCATTCCATGTAAACAAACAGGAGACTTTGTACAGGGATTCTGAGCAGGCAGTTGCACTTTCCTCGGCAGAACAAGTATTTTAAGGCTTCTGCTCTATTCAGCCCTTGAGAAGGTATTTGCATTCAAGACAAAATTTCTTTCTTCCATTTCATACTTCTGTATATCTCTATGTGGCTGCAACAAGGCCAGAACCCCCCCTTAGCAGTATTAGACTAAGCCAAAAGCAAAAGAACAGGAAGAAGGTAAAGCCCAGTCAAGCAATCAAAATGGACTTTGCACTCTGGTAATTCCCAATTAGTACTCTACCAAAAAAAAAAAAAAAAATAAAAAACCAAAACAAAACTTTGCTGGGAAAAGCAAGCAGGTGAAACATGCAAGTGCATATAAACTATCGCCACATATCACCACAACCCATCATAATCATGCTCTTCTTGTGTTCCTGCTGTGACCACCTGCAACTCATTATCTCTCTTGGCATGAAAGAAATGCCAGTTTCTAGCCTCCCACCTTGGCTTCTTTTGATGTAACTTAGTCAGGAAATTTTGCCATGTACCATAATAGCCTTAAAATTCACATACTGTATCCGACTCACCGCTCCTGACCCTTCCCAAACAGGTTTATAGATTTTAATTTTGGGTCTGCTTAGCAGCAAAATCATCTGCTGACAGAAAATGATGGATTTGACTGTCCTGAAGCTTAAGGGAACAAAACAAAGGTAAGTGGCTAGGCAAAGCCCACAGACATAATAAAGGAACAAATTTACACTGGAAGAAACTATAGCAACTTCTCAAAAATAAGTCTGTGAACACATTAACTTCTCGTTAATCACAATAAGGAGACTGAGATATCATGTACCAGTCAGCAACTACTTCAAATTTCACCCTTATAAAATTCCCTCAAGCCACAGATAACCCGTGTTCCAGAATCTCCAGACTCACACCATGGAAATAACACCACCAGCTGTGAAAGTCAATTATCTGCCTTTCCAGTTCAGCCCTCCTGAGCAATGGTTCTTTCACATTCAGAGATTGTGTATAGCAACTTCTTTCTTCCATCAACCTGTTACCTTCCAAAGATACCCATTGCTCCTCTACAGACAAAAATGTCTGTGAAGAGATCTATGCTGTGCATTCTCAGAACCCTGGTCTCTCCAATATTGTTAGTGACTATTGTCTTTTCAGCTTTATAGTCTTTTCTTGCTATTGCACATTCAGAGGCCTTGTCACAGTTTGATTTCTCTCCCTGGTCATAGTCTTCCTCTTCCCATTTTCAAAAGCTAACTACAAAGATTTCCCACACGTCACCTTTCTTTTCTGGTTAAATATCTTTTCTTGGCATTGTGCAGGAGATATGTACTTTGGTCTCTCCACCTGCTCAGAACTTCTTTCTTCCTTTCACACTGTGCAATTATCTTTCACAAGCTGCTTTAAGCTCTGCAGCAATTCCAAGTGATGAAAATCCCAGCAAATATTACTGAACAACTGTTTCCTCGAGTGTGAAAAGCTCATAAATGACAGATATACCACTATGTGCAGTGTTATCTGTACATCCCACTCCAATCTCCACCTCCAAAATAATCCCTCCACCTCTGGAACAGGAGAAGATGCTTAACTTCTAGAGCCACAAGCTGCTTGCCACAAGTGTCAAATTAGCAGTAGAGACTGAACCCTGCTGAGTTTTTGCAGCCTTCAAAAGATGCATCCCACTGCATCTTCTGGCTTTTGAAACAAAATATCACCACAGTCCAATCTCATTGACTCTTTTTAATGAGTTAAAGTTGTTCTTGCGTATTATTTATTCCCTCACAGCAAAGCTCCTTGCCTGAAAAACTATGGGCACATTTCCTTATATGTTATGATTCCAAGGTCTTTACAAGGACAATTTTAAATTTTCCTTGCTCTATACAGCACCAAACACAGCAGGTCCTAACTTTGTGCATCACTAAGCATTACACAGTGAAAGCCAAATACTGAATAGAGCTGTCAATATTTAACTTACTGAGCATTTCCCTGGGGCCCTCAACAAACCTCTCTGAAACTCCTGCTTAGAGGTTCTTTCACAATGACAAAAACCCATCAATTTTTTCAACTCTTTTTTTCTTTACTTTTCTATGGCGTAACCTGCAAAACACCAAAACAATACTTCTATATCAGGTTCATCGTCTCTCAGCCCAAGATCTCTGCCTTTTCATTCCCTCTCAGATCAAGGCAGCTCATTGAAGTGTGAGACTCCCTAATCTAATATCTTCAGCCTTTCCTTACCACACATTTCAAGTTCAATTAGTGAGAGTGAAGAAGGGACAATACTGACATACAGGACAGGTTTGAACAAGCTTTTTCTCTTTTTCCCCCTGTTGTGGTTTAACCCCAGCCAGCAACCAAGCCCCAGGCAGTCACTTGCTTACTCCCCCACCAGTGAGATCAGGGAGAGAATCCAGAGGGTAAAAGCCTGAAAACCCGTGGGTTGAAATAAACACTGTTTACTAGGGAAAGCAAAAGCTGTGCACATAAGTTAAGCAAAACAAGGAATTAATCACTATTTCCCATGGATAGCCAGGCGTTCAGCCATCTCCAGGAGAGCAGGGCTCTATCACACATATGGAGACTTGGGAAAACAAACACCATCACTCCAAACTTCTTCCCCTCCTTCCTTACATTTTACGTACTGAACATGATGTCAGTTTGGATTATTCATTTGGTCAGTTTGGGTCACCTGTACCACTGCGAAGCAAATTAAATCTACCCCAGCTGAAACCACCACACCCCACAGACTCTGTGCTCGATAAAAGGTAGGCAAGACAGAAACTTTAATGAAAAGGTCCCCTTTTCACACTAATGATTAAATCTATGTAATCCTTAAGGAGCTCTGAGCATTTCAAGGACACCCAGACTAGTCCAATGGGCAGGAGAAATGACCTGCCAACAGGCTGAAGCAGAAAGATGTATTCTTTCCCTGGAAAAAATGGAAATTTCTTCAAGTTAGAATGGTGGTCAGAATTTAAAAGGCAGACCTCATGAGCAGAACAAGGCACAAGAAAATAAAAAACAAGGGGAGAGAGAAACCGTCTTAAGAGTGTGATTAGCAACTACACTTCAAGGTCTTGCTGAGCAATGTATAAAATGTAACACAACAGGACTTTTCAGCTTGAGGCAGCAGGGAAGCGAGGGGAAGGAGAATTGATTCTGCAGGTCCTACTGCTCACTAATGCTGTGCCAACATTCAAACGGGAAAACCATGAAAATAATCTCCCTTCAGCTTGAAGATTACAAGTCCATATATGAAGCAACTTCAAAATATATTAAAGCTTCCCACATAATTTCCAGCATAAAGAAAATTAAGAAAGTCAGGCTTTGTCTTAAAGAATCACTTTCTTCAAATTGAGAAAGTGCCTAAAGTTGAAAGAGTTGTGAGCTAGATTCACAGTGGATACAGATATAACCAGAACTTTTCAAAGGAATTACATTGACTTTCCTCCGATGAACATCTACCTCTGTTGTTCTGGTTGCAAAATCACTCATCTCAAAACCAGATCAACTTTTTAGAACCCAAAAATGCATTCATCTTTATATGTTCTTTGTTGTAGCTTCAAAGTAGAATTGCACAGTCACTGATATATACAGGAACTTACTTTTCCATGTGTGTATGTCTGATCCTGCATAAATAGATTTTTGTTTAACAAGCCCTTTGTTTCCTGCTGCTTTGCTGCCCAGGGGTTAATTTTGGCATGCCACGTGCTAAGGGATATATTGCTTTGAGTCAGATAACAGCAGGGGTGCTGTTTGTCTGGAATGCAAAGAGAATGGAGCCAATCACTACAGAAAATAAACACCAAGCCCTCTGCTTTGCCACTGCTCTAGTTCTGAATATGGCACTTGGTCTGCCTGATCACAAAAACCAGACATTTTTAATAATGTGACTCAGCCCATGTGCATTTGCTGCAGAGTGATACACTGCTGTAAAACGCTGAAGTACGATATCCAGAGGGAGGTTCTGTCTCCACTGAATGGGACAGTTAGTGAAGTTTTGCAAGCATAGCTCTATCCTTAAAGAAGCCTTACTCACCTCAGGATACCGTAGGAAATTTGCACTGGATTATAAAATACTTCCGTCAGTAAAACTCAATGGATGTTCCCAAACACCTATGCAAAGGGTGAGACCATCAAGCATTAGGGGACAAAACAGACAATAAAAAGGCAAGGATATCATGGCAAAGGATCTTCTTAGGCTAGCCCCATGACTCAAGAGCTGCTAGAGGGTTCGGTCTGGCAGCCTTCCAGGTCATCGCACACCAGCTTTGCTCAGGTTGTCAGAGCCAAGTAGATCTTAGCTGGCTATGTCCTCTTGTCCCATCTCCATGTACCATGAGGTGGATCTTAAGAGATCCCAACACCTGTGGCACTTTAACAGGAGAAAGGTACAGAGCAGGGGTCTAGCAATAGAAAAGGGAAAGATCATCCTGTGTCCTCACATTTAGCCAGACAAAGAGGTTGTAGAGACAGTTCTTTCAAGAAAAACCATAGTCCATCATTTCTGTAGTAGGTTCCAATATATTCTACCTAATATAAGGGCAAAGTGCCATCAGAATACTTGTAAATGCCACACTTTAAAAAAGAGTAATATTAAGATTTCCAGGGTATGGCCCTCCAGGATTTTTTTTCTGATGAACAGATTTGATGTTTTGTGGCACTGGCTTTATAAAAAGGTTTGAGAAGGGACCAGGTGACCTTGCCATTCAGGGAAGAATGGTTTTGTCCTTCCATGAAGAGCTTCTTTAGCCAATAGTCAGTTTGGTTGCAGTGGGGAAGAAGTGGCCCACTGAAGAATGCCCCACATGAAGAATCCAGGCAGAGAAGATCAGTCTAAGGCTACATCACTGTCCCACTCATTCCAGGCTAGAAGCCCTATAGGTATCACTCAATCCTGCTGCCCACACAAGAGAAGCCTTCCTTTGGGACAAAAGGGCAGGAAGGCTCCATCATCACCCACATTCCAGCATCTGATGGAAAAAAGGGGAGGGTTTACCCACCATCTCCCTTCTCTACCTCAAGTACTACACAAGAGGTGAAACCCATCTCACACAACTCTGACCAGGCCCCTGGATCCCTGGTCATAAGAGAAGCGGGGAGGGTGATGGAGGCAGCCTCTGAAAGCTCCATGTCTCATTTTGTCCCAAGGAGAGGGCAAGAAATGGGTCCAAATACTTCCAGAGTCCTTGTTTGTCATTCCCCCACTTCCCATTTCCATCCCTGTAGCTTATACCTACAGAGAAGAGCCTGACAGACTGTCCTGCTTTCTTGCTTGATGCAGATTTGCATCCTTCTTTTGTCAGAAGTCCTTGGCTTCTTTCTGTTTGAAAATAGCTTTCAGGCTTTCTGGACTTCCCTGCAATATGCAATCCAAATAAAAAAACTCCTATTTCCCCCTCTTAGATTTCATGCCAGGCTGGCTTTAGGTCCACATCAGCAATGTGAGATGTGGACTGAGACTGCAAGAATCCTCTCAGCTCATGCAAGAGCAGCCAGCTTAAAAATCCTTTAGGATTTTCCTTCAGAACACACAGTCTTAGCCCTGAACATTTAAGCCAAAGGTCTGGTACTCAAGCACATAAAAAGGGAAGAATAAAAGAGGTGGTACTGGTTCCCTTCTCTTTTTTTGGGGCAGGGAACAAGTATATGGAGAATGAAAGAACAAGGATGGGGACAAGAAGGCTGTGTCTCGATCTCTTTGCTTCTGTGACTCTCAAACAGGAGAATATGGCTGTACTCGTCCCCTGAAAGTCTTGGGAAGGTAGGTAGATTTAGGATCATGCAGGCAGTCAGACCTCAGGAGACAGAAAGGCATCTGCAACAGAGCCCACAGCTTAGCTGGGTTATACATGATGTATTTATTAACAGCTTAGGTTCACAGTAACTTCCAGGCTCATTCCTCTTTTCAGTCTATGTGATTTTTCTCAGGTATTTGTAGAGCCTAGAGCAAGTCTTGCTCTTGCTCCTTGGCCCAAATTTCAGCATGTAGCCCACCAATCCTTCATGTTCTCTACTGCATAATGCTGTCAGGACCGTGAGTTCAAGAAAAAGGAGTGAGGTCTCCAGTTTGATCACAGTGAGGTTCCTGCCACCCACAATTTCCCAGCTCCAGCTCTAGTTCCCTTCCAATTCTCAGCATAAGTGCAGTGACAAAAGTCTCATGCTTTGGGTCGAGGCCAAGCATGCCCTTACTCAGAGTCTCACCCCTGGAAACGTACACATGAAGGACCCATGGCTGCAAGACCATGGAACCATGCCCCCTACGTGCCTTTTCTGTCATCTTGACACAAGACATTCCCAAGTAATGTGCAAATCCATGCTGCCCCCACTCACCTTTCATTATCCAGCAAATTTTCTCATGAGAAATATCTGCCAAATCAGTGCCACACATCCAAGAGCACTTCTGTATTCTCTTTCCCCTCTCCCTTCTATGCCTATAATTCCCAAATCTATCCAAAGCAACCACAGCCTCGAGACGTGCCAGGAAAGCTGACACTACAAAACCAACTACTTGACTTTCAAAGCCATCCTGCCTGTGGGGAGCTATCAAACACAGCTGTTCTGGGCATGCCAGCAGAAGCAGAGTGAAGCAAAAACATTACTGGAAGTTTAAATCCACCTGATTTTGTTTTCAAACAGCCATTTTCCTGGTTGATCTTTTAAACATTTCTGAAGATTTCTATGCTGCCTGAATAGAAACAGCATCAGCTCTCAATCCTGAACAGAAATTCATTCACAGCAGTGCTCTGAAATCTAAGCTTGTGCACTGGTGTATTCAATCTCAAAGCACTGGACCAGCATCTATGACTCAAACTCTGCTCACAGCTTATATCAAAGGCCATAGTTTTTAATTTTTCTTGAAGTTGCTGGGTTCTTTCTCCTGCCTGCTGTACACATGCAGTACTGAATAGCACTGTGGGGTATGTTTACCCTGTAGGGTAAACCCAGAACAACAACTGGATGACTAGGAAGGAAGAGGGTTTTACCGTGGGGCAAACCTATCTGAGTGTCAGTGACTGATGCCCAAATGGTACAAAGGGTTTAGTCCAACTCTCATTAATTTCTGGGACATCTTCTTGGCTAAGTTACACACATTCCTTTGAACCATATCTTAAGGCCTTCGTCCCCAAGGGAAAATAGCTCTTCAGGCAAAAATTAATGCAATGAATAAAACATTTAAGCAAGATCCTTGAGACTTTATTTTTCCTGTGTGTTTGCCCAGTTGGGGCCTGGCATAAACATGCAGGTCAGAGACAAAGCTGCTGAACAAATAATTGGTTATTACTTCTGCCAACCTTAGATCTAATCACTACATGTATATCTGTACCACTCTTTCTGTCTTCTGCTTTGGACCTCTGCTTTAGTATGCTCTTTAAACAGAGAATTTTGAAAAAGAGCTTATGTATTTTGCCACTCCACTCCTCCACAGCTTTAGGGAAAGCTCAGCTACAAAGTTCTTTAGATACCTTAAAAACTGCCAGCCCTGAATATTAACCCATTTCCTATTTTATCCTCATACTCCAGAGTTCTTCAGCATTAGAAAAGAACATTAGTAGATTTTAATTCCCATTTTATAATGGAAAAACATACTCCTCCTTCCTGCTGCTATGGAAAGTAAAGTATGCAAGAAACAAAAGCAAAATATTCCAGCAGAGTGTCAGATGCCCAGCCAGTTATCAGTATCTCTTCCTTCATGTTGTTTTTATATCTCATGTTTTTATCCCCTCTTCATTTCCCAATGCCAATGAAGGCCCACTCCTACAGCACTGTTCCCTAGGTTAGTGAAGCCAACATTTTGCTGACTAGTGAAGAAGAAATTCTAATTCTGTTTTCTTTACAGAAAGACTGGAATAGTCTCCTGAGGAAAGTGCTAGGAGGCAAATTGATTGAAACAGTTAAAATGAGTATCATGTTTTTCAGGAACAAGGGGGGAACACGCTGTAGAGAAGAGTCTTTAACTAGCAAGAAGTAATTGTTACACCTAAATGTACAGAAAGTGCTGGGATGAAATGGATTCCACAAGGATTTTCTGCCAGGGAGGGGGAGAATAACTGAGATGCAAAGGGAGATGTTTGTATGCCCCCATTAGCATTGCCAGTGCACAGGATTAAGGAGACGTGACACAGAGAAAATGCACTCCAGCACGTCCCTTCCCTCCCCTTGGCAGCATTCATGTCCTCTGTATCCCTTTCCCCCCTCACTCTCTTTCATTTGTCTCTAGAAACTGTGCTATATTGACACATTAGCTATCCTGACTTCTGCTCTTGACACAGTCATGTTTTGTAATTATAGGGGAAAGAATAAAAAGAGGGGGGAAAAAGGGAAAATGGAAAAGGGAAAAGGGAAGAGGGAAGAGGGAAGAGGGAAGAGGGAAGAGGGAAGAGGGAAGAGGGAAGAGGGAAGAGGGAAGAGGGAAGAGGGAAGAGGGAAGAGGGAAGATTGATCATGTCTACCACAATTTTTATTCCACTTCCTGCATTTTTGGTGCTTTTTGGAAAGAATATTCTGGATTGGGCCAAATAACAAGTGCTGTTAAGTCCCTACAAAGGGGGCTTCCCTATAATGGGAAGTAAAAGGTAAAATCTTGTAGGCAGTGCTGTGGAGTCAATCTGACAGAGTGTTCATTAGACTCTAGAAAAGGTTCATCAAAATGAACATTAGCAAGGGAGTGGGTGGTTTTGCAAAGGAGTTACTGGACAGGGGGGAAGAATCAAAGCTTAATTCTACCAAAATCTCACAAATCAGGCATCAAGATCCCCAGAGCTCTCTCCTGTCAAATCCATACCTCATGCACAAACATGAATATGAACAGTGCTATGGCTTCTGTCCAGCATCATGGCCCCACCACATGAGACTCCACCAGTGACTCAGATCCACCAGCATCTGCACTGGGGACAGAGTCTCAGTGCAGGAGGGAGGAGCACCTGGAATACGACATTTAATTGAGTCTTTCTACACACATGAAACCTGTACAACATGCTACTCCCACCTCCAGCCCATTTTATGACCAGATACAGAAGGTCTCATCCAATGGGAGAACAAAAACCTTCCAAAAATGTGAGCATGCAGCTGTCCCAGAGATGACACTGGAGCCCAGACTCAGAATTTCTAAGCATTGAGTGATCTAACACTAGTATAGCACAGGAGAGCATCCACAAAACGTATGAAAAAGTCAGGCCCAGCCTCAAGACCAAAACTGTTGTTAAAGTGAATGCCTGAATATTAGTTCTGTACTGCAGCACTGACCTTACAGAATGTCTTCCTATAATTAAATCAGATTCTACAGCAAATGTTTATGCCATACTGTAATTGGACCAGCTGCAAGACCTGCAATGATGGAAACCCTTTGAAAAGGTTAGAATTATAATTCTATAATATGAGCCTATTAATGGACATTTTATCATTTAAAGAGTGAGTCAAGAAAAAATACTTTTGTTTCTTTCTTTCTCTCTCTGTGGATACAGACATTGTGAGCAACTGTCATTCATACTTTTTTTATTTGCAAATGTTTCTCTTCCTTTGGGAATAGCAATCATGAGATCATTTGAAAAGAGCGCTTAAATGCTTTAAAAAGTTGTAGTATCTTGCACTAAAAAGAAAGCTTTGAAAAAAAATCTCTAAAGCAGTAGGGTTTTGTTCTGAATAAAAGCTAGGAATAATAATCTTTCATTTTCTTTCTTTTCTAAATGCCACTTTGCAACTTCAGAATTTAGAATTCAAAAATCTACTTTATTTCCAGCTAAATATAGCTCTGCTTTCAGCGTTAGCTGAGGTTAAGGTGTTTCTACACGGAACTCCTAATAGCCTGCCATATTCTCAAACCACAGCAACAGACAATTTTTTGTCATTATTACCATGTGGTGCTGCATCTCCCAATGTTCTTGAGGAATATGAATCACACTGACATTCAGCAGGATTTGTGCTTCTAGATAATATTTGAAAAATCTACCCATAAATATTTATATTCAAAATATTGCCTGGAATATATATCAATAAAGCCACTGTCCCAGTTGCAGAGAGTAATGACAGAGTAACATAAATAGCAACAGCAAAACCAAGAAGGCATTGCACAGGTGAGCCACAAAGGGGGGTCTCACTGAGAGGGGGAAGGCTGAGCATGGTCCAGTGGGATGATACAGTGAATCACCTCGCAACAACCCTGAAAGACAACAGCAGAGCAGAAATGCCCAGCAACAGCTGGGCACTTAGTGTACTGATTACAGCAAATGGCAATATCCTGTTCCAATAGGACAAGGGGTAATGGTTTTAAACTGAAGGAAGATTTAGTTAGATCAGATATAAGAAAGAAGTTTTCTATAATGAAGATGGCAAAATGGTGAAAGAGGTTTCCCTGAGAGGTGGTAGATGACCCATTCCTGGAAATGTTCAAGGCCAGTTTAGATGGAGTTCAAGCAACCTGGTCTAGCAGAAAACATCCCTGTCTGTCTTGAGGGGGTGGGCTAGATGACCTTAAAGGTGCCTTCCAACCCAAACCATTCTATGGTTATATCGTTCAATGATTCTATGAAATAACACAGCCCTTCCCTGTAAAGCTCAGTCAAGGCTCTCGCACTCCACAGAGCACATGTGCACAGCAGGGCTTTAGCCCCCCAGGCAGGGCCACAGGTAGGATGCAGGCTGGATGCAGGCATGGCTGGCTCCAAGGGGCCACTGTGACACCTCCTGGCTGCAGGACCAGGCTCAGTGGGCTCACACTTCACACAGGACTCAAAGAAATGGAAAGACAAAAAACCCAGATTTCCATTTCCAAAGGTGGAGCTGGAGGGGGGAAAGATAATTTTGCAAGGTTTCAGGGATGCACCTGAAGTGTTGCATGTTGGGACGGAGGTGTGAAAACAGGACAGCTGGGAGATGGCAGCCCCAGAGGATGGGGTAAAGAACAGGTCAGTGTCCTTCCTTTGACCCTTGGATGTCAAAGTAGAGTTTCACCAATGAAACCACTGTAAGAAAGCTTTCCTATCAGAAAGGGGGTGTGGAGGAGAGGCATGCCAATGAATACAAAAGCTGTGGAGCTGGAAACAGCAAATCTCTGGGTGAATTAGCATCAAGGGATCAGACAGACATCTGGCAATACTTGCTAAGATTTATATAGCCCTCAAAGTAAAGTGAGAAAGACAAGAAGTAGATGCTGCACAAGTATTTGTCACAGGTTATCGGGGTGAAAACCCTTGGGAATAAAACTCTGGAATGACCCAAAGGGACTCAGAAGCTAAAAGCAGAGATGTAGAGCCAAGAGAAGACCTTGATAAGCAGTTTTTCTATGTCTGAAAACAGCCTACACACACAGCACACATGTTCCTGCAAAAAGTAGTACCAGAGTCCTATCATCTCTCCTGCCAGGACATAGATGATTTGTGAGGGAAATGCACACACATGGACCACTCCAGCAGGGAAAAGAGAGCAGAAAAGCTAATTCCATGGAAAGATATTCTTCAAAATGAAGCTTCCTCTGTAAGACAGGTATTAACAAATTCAGCTTTGCCTCCAAGCAAATTCACAAAGCTCTTTACACAAAGCAAATATCCCAGCACTCAATGTAAGTGCAGAGCAGTGGTGCAGGTCAGGTATGAGATCCTCAGCTTTGGCTCAAGGGCCACATTCCTCTCAGCACTTACTCATGTTCCTGGTACCGAAGAGTGGTCTGGACCACCTCAGCACAGTTACTGAAGCTTATCCAGCCCACAGAAAGAGGCGTGGAAAACTCACCTGAGCTGTGATCAGCTGTGACTACTCTGCAGCTGATCCAAAATCCAGCAAGTGAAAAGCTGCTGAGTATCTGCATGATACTGCTGAGGCGTCCTGGCAAAATTTCCACAGAAGAGTAGTGGATGCCCAGAAACATAGCAGCCTTTTGTTAAAAAGCAATAATTTCTCAGTTTCCAAGTGTTGCATTTTTTTTTTTATTCAACTTCAAGGAAGAGAGGCAGGTTTCAAATTTATACATGATTGATCAGGTTACCTGAGTGATCCACTGATCTCCCCTGGCAAATGAAATGAACAGAAATGTTAATGCTGCACAAGAACTGTCCCTGGTGTAGCATACCCTCCTCATCTGGCCATTGCCTGTATCACATAGAGCAGCAAATGGGCTTACTTTCATTAAAGTCCCAGCTTCAGCAAATCTCTTGCTCTAGCAAGAGCTACTCTGTGCAAGCTGGTTTGAAAAAAAAGTAAACCCATATTTTTTCTATTCTGGTTGGCAGCTCTTCCTAACCCAAGTGACACTCAGATTTTATAGAACCCTTTTTCTGCACACCACAGTGACTAGAGCATTTCCCAGCATTAAAACACCTTTGTCTAACATCTACCACAATTACTAGGTTTTTGTATGAGTTCACCAAGCCAAGATGTCAAGCAGACAAGCCATAAGCTCTACCCATGCATGATGCACTGCCCTTAATTCAGTGTTTTGGAAACAGCTAGTGAGTGCAAGACTGGACTGATGCCCACATCTCGGCACAATTGCCAGGGTGATGTGACCCAGCTGTGTTACATGTGATTTGTATACATACTGCAACCACATCACCCTGCTGCACTACAAATAAACTTGCACAACTGTTATTTGATAGGGGAAGGAGTGTAGTGAAAGGGCTGGGTGGGGACAAAGTTGAAATTACAAT
This sequence comes from Regulus satrapa, assembly GCA_013396955.1. Lineage (NCBI taxonomy): Eukaryota > Metazoa > Chordata > Aves > Passeriformes > Regulidae > Regulus > Regulus satrapa. Next base: position 307,525 of record VWZN01002470.1, on the reverse strand, counting down.
GAGTGGGCTGTAATGTCACAGGCGGCAATAGCAGCCATGAGATCAGTTATACACTATTAAGAGTGGTAACTCCTCATTTCCTCATTTTTTCTGAGTCTGCATCTAGCATGTGTCTGCCTGAACAAATCAGCTTAATGCATTTCTCCATCTGTCGGGATATAGTGTGATAAGCTTGCATAATTTGTAAGTTAATTATTTACATATGTTCCTGAAACTGGAAGAAAAGAGAAAACTGCATGCAGGGAATGAGCAAGGATGGAGGAGAAGCTGGGGTTCACAATGACTGTGTTTACCTCAGATCTCACTGCAGCTCCAGGACAGCTTGTTGGCTCCTAAGGATTTTCAGAAAAATAATATAAATGAAAGAAGTAATCCAAAATGCAGTTGTTGGGTTTCCAGCTAAGAACAACTGATGCTGAAGGAACTTAAGGACTGTTAACAAAGTCCAAAGTTACCCTGCTGAAGCACCAGGCTTCTAAGTCTGGCAGGAGAGAGCTGGGAGCCACTGGCACTCCATGCTCCTACTCCCCTACAGCTCACTGCACTGGGAAAGCTGCTCAGATACATCCAAGGGCCAAACAGTCCCTCAGATCAAGGTACTCCAGGCCAAAAGATGCTTCCCACTGGCAGTGTATGTGCTTAAATACCCATCCACTCTATTTTCCATATTTCCAAATGCAGAATGTTCCCAAACCCAGTGGAGCAGACAGACTGATTTGGGCCACAGCTGCTCTCCTCTGCAAACACCAGAAGTTTAAGAACCTCATGTGTCTAAACGTCTTTTAGTCAGGGATTTTGGTTACATTTAGCAACAGCTGATGTCCAAAGTCAGGGAGAGGCAGAAAATTATTTTCTGGTTTTCTCCTTGATTTCACTTGCCAGTAGACTCCAGAGGGATGAAAAAGTTGGCTTGCTAGTTCCACATTCCACAGATTGCATCCAGTGTGAAGTGAAATCTTAACAATTTACCAAAGCTTTTATAATTTCAGATTATACCAAAACCATTTTCTGTGAAGGAAATATATTCCCATCAAAAGAAAATATTTTCTCCAAATCTTCTACAAATTTTTTTTTTAGCTAATTTCACATCACCCTGTCCTACAGTATAAGTAGCAGCCTTCAAGACCACATTGAAGTCAAGAGAAGATGCTACCCTGAGATGGTGCTGTCCCTTGCCACAGCATATTATAGTAAACTCATTCTCATAAGAATTCTGGCCTGTGAGAAACAAAGACTAAATTATATTGAATTAAATTTTCTACTACAATGTCATATTCCTGTTAGAATTTTATTCCTGATGCAGACTTCCCACCAAAATCAGTGAAACTCATCTTTAACCAATCAGAACAATGACAATACTTGCTGTAATTCAATTCTCTCTTCTGGGAATGAGGGTCCTGGCTGGTTTTGTTGAACAGATGATGCTGAGGAGACAATGCCACAATACTGGAGAGATTTTCTGCAGTTCTTACACAGAGAAGAAATTCTTAAGAAGACAAGTAGCACCATCCTCTGGACATCAGCGGGAATCCAGCACAAAGCAAACAGGCTTGGTTTCTCAGGTGATGCCAGAATTCAGACCTCATCATCTGTGGAGCTCCTGGTGTCTGCAGCACTTGCTGGATTTCAGCATGAGGTCTCCATCCACCCTGTGTTTAACAGTCTCACAGATTTAATTCAGTGTAAAAGAAAAGCCACCAGAGCAACAGATTAAAATTATAAGAAGAAAGAAATCAGCTAAAGAGATAACGCCAAGAAAAAGCAATATAGAGGCTGTAAGCAAATGTCTTCTGAGAGCTGTTTACCATAGAGTTTTACAGAATGTAGACCACTATCACATTCCCCAGATTAACACAGAGTCATTGAGTCAAAGCTTAGCACAGAATTAATTCTGAGATTTACATTAAGAAAGGTTTTGACTATGTAATAATATAAAGAAAATTCTGGGGTTTTTTCCTATTTCATTCAAGAATTTAAGTTCCTTGCAGAGAAAGAAATCAAAATACTAGGAAGACTTATAGTTCAAAACAATTCCTCTGTCTATAGATTCCAGGAGATCCAAATTTCTTTATGTTATTGTAATATTCCTGTTCATTTCTAATCTGTTTTCAAGTTTGCATGCAACTGTGCAAGAGCAATTTAAAAACCTAAGTTTCTTCTTAAAAACAGCACTAAATTGGAAAATTCATTCTTGAACAGAGATATCGGTATTTTTAACTGTCATGGGACAAAATAAAAGATTTAAATCATCACCCCAGCTGGAAAAATCAATGGAGAGGTTCTGGCAGTAGTTTATCAGAGAGCATTGATAATTTCTTCTTGTTCCAATGATGTCTCTAAAAGCATCTTAAATCAGGTTACCTGCTTAAATGAGAGACCTTGAAGGCTGACATTACTTGTGCAAGATGCAGAATTCATGGAAGAGGCAAAATTCACAGCTCTTCAATGTACAAGAATGCTAGATAATATCCAGGTACTGCATTAAGGGATTTCGGCAAACATCAGTTTGCAAAATCTCAGTGCTTATTATACAGTTGCTGCCAAACAAACCACCTTTTCAATAAGCAGAGATAATGACAAACCTAGGTCATATGGGACTGTAAGATCATTCCATTAGGTTTTCAGAGAGTGTCCTGAAAGGAAAATCATTTGGCCTTTTATGAAAAAAAATACAAATGTCTTATTACTTTCAATATAGAGCACAAAGGAGATTTAGCCTTTTATTTCCCTAAATACACTGCTGGTGCTAGAATGTGAATGGGAAAAACAGGTTGGTATCTTCCTCTGTTTCACAAGATCAGATCCAAGTAATAGCATTATCCTTATCAAGAAATATACAAATATTTCACACCAACAACTGAAGTCTATTCTGGGACACATCCTTGTAGATGCTGAGAGACTCTAGTTTTGGTGACAGCAATGGGAACAAATGTTCAGAGCATTTAAGGAAATGGCACTTGATTTCTGCTCCCCTATTAAGTACTTCCTATGCAGATGTCCAGCACAGATCAGGCAAAGGTTTGGGGATGGTTCCTTATAAACCTACCTGGGTCTTTGTGCAACGGTAACAATTGATTATAGCAACAGATAGGACTGTGGATCAAACTAGCAATATCTTCTATGTAGTACCACACCCTGGCTATAGAAAAAAAAAAAAAAAAGGCAAAAACTCATATTCACAGATGTAAAGGCATTTTGCCTGACTTTGAACCCACTCCAGATACTGCAATTGGAAGCAGAGCTCAAAGCACTGCAGCCCTGGCCTCTTGCCAGCTCCCTGCCCAGGGCTGATAGTGCAGGCTGCTGCTGCTGACAGAAACTCTGAAAGGGTTCAAGGCTGTGTCCCAAGACAGAATTTTGCAGCACAGATTAGGAGAGCTGAAGTCAAGGACTGTTTTCAAGGACAACTTGCAAACCCCCTGGTCCTTGCATGGAAAAAAGGAAGTTTCTTGGTTCTGCTATTCTTGTTCGGTGATTGTGCTCTATTAGAAGGGAGCCCACGTATGTGTACATACTCAGATGTGTTGTACCTTCCCCTCCATCAAAGGAGCAGACAGATGGCCCTCCTAACCTCCAGACACTCTCCTGTCCAAATGATGCTTCTCTCTTGATACTGGATGAAGATTCACTGGACATTCTTCTTGTTCTGCTCCAATCCCATTCTCCAGTGAAGTGCTTTCATGATATGGTCCTTGTATCTATAATTGCATGGAAATAGAAATGCAATTTCTTCCTCCACCTGCCATGCAATCTTCCAACAACATCCATTCATTCCTTGCACATAAATTTCTTAAATGGAAACCAGCTCAGAGCATGATCATTTCTTCCTGCAGTCAGCCTAAAAATAAAAATCTAAAGGTGAGGGATTTAAAATGATAAGTAGTGCAATGACTGCAGTCATCAGATCTAAGGAAGGTGAGAACACAGGGACTTGAGCTGCACAGTAGCTTCTACAGAAATTAATGTACTGATCACAAAGCTGAAAAACAAACGTGCTTCTGTCTTACCTTTTCTACAAAATAAGCAGAAACTGTGCCCCATTTTTACATAATACCTGTGTATTCTTCTGCAATTTATGTTGAGCAGCTATGTACATCACACTGCTTAAAGCTGAATTAGTTTTATTTAAGATAAAAAAGCAGCCTGCCCAAAACCAGACTGTAGCAGCTTTGCCTTCACAGCTCCATTGCTGGTCCAGTGTTGACCCAGATGGAGCCAGGGGAGGGAAGAGGCAAAAGGAGGCACAGGGGATGTGGTGCTGATGAAGGATCATCAGGTCTTTGATCCAAAAGGCATTACCACTTCCCCAAGGAGCATGTTTTATGGTGTCCTTTCTCCTCACACAGACTTCACCTCAGCATCTCCCTGAAAAATTGCAGCAACTGATCTCCCCAAAGGAACCCCAGTAGTCATTTTCTCCACTACAATTCTACAATTTAAAGCTGATTTCTTTTCACCATTTTGAAAACAGTAATCTGAATTTATTTTTATGATGCTGCATTTTATCGTCCACTGGACAAAAAAGTTTCAAACACCATGATTCTTCCCTTGCATTTACTGCACAGGTACTTGGAAAGGAAAATTTTAACTGCCAAATTTTTCTCTTCATTGTCATTATTCACAGGTTTTTTTGTTACTGTTGCAGGCACAAAACTCTAGGTGATGCTAGTAGAGTTGCTGTGGTGTAAGTAAAGGCTGAAATTTTCTTATCCTAGAAAACTCCTGTAGCTTCATATTGTGACCTTTTTAAAAATCTTCTCCTCTTTTGTAAATCTCTCCTCTGTGCTGGTCTAGATATATCTCCAAATGCATGGCATTTGAAAAGTAAAAACTCTACATATGCTATAATTATGCTTATTTTTGTCAAGGTCTGTGCAACTCTTTGAAACGCTTGCAGTAGGCCACAATCCAGCATACTCTATAAGGCAGAATCAACTTTTAAGGAAACAGATTAATGTATTAAATATATTTGCATAATAGTCTGCACAAGCACATTGGTGAAATTTTCAGCAATGAACCATCTCAGTATTTCCCGTGAGCTATTTTGAGCAGGCATTATTATGGCTCCTTCTGGCAGGATGCTTCAGTGTATGCAGTACATCAGTCTGATGTACTCAGTGAGGAGAAAGGGAGTCCCACAGTGGACACTGGCCAAGAATTTGAATCCTTGTAATTTTGCCAGGCAACTCCAACAAGCCTTTTTCTCATAAACAATAAGATGAAAACGTTTTATCTGTTTACCAACTTCAGGTCAGAATTCCTTTGAAATGTCTGTGTCTACTCTAGGGAAAAAGAAAAAGTTAATACTTTTCCTAACTTCTTTGCATAAGCCTTCATGTTAATATTGTCTTGCTATGTTTTATCTGTCAGGTCCCTTAAGGCCATTTCTATATGCATCTAAGCACACCACAGCTTAAATACAAAGTTTTCCCATTTAATAGTAATACTGGAATTCTTTTCTTGTCAGTTCTAGAAGCACTGTGTCCTTTGACATTTCAGTGATGCATAAACCTGGTGTCTAGAATACAAATGTGAGCTGAGAACTGCTTTTGTAAGAGAGTAGGTTTTAATTTTCTTGAAAAAGTGGTTCAACCTTTTGAAGTTCTGTTTCCAGCTTTTCCACTGGACAGGCAGAAATTGCCAGATTAGTACTTCTACATGAATGTCACCTGACAGAAGTTATTACCACAACGCCCAGGAGAGTCCAGTTTAAGTGAAATGTCTGCTATTAGTTGCCTGGCCTTCAGGTAACTGTTGCTTCTGCTTTGCAGGAGGTACTGAGCTTAAACTGCAACAGTCTCATTAAATTGCTTCACTTTGAGCAAAGGCTATACACTAAAAGCCAGGATGCAAAATCGTAGGCTCCAAGATTTTCTTTAAGCCTATTTACAGAAATGGTAAACAGAGGATTGTCAGACTAACTCCAGATCCCCACTGCAGGAGGCTGCACAGTCCCTGCTCATCCCCTGGGTGAGCCCTTGTGCTTCCAGAGAAGAGACTTAATACACATATGCATAAACTCCTCTCTGGAGAAATGTATTGCTTTCTACTGATTGCCTAAGCCTCTTGTGTTAGAGACCCTTAACTTAGTTATGAAAAGTTAAGCACTGTCTTCTCCATTACTTCCACAAAATCAAGCTCCACTTTTCTCTTAAAAAAAAAAAAAAAAGAAAAGAAAAGAAAAGCAAGAGAGAAACCACAGATGTAGTCATAGAACTGTGTGATGATGTAATGTGGTGACAGTCTGAAAGTTACTTTAACCAGGGTTATTGTTTATTATTCTAACGTAGTTTGAGAAACTGTGTTCTGGATGGGTTCCATTCTCTTCTGCTTGAATACCTCATCCAAAATTTACTGGGGTTTATTTAAAAATTTGTCAGCCAGGTTCAGACTGTGACAGTAGCTTTTTCCTAAATTAGTGGTGTACCGTTCTCTGCAGTCACATATTTTCAAAGTGGTATTTCAATGATAGTGATGTGACTTAAGGGGGAGGAGGGGAGGTTAATAGACCTGACTTGTTTGATGAAGTTGATGGAAAGGAGTATAATATGCAGGCTCCATAGCATCAGTTACTCCATAATCCCATATCGCCTAGCACACATGTAGCACGTAACTACAGAGCAACACAAAGGAAGCATCACTTTTGTCCAAATCTTAAGTCACCACTCTTAGCATGTTTCGAAAACTTTCTGAATCTCATACTCAGTTGTAAATTAAACAGTGTTATGGGAGGATAAAGAGGAGTTTGAAGTTTTTATTTAAATAGTCTTTGCAGGTAAGATAATTCAGGCTTGGTTTTCCCTGCTGCAGCTGTGAGCAATTTCCAGTCAATAAGCTGAGCAAACGGCGTCTGCTCACAGTAAAGCAACCGGCAACAGCCGCAGCAACTGATAAAGAAGCAGAAACGTGTCCTAGCAGGGATTGCCCTTTTCCACAAAGGCCTCCAGGGCCAGGCTTATGCAGGGAGACCACACACAGACAAGGGAGGCAACAAGTTCCCTGTGGCCCCAGGGCTCCTCCTCCTCCCAGCAACACCGGTCTGGCAGCCGGCACCCTGGAGAAACCAGCACAAAGTACAAGAGGCGTCAGCAGCCTCCCAAATCAGGCACAGGTGACGGCCCTGTGCCACCTTCTGAAGGCTCTCCTCCCTGAGGACAAGAACCCTTTGCAGTCCTTTCCCACCTTGCACAAGACACCTTTCTTCTGCTCAGCTTCCTTTCCGGACCCCTTGTCAATGACCACTCTTCCTTGCCTCATTCTGTTATTGTTTCTCTTTCATATACTTATAAATTACTTAGTAATATATGTAAGATTCAGCAGGCCTAAAGCTCCCTCACCATTAAATGAAAAGCAGAGACAAGCATGGCTCTTTTCTCAGCTGCCTCCCTTCTCAGCCCACTCCCCCACATCCTCCTCAGCTGTCTCCATGGGCCTCCTCTGAGACAGTGAGACATTGCTCTCACTGCTTTGGCACAGAAAAGACCCAGATATTTGTCAGCAGTATTATGCAAAAGAGCCAGATGTGACCCAAACATAGGGTTTGCCACTTGGGGTGACCCATGAGCAAAATGCCATCCAAGAATGAATTTGCCTTGGTTCTGGTGCCATCAACCACTGGGCAATGAAGCACACAAACCTATAACGAAACTGCTGTCCTCTTGTCCCAACAAAACATCAGGTGCTGACTTCTATCACACTGTCTCAGACACTTGTGCTTGCAGTTATGAGTCTTGATCAGAAGTGGGGATCCAGTCCCCTGCTTGGTTCCCAGGCAAAAGTCACAGCAAAGCTTGGAAAGGCAGGATCACACACCCCCTTCTCCCCCCTCCCCCTGGGAGCTTCAGAAACAGCACCCTTTATTAATTTCTCAGTGGCTGCGGTTTTTAAAGGAGAAAAATCATCTCTTTCAACATCATGGTGAAAAAAAAAAAAAAAGGAAATACAGACTTTGAAGTGGTGGGGAAGCACCATTACCTATTCACAGAGAGCAGTCTGGTGTTCGCTGCATTTGATAGGGAGGCTGCATGCAGCAAATGCATGTAAGGACACATTTCCTTCAGACAGCAGTAAAAGTGCACTCTTCACACTCAGATGCCATTATAAGCTACTTTTCACACAGTCAGGTCGGCTGGCTCCAACTGTCCCCTGCTCTGGGGAGACAACATCTCATCCCTCCTTACCCTTTCTTCTTTCTGAGGCATTTCAAAGTTGTTGAGAGCTCATCATCAAGCCAGGTGGATTGCCACCCAGCTTTGGTAGAAGTTCAGCTTCTTTTACCAAAATTTACCTCTTCCAGCTTTCATCTCCTACCCACTTGAAAGGCTGAAGTCCTTGATCTAGCTATATTTTATGTATCTCCAGTCTCTGATGGCATTACCAGTAGCTCTGAATTTTACAAGGAATACATGGATTCATCATCGACATCCCTTATCTTTTCTCTGCTCCTACACTGCTTCCTTTGTCCACCTATAGGTTTACTACAAATCCTGTAATACAGGCAGAATTCCCAAAATACTAAGTTGGCTTTCAAAAGTCAATAGCTGGGCCAGGTCTAAAGAAAAAAAAAATTAAATCTATATTTAAATTGTCTAAGAAATTACAGTTCCTTTTAAATAATAACAGAATCTTAGTTGAACAGATGATGAAGAGTAATAGAAAAAAAAAAAAGGTTAGCTTTATTATTGTATTTCCTGGTTATTCAGGAGTTTTTCTCTCCTTGGAGACTCCATTGGCGTTGTTTGCACTGGATACTGTAGTCAGCCTGCACAGTGTGTTACCAAAGACACTCAGGATGATATAGACACTCAAAAAATATCACAAAGATATCTCACAGGGAAATGCTGCAAATAATGAGAAGACTATGACTAGGGCTTGACATCTAGGACTATTCTCTCCTTTTCTTGGCTCTGTGGATTATATGTTTCCCTCCTATAAGCCTGGCAATAAATTCACCTTGCCCACATAGCCCTGAAAAGCCATAATTCTACAGATTTAGGGACTGCTCATTTCACTTGAAAATTTCCAAATCAGAAGTCATGCACTAGGGATACCCAAGAGTGTCCCCAGTGTTACTACATCCAGTGTCAGGACAGCAAAATCATCACTTTCCCATAGGGTTCCCCACTGGAAATGATCCAGAGAGTCAGATTGACATGCTTCCCATCTTCCCCAAAAGTGCACCCATCCAAAACCTCTTCAATGCCCCTGTCATCTTCTGCCAGCCCCCAGCAAGCCTCCCCACCTGCCTGTGCAGAGATCTGACAGACTGCGGAATCACAGGGGGTTTTGGGGAAGCAATTACAAATGAATTTTGGATTCTGGATGAAAGAGTTTGACAACAACTGCTCCAGCCTTTCTGAGGGAAACTCGGAGAAGCCAGATCCTAATCTCCCAATCCTGTCCTGACAGTGTGATCTTGCATCAGTCACTGCTATCTGTGCGTTCACCAAACAAAGCCTGGCTGTGTTCATTTACCTAAAGAACCGTAGGGATGTAGAGTGGCTTAATTAGTACTCATGCAGAACTCAGAGAACAAAGTAGCCTTATGCTATTATATCTTCAAGCCAAAGTCATCTCTGAACAGCCAGGTTAAAGGATGGATTTGGTCTATCATTCCCAGGTATTACTTTTTCTCTAAATAATAATGATTTCAGCCTTTCCCAAGTTCATAACCTGATGGGGACTGATTCCATGAAACAAGTATTAAAATTGCTTTTGACCTTCTTCCACAGAAGTAGAAATATTAAATACATACATTTAGAAGGTCACAAGAACCATTCCAGTAACACTTCTCTTCTACATGTTCTAATTGTCTCCCTACGGCATACTGGGGAAAACATGCAATTTTGTTAGAAGAACCTCACAAATGGTTGGGGTTTTACTCCTGGTTAAAATAAAAATAATTTCAACAAACCGTGCTTTCTCGGCATCGTTTGGATTCAGGCAGGATCTGAGCTCCCCCTGCTGTTTGCAAAAATAAAAGCGACATATGTCTGAGCTAGCTGAATTCCTAATACCACGTTTCTCTGGCCAAGGGCAGGCTCTAGGAATCACACTATTTGGTCTTTAGCTCAGGCTGCCTCATGGAAAGAAATAATTATCTAAGTATAAGTAAAGGCCTGTTCTTACAGTCACGCCACTAAATATGGAAAATGTTACGTTCAGGAGAGAAGATAGCTTTGCACAAAAAAACCCTATTTGACACATGAGTCAGAAGGAGAACATTTATACGAACCCAAAAAGGTGCTGACCTTAAACTATCCTCTAATCTGTGGCCAGAAGAGTATCCAGCCCTTTTATAGCAGGCAGTATTCCCACCAACATCCTGGGGCAAGAACTGAGGCTGTGGGACGCTGAAATTACTACATCCTTTGTGCAGTCTGTCCATGGGAAGATGTGCTTTATGTGTGTGAAAGTATTCTGCTCTGAGGCCCTCAGAAAAAAAAAGCCCAGTGCCCCTGCCACAGCAGTTCTAAGTGAATAGGGATCAGGTCTACAGTAGGGAGTCAAGGTTTTAGGGATGCTCACTCTGATAGAATGAAGGGTCCAGTTATCACGAGCCAAGGGTTTCAAGTCCCATTATTAAAATGCCTCTAGCACCTTGGTGTGTGGTATGAATTCCCCTTAGATTAACTACTCATTGCCTTCAGACTTTTAATTCTCCCATCAAAGAGGCAGACACCTCTGAACTGCTCTCCAGGGAAGGCTAAATTAGATGCTCTGAATCACCCTCTGGAAGAGCCCCTTGTGCAGCCCAGACAAGGAGAACGTGGCAGATCCTGAGCCAGCTGAGATGCAGGAGTGCCTTCAGCACCAGCCCTTGATCTCTCCATCTCATTTAGTGCTTTTAAAATACAATGACTTTTACTGATGTTACCACCAAGGGGGGAAGAAAAAAATAAAATTATAAAATTAAAAGTTGGGGGAAAAAAAAAGAAAAAAATTAAAACAAAGGCAAATTCATCTAATAATGATTCCCAACTGCTAAGATATTTTCCTGTTTTTCTGGTTGTATGTCAAGTCTCATTAGGCTGTGTTAATGAACTTGTTCCAGGCAAGTTTTGGCATAGTTGTTGTTTGTGGTTTTGCCTAACACATGTGAAAGGGCAAGCTAAGTCTGGCTCTTTTTCAAGTAAGTTTAACAATCAGAAAAGTTGGGTGGGAATACAAAAGGAGAAACAGCTTACAGTTTACAATTCAATACTTACTCTACAACAGTAAGAAAGAAAAAAAATTATGACAGTGTTCTGCACTTAGATTTGTCCCTCTACCATGGTACAGGGATGAATGGCATTTTTAAGGGGGATTCAGTATGGTTTTGTCTACATTTGGGTTCTGTTTTAAAGAGCAGAAATCAGAAGGAATCTCACAAAACTCCTGCTGTGCTCTTGATGCAGAAAGTATTTACACCAGCACAGCCATTGTCATTCCTAGAAAGTTTTAGTAGATTAGATACATCTTTGTGCTGTAAACAGAAAGGTCACATACCACTTTTTGGGGATAGAATTCTCCAGCTTCCAAGTATACATGGCACAAAAGAAACCAGGTATGAACAGCAGAGATATCCAAAGCAAGAGCTTGGCATAATCAGTATTTTCAATATCTCACTCCAGCCACTGCATTCCTGGAATATCAGCACTGATTTCTAAAGAAAAGAAAGTTAATGACCCTAAGAAAAACCTCTATCTCCTAAACTTTGTCTACTGCAACAGAGATATTCTACAAGAGAAATTAAAAGCTGCAACAGCATTTGGATGATAACAGAGGAGATGAGTCAGCCACATATTGCTACTGTTTGCTTTGTTTATGTTTCCCATACTACTTTGAGTCTCTCCATTATTCATTTTTACTTATTTTACAGCACTGGGATTGCAAAAACTGAGAGCTGTTACAAAAACAAGGTCAATGTCCCGTTTAGCAAAACTGTCTGTACAGCTGATTCTGCAGTCCTCGTATTGAAATTAATTGTGAGAACCAAAAACAACTGCCAGATCATAAACTTTAAGTGAAAGGCTTGCTCGATCTTCATCTAACTACTACGTGCATCAACAGAAATCTAAATTATTTGGAGATGTAAAGATTTACACAAGTCTATAATCAGCCAGGTACACAATACACACCATGCAGGACAAGCCAGCTGGTAAAGAAAAGCTAAATGAAACCTGTACCACTCAAGAGCCATGTTTGACAAGTCTGTACTACTGTCACTGACAGTAGTACACAGGAGTCACTGTGGTCCTAGAGCACTGCCTCTTCAAGACCAGTTTCTGAGGTCTATTTCTTTGTCCCACCATTATCCAGGTGACAAACTGGTGTAGAACAGGAAGATGTTTATTTCTAGGACCTTGTTACTCTCTCAGGTCCAACTCCTGCCTTATATGCCACTACCATCTCTTCAGCTCCAAGTACTTCTCAAATCAATTTAGCTCTGTATTAACAGCTATCAAAATCCCTTGGTTAACCATCAGCCAAGGAACATCTTTCCAGCCCTATTCCCTCCTCTGGCACAATGGCAAACAGCACCCAATAGTGTTTTCTTACCACATCCCTACTCATACCCAATAGCCTCCCTTTACCATTTTTTCTACCTACCAACCTCAGCAAGCAGTACAGGTGCTTAACCAAGACCTGAGAGCTTTGGCCACATGGTAGCTCTATCACATACCTTTAACAGGCCAATAAAGGTAGCTACACCACACAGCACATTGGCAGCACACAGAAACACCAGGAAAAAGCCCATAGCATCCTCCAATGCAAAGATGTTCAACCTGCCCCAGAGCAACACCACTATCCTCTACTTACACCCTTTGGGCAGTTGCATCTAGGTTTCCTAAAAACTGGCAGTGTAAACACAGCTGTGGACTTGGGTTCTGCTGAAGCCTCATTACTGCAGTTCAATTATTGCTGGCTTTTCTCCTCCAAGTTCCCAAATTACCTCCAGCCTCTATGTTGTTATAAACTAATTAGGCTTTAGTAAATCAGAAAATATGGCAGATTAGGATAATTAGGCCCTATGATTGATTACTGGGGCTGTTGTGGAATATACCAGATGAAAGGCAACGAAGGAGGGATTGGGTATTTGCTGGACAGGGCTAGGAAAACAGACATCCAGATTAACCCTGAGAAATATTGGTCTTGAGCTAAGCTCAGCCAATTCACAGTAAAAAACTCAGCATAGAAGCATCATTCCTTGGTTGCAAAGGAAAAACCAAAAGCGCAAACATAAGATGCTGAGGTGTGGGTCCTCAGCATCTCACTTAATATGCTCATCTCTCCCACCTGCTGAGGCAGCAGCCTGAGGAGTGCAGTGATGGCAGTGCTGTGTCCTTTTGGAAACCTGTCACGCAGACAGCATAGGAACAAGATAAAAACTGAGCCCTCCTCAGCTTTCCATTCCTTGAGAGCTTCTAGTGAGGCTTTGGGTCAGCCAGGAGTACCTGCCCCCATGGCCCATCACACTGAATGCTTGCAGCACCCAGCCAGGTCTCCAGCCAGCAGCCCAAACAGAGCCGGCTCTGTGCTCGCGCACAGGCGAGCTGTGACTCACACCCTCTGAATCCAGGCATGCGATTTTAGTTCCCACATGATAATAAAAGGGTAGTAACAGTCAGCTAGTCAGCTCATCACATCAGCATAGCAAAGGTTTTATTTAATAACCTAACCCAGCTCTGAAATACATCCAGTTTTAAACCAGTTTAAAATAAAACTTCTCCAAGCGGTTATGGATGAGTCAGTTGATCGTGTTGCTTTAAGTGAACTTTGATAAAATGTTCAAAGAAAATTGCTGTCCCTGTGTGAGGCAACTCTGAGTAACAGGGAATGTTTTCAACAGACAGCCACGTTTTGAAAAACACCCTAAGTAATTAGATTAAACCAAATAATTTCACCCATCCTTTCTTATTATTATGTATCCTTAACACATCTGAAGATATTTAGAAACCTGTAAATGTTAGTCATATCTGGGCAGAATACAATTACAGTTCATTGAAGCTCTGGTTTATCAAATCCTTGGGTAAAACTGTATGGCAAAATAAGAAAGGGGGAAATTACAACCCTGTCTTCTGTGAAAATTTAAAAAAAAAAAAAAAAAAAAAACAACCAAAAAAACAACAACAAAAAAACCCACCCTTTTGTTCCAGAATTAAAAAGTTCCATTGGGCAACATTAGGATTATGATTACCTAAATATGCCAAGTTATTGGTCCCTTGATAAGCACATTAGAGACAAATCCTTTTAAGATGCCAGCCCTATAAATACACAGATTTAAGAGGAAGCAGGTAGGCACTGATGAAAAAGAAACTCTTATCAAAGAGCTTTCTCTGAAAAGTATAGCAATGAGGTGTGGCTGCTTGATAAGATGAACTCAGGACCCAGGACTAAGTCACTGAACTTACACGTTGCAGTAATCAACAGGACAAAGGTTTGCAGTGAAATATAATTGCAATACCCTAGTCTTAGAAAACAGCTCTTAAGTAAAGGTCGATGAGGTCAGAACACTCAGCTAAGGCACAGGAAAACTGTTGTGTCTCCAACCTGCATGGTTTTGGGCACACCATCAAATAGTACTTTTATTCCAGATCCAGCACCCACATTAGAAATAACTGTAAGCTCAGTTCAAAGTTGTGAACATGAACACCCCTGTTCAGCTGCCACATAAGCATCTCAGGTCATGACCCCACATCTTTTGACAAAATTCCAAGTTTTGTGAGGTTGGACTACTTCAAGCCTTGTTCAAACCTAAACCCAGAATCCAGGTGTTCATTCACAGCTCTTTCACAGACAGGTTCCTTGGGGAAAACTGTAGCACCTGATGCTCTTCTTGCAGAGCAAAAGTCTAATGATTTACACTCTCAGGTAGTAAGTGGGAAGCTGAAAGTTGAATTAATGCTTCTACTATCAGAAACAAAAAGCCCTGTTTTTCCCCTATAAGGCTACACCTTGAAACACAAACACTCAAGCAGAGGTACAGGTGCACTTCTACCCTAGTAGTTTGGGAATTTGCTTGCAAAGAACAGGTTGGGGACAGTTCTAAACAAACCATTGCTGCTTTATGCTCTTTCTGAACAAGAAAGAATTTTCTGCACAGTGACAAGATTTTTTTTTTTTTTTTTAAAAAGGGTCACAAATCAGAAGGGGTGTGCATTTGCCAGTTTTACCCTTTTGACCCTGCTAGCCCTCCCCGTGTGGAGCAAGGGTTTCTAAGTAGGCACAGGGTTACAGGGAGGTATTTGAATTAAGGTTTCTGGGGCTTGGGATTTACCTCCCACCCCTGTTCTCAGCTGCCCTGACTAATGAGCCGTAGGCAGCTGCATGCTGCATACATCGAGCCGGGGCAATTCCCTGCTTAATATACCAGTTCTTTGGGGTCATCAACTTTTCTGTGCCTCAGTCCTCATCTAGAAAGACTGCACAGCCATGAAGGTACTTTTTTACATGGAAAATGTCCCCAGGAAGGAGAGTCTATGGATATGCCAAGTCCCTTTTTTCAGCCCTTCTGATATATTAAAGGCAGTGATGGCTTTGGACTTTGCTCTAATCTCTCGTCACTTGCATTTTACATATTAAGCCCTTTTCTGGGTCTCTTCTTGTGATCCTCCTCTCAAGAGCAGTTACAAAGAGGTGGGACTGACAGGTGACACTCTCAGCTCTTTCTGCAGCACTGTTACTAAAGGGCTACATTTTCTCTGCAGGTTTCTGAGGTGCAAGCAGTGAGCTGCAGTAATTAATGTAAGGCAGATATGAAGAGCAAAGAGTTGTTTCTAGTTGTGAAGAAGCAGGTTTGGTGAAGGTTCTGCTAAGACAGTTCCCACACTTGAGCTGTAAAGCAAATGCAAATGTTTCATAGTGCCCTGAGCAAACTTCACAAAGTTCAAGCCTTGCCAGCAGGATAGCTCCTCTGGGAGGAAGAGCCTTCCTCCCAGCTCCTCCTCAGTTTCTTCTCTGCTGCTCCTGTGCAAGAGAGGAAGGCACCAAGAGCTTCCTTTTCCTGGTGGCCTGCTGAAAATGTCTCCCTCCACATAAAGCCATGGAGGGACAAGCGAAAGTGTGGACAAAAGCTTAAGCTTCTTTTCCTTGTATGTAGGGATGATTGTCATTATTAATCTCACAGCAGCAGAGGTAAATACAATAACTTCATGACTCAAGATGTGCCTTAAAGATCATTCTCTATTCCTATCCCAAGCCAAAGGGGAAGAAGGAAAAAATCCTGTTGTATTCATGTTCTCATTTCTCTCGAGGTGAGTCACCCTACCAGTTAAATGCTATAAAATGACAAACATTGGTAAATAAGATAGGATTAATGATACTGATGACTCAACTGAAATAAACACACATCAGTCACAGCTCAGCAGTCTGAAAGAACCTTATGAAAAGAAAAAACCTGCTCAAATCAAAGACAAGATGATGATTGCAAATCTGCTATTAATAAATATTTTCTATGACAAAGCATTCCATGAAGTATTTATATTTCATTACGCACAACACAAACCAAGAGACTGAAAACATTGCTCATAACAATTGTGGAAAAAAAAACTATGAGAACTCTTCTTCATTTCTGCTAGGGCAATGCAATTTCTTCTTTTAAAAGCAACAAACTTGCCTTCATATAAAACCCTTTTGTCCTCTGGCCTGGAAGATTAGACTGTATTCACAGATTTGCACCTGTTTTCTAACTGCAAATCTGAGAACTAACTGGAGTGACCATCCAGCCTCAAGAGCCCAGCTCCCTAAATCATCAAGAAACTGCATGGCATAGCAGGTGCACAGGTGTGGAGTGCATGGAGGCAAGCCTGCAGCAGCTACAGGGTGGCAGATTAGCTCTTCAGTGACTGGTGAAAGAACTGTAGGCTTTCTGCCCCGGGATAATTTCAGAGCAGAGCAGCCATCATGGTCCGTGGTTGCATTGCTCTTATGGCTGCAGATATTTCCTGAGGGAAAAGCATGAACAGTGGCACAGCCCAACAGCAATGTTTTTATCGCCAGCATTTTCTCAGGAAATGCTCACCTATGCAGCTGCAATCTCCCCTCTCCAGGAATGGACTGGATAGACCCTGTGCTTCCTGCACATGCTTTCCCTCCTGTATTTTCATTTTTCCTCGATTAATAACGCTCATTCATCTGATAGTATTTTTGTCCCTAAACGGTGTCCTCATCTATCTGGGAGAGTACAAATTATAAGGACTGAGCCAAAATGAAGCCTAGATATTACAGGAATTGATGTGTGGGCTCTCTTGCAGGAGGCAATTCTTTTTCTGCTTCAGCAACAAACTCCTTTCCTGATAAAGTCTGGAGATATAAATCTTGCCTCCCAATATGTGGCTCTCACTGAAGTCACCAGCAGGTGTTTGCAGACAGAGGGTGGAATTTGCACATGGGGAAGAATCATTCGCAGTTTGCTTTTCAGAGCAGTTAAGCCTGATCTGTTGGAGATATGTATGTGAGTCATCTCACACTCACTCGCTTTCTTTCCCCTTCTGAACAGTGAGCAAACTTCAGTCTAGTAACCACATATCTGCTCTGAAGCATCTTCATGTTTTCTTCTCCAAATACTTCACAGACAACTTACAGAGGGAGAAAATTTGCACCAAAATATTGAAAAATTTTAGGCCTGATCTTGTGGAGTTCTTGTGGAGAAGTTCTGCTCAGCACACCACTCTCCCCAGCACTAAATTCATTCAGCTGTGTTTCTGACTTAGCAGCTGCAATGCAAATCTCAGTGCTGAAAAGGCACTGAGGATACCAAGCAGCTCTGCAGTTAACCTTGAGGCTGGGGAACTCCTTCAGGCACCTGGCTCTGTCACAAGCTCTGTTCTCTAATTTCTTCAGTCCCAAATCAGTTCTGCCTCTTGCAAGCATAGTTTATCACTTTTTCCACAGCTTCTCTCATTTATCAATTCTTCATTACAAGGACAGACCCTTAGTGGAAATTAAAAATCTCTGACTAGGTGGAGAAGCATCCTGTGTTAAGCGCTCTGTTTTACAATAAATGCAAGTTAATCCCTGCATGGCACAACTCTGGCATTGAACACTGTCCATTTCCTAGCTCTGCTTGGCATTAATCAGCCTTCTCTACAGGCTTTTTAAGCAAGAGGGCTTTTAGGAGGTAAGTATTGCCTATGTGGCCTTGTAACAAAACT
Source organism: Regulus satrapa (assembly GCA_013396955.1). NCBI lineage: Eukaryota > Metazoa > Chordata > Aves > Passeriformes > Regulidae > Regulus > Regulus satrapa. The sequence continues at coordinate 289,391 of VWZN01002470.1, read as the reverse complement.
CTCCTTTGGAACTTCTGAATGCTTCCCAGGGCAATTGCAATAATTTCAATAGCTCTGTGCCCCCCCACCCCCTCCTCCCCCGAGTTCATATGAAAACAATTAGGTTCTGAGAAAGCATCTACACAGCTGAGCTTACAGTCCAAAGAAATGAGGAAATCTCTCCTCCAGCTGCTGTGAATTTTACATAAAATGATCAGTGAGCACAGTCCCAAATACGGCTTCTCCCCCTGAAAATAGTTTCTCCAAGTTAATCTCTGTGACTGAGCATTTTGCCATCGTTTCTTTAATCTGCTTTGATTAGATGAGTCTTAGTAAAAAAATTGGGTTTCTGAATGCTCTGGATTATTATCAAATCATTAACAGATGCTAACTGGAGTTACAAGAAATAGCAACAGCACAGGAAGATGATTAAGATGCCTGTCCCAGATAAAGCATTATTTTCACATTTGAAGGGATATAACAAATAAAAATTTGCAACATGAAGAACTGAACACTGATAAAATAAGATAAAACAAGTGATTTATCACACTGGCACAAATGTTAAAAAAGGCAAAGGCAGCCACTGGAATCCCATAATGTGAAACAAGTATGTTCAAGTGAAGAGCTTCTCCTGCTGCTGCCCCTGGCCTCACGTCCTGATTTCCATCTCACCTGTGCCACTGTGCCTCTAAGAAACCCTCTACATCTCTGTAGTCCTTTCCAAAGAGAAATGGATCCCATAGCTTGCACTATCCAAAATAGAATAACTCCCTGTAATCTCAATTACTTGTTATTACCAAGAGAGTACAGCTGCCCTGAGGTGCACTTGAATTTTGCCTGGGTAGCTCTTGTCCTTGGAAGGAGTCATGAGGACATCTCAGGGCTATTTATGTTATTTGTTAGGCAAACCTCTCTGCATACCAGAGCAGAGCAGTACATTTTCTACAAAGTAAAATTTGAAAATGGAAGTATTCTTGTCAAGACATCAGGTTTTGAGAAAGGTGGGTTTTGGTTTTGGGGTGGTTTTTTTTTTTGTTTTTGTTTTTTTTTTTCAACAGAGTCATGTCATTTACATCCTGGTGGTTAGGAGATGGGACAGATGAAAGAGCCAGGTGAAACTCCTTTTCCTACACAGTGGAGGAAGAGCTGCAATGAAATCTTTCGACCAGGAAGAGGGATGGGGCTTAAACAAGAGACTCTCACACTCCAAGCACAAAGTGCCTTATAGATAAGGAACAAAAAAGCAGTCTGACACCTTGAAAATCACTGCAAAACAGAGTAGTCATCTTCTAAGTCAGTTCTGCATATGCAGCAGGCCTGAGTAAAGTGGTTTCATGCAGAGAACAGTAATTGAAAACAGTCATTGAAGTGGTAAACAAAACCAGAATGCTAAATATGAATGCGCAGTAAGTGATGGTGTAGGTTTTCCTTCAATATTAAGGATTTAAACCCCACAGTGTATTTGCAATAACCCATTCTTGTATTTAAAACATTTTGTCCCAGATAGCTCAAAAGCCTGCTCCCTCCTGGCACGGAGAACAATAGTTTTCTATTGGAAGCTGGGGATAACTTGTTCTAGGGTGAGAAATTCTGCAAAGTTCAACCAAGGCGCTCACAGGCAAATGGCGTCTGTAGCAAGAATAGTTGGTCAGAACTTTTTTTTTTTAGTTCTTGTCTGAAAAAGACACCTCCAACAACACAGAGCCACATAGCAACATGCTCGGGCATTGACTCTGCACTGAGTCAGAGGGAAGAATGCCATTTCATGACTCACCAGCACCACTTATGCTGCATTGTATAGTGCTAAATAATCTAATCTGTCTATCTACTTGAGAGCCTTTAAAGAGCACTAGTATGCAATGTAAAGAGTTTTCATTGGCATACATGAAAGGCATTAAAATCTGGATCGCACTCAATGGAAAGCTGCCTTCATTTCCACTGGGAGTTGGACCAGAGTTTATATATGCAATGCATCATGTTTGGGAAAGCGCTTTGGGAGAAAAAGGGAGGCTTTTAAAATCAGAAGGTAATAGCTATCAAAGACTGTGGTTTCTGGACAAAGTCTTGTTCTCAGGTATTCTGCATTATCTGCAGATGCAGATCTCTCTTTGATGTCGATGAGAAACCAGCTCATCAGGGGAGCCCAATACTGACAACCACATCTTCCCTTGCAAAGGAGGCAGGGGACAGTTGGTCCTGAGCTCCCCGGACAGGCATTGGGTTTCCCTGCACTTTCCTGCAGGTGGCACTGCTAAATTTTTTAACAAAAGTGAATTTTGTGAACTTGAAGTTCTCAATAATTTAGTAATCTTATCTGACTGGAAAACCCAAGCCAAGGCCACCATTTCCCTATCCCAGCAATATTCCTCACAGAGGCACAAAGGAGCCTGTGTCTGATTTTCAGTGAAAATCCAGGGGGGAAGAAATGAAAGACCAAGACTTGTACTCATGTAATCAACTGTGTACTTTCCTGCTAGGAAATCAGAGCAGATGGACAATTCTGGATCTAATTTCCTCTCAAGATGACAATTATAGGATCTCCCTTCCTTCTAGGCTACACAGTAATATGCAGGTGTGTCAGACATTTCTTGCCTCCAGTATAAAACTTGTGCTTCCCTTTCAGTTTACAGCCTTGGTTAAATTAGAAATGCTGCCTACTGTTGGCTTCTGCTAGCAATTCCAGTGCCTCACAAACAGTGCTGTGAGACTACCACAAGTGCCATGTTGCTCCTTATCTGGCAGAAGAACCATTTCTTCTTCTCCAACTCTACTGGAAAATCTGGATATTTGCAGCAAACTAAAACAATCAATCAGGGATGGAAAAATCAAAGTGGCAGTGGAATAAAGAGCCATCTGGAGGGGAAAGGATAATTCACTCCAAGGACTGCTCACTCCTCATCAGCCTTGGGCATCCCATGTCAAATCCCTGTGCCACAGAACTTAGCATCTGCACAGAGTATACATTTAATGATGATACAAGAACCACTCAAGAAAACATCTCCACATGCAAGAACCAAACCCTAGTTGCCAGTTGCTACTTAGAAATGGGCTGAACTAGAAGGGGAGTCCCAGACAAATCCAAGCATGTATGAAAATGTCAGCATAGCATTTTCCCTGCTAACACTATCTACTTATCATCTGATTTGTAACTTCTGAATATCTTCTCTGAAGGTCAATACTTTTCTCTCTGAATAGGCAAATTCACAAGCTTTCAGAATTTATTTGAGAAGCATCATGTGTCAGGAAGTTTCAAATTTTCAAGAATTTATGTTACAAAAACATCCCTCTCTTGCACCACTTATGGATATGTCGCCATCAGTTTCCTTGATCCCCTTTGTTATCAGATGCAAGCAACAGTAACTAGCAGGAACACATGCCTTTGGAGCATCCTACACAGAAAGCCTAGACCCTGTCCAGAGGCTGTCAGTCCAGAGAAACTTCCAGTTTCCCCCCAGACTGGCTGCTTTCCTTACTATAGGAAAGGAAGTCAGGCAGTAATCTGAGCATACCAAAATTATAGCTTCTCTGGTGGCCATATTCATGGAAACATGAGTATAATCATAAGCAGAAGCAAGCTTGTGTCATGACTGCCTTCTTTGTACTCTTTCTTTTGTTAATGGAGGGTCTCTCAAGCCAGCTTCTTATGCCAACACTGAAAGGTGAGAGCAAATAATATTCCTCTCTTCCCCTGTTGCATCTGCATTCATTTGACAGGCACTCAACCCAAGGACACTTCTTTGTCTTCCAAGGTAAGCTCTCAAAAAATTGATGCTGATGTATCTTTTAAACCCTTAGTTTTTACTATCATCATGGGATTCAAATTTCTGGAGAAGAGATTTGACTTATGAAGGATGGCAGCATTGGCAGCTCCAAAGTTCATTTATCCTCAAGTGCATATATATCAGCTGAAATGAGTTTCAGAGGACCGTTCACTTGAACTGATTTACAGGTACACCAGCAGACACAGAAACACTTCTTTCAATGACATAATTTTAATAGGCCAGGAGCATTTTTGCTGCTGCAGCCAAGATGAAGATATTTTTATTTTGCTTGTCAGAAGGGAAGCTTTACTTTGCATGCATTTGGCCTTAGGAATAGAGTTTCCTGACAGTATTGCCAGGAGCACATAATTTTTGCAACAGAGGCAACACTGGGAAAATTATGTGCTTCACTGGTCTTGACTGGAGTCCATAAATGCTTTTGCAGCTGTCACAAAGGACCTGAGCCAATGTGTCCAGCACAGGTGTTCTGAGTGGCTACATGATTCCAGCACTGCCCTTCTCTGTCCTGAGGCAGAGGGAGCTGCACTGGATTGCTCGTGCCTGCCAGCCCTGGGGCAAGCTGCCCAGCTCCATCTCGAAGGACACAAAGGTGCCTGCAAGACTGCATGCACTGCCATCACAGGCAACACCTTGGAAGAGGCTCTAGCAAAGGTGCAAAAAATGCTTTATTTGGATATACTGGGGTTTTTTTCAGTCCCAGGGATCCCAAACTACAAGCAAACAAAGAAAGTTCTTCCCAGATAGTCAGTGGTGCTGTGCATCAGCTCACTGGACAATCAGACTCCTAAAGCAGAAGTATGAGCAATGCCCATGCAGTGCAAGGCTGATGGTGACATGACAGGAGAGAGTTTGTAGAGGGAAAGGATAAATTGCATAACATTTCCCATCTCCTCAGCAATGTCAGCACTTCATGATGGCACAGTTTTGTATTTCTTAGGTGACATTTTTTCCTCCCATGAGAAAAGGAAGCTTTTCAGCCCTGGCCTTTTCATCTCCAAACTAAGTCTGTGGGACAAATTTTCAGCTGCTGACTTAGACAAATTCCCAGAGCTTTCCACACCAAGCTATGACTGCGGGGTTTGGTCACTATTCTACATGAAGTCATTTTAACTCACATCTATGCCACTGTTCATGTAAGAGGTTGCCAAAGTCCATGTTATTCCAGTGTCTCCTCAAAGCTCTGCTTTAAGTAAATGCAGTTTTTTCTCTTTCTGAAGGGTGGTGGGGAAAAAAAATAGAGAACTGTGAATGTGAAAGCTAATTCCCCGCTTAAACTTCTCAGAGGAGAATGGGATATAAGTCTAGGGAACATTAAGTGTTGCTAGGTAGGGACCATTTTTCAGTCTTCTGTGACAATAAGCATTTTGCTGACATTTAACTAATAGTGCCTGTGGACAGAATCATTGGCCCTGTAAAGGATCCCATACCTTGCTGTCACATTAAACTCATGTCAAATATGATGCATTCACATTATAAATATTTTAACAGCAGAGACATAGTCAAACTTGCCTCCAGATACACAGGGCTCAGCCCGACCCAGCTGATCACAGAAATGCTTCACCCTGGAGCAGGGCAGGGGGTGGTGAGATGAAAGAATATTTTTTTACTCTGGTTTGTCTCAGATGCTTCAGCACTGGGGTTGTTGTACAGCAAGACATAATCGGGTACTTGGATGGCAGACAGCCATGGCCCTCATCAGCAGCACTGAGGTGAAAATTATCGTGCTATAATTCAAGCCCTGTCATGCCTCATTGCTTAATTATACAGTTCTGATTACAACGGAATCATCTTTCTATAGTATGTCCCAAGCTGACATCACTTTGATTAACAACTCATTTATCTGATTACACAGTAACTCAATAACATTTTGAATTGGAAGGAAACCAGGAAGCCCTTTCATGCCCATTCAGCTTCCTCACTAGTGTGCATATAAGTACCCTGTAATTTTATCATCTATATTTATAGCTTGAAGAATGTTTTAAGGACCTGGAGAATGGAACAAGCAGTAAGGTACAGAGATTTGAAGATAATAAAACACCTAAGAGCCATGAGAGAAAGTGAGAGATCCTACAGGGACCTGTGGCATTCCTGCAGCTGGTGCCATCTTTAAGCTTATGTACGTAACCATTTGTTACAGAAGGACTCAGACGCCCCAGGTATGTCATAGCCCTATTATGTTCTGAGCAGGCTTCTAATTGAGGAGAGTCTGTTTCAAAGAACTCACGGTCTTAGGCTTTGATTCAGCAAAGAACTGAGGCATTAAGTCTCTGACTTTAGGCTTCATTATCATACCACCTCTTGCAACACCAACCCTTTCTTTTATGAATCTCAACGATTCCCATAATATGGTGCGGTTCAAATCTTCAAAGTGCTATAAAATACAAGTAAATTAAGCTTTAAAACTGCCCCAGTGAGATCAGCAGACAGTTGTTTCAGAAGCAGAAACTGAGTCATAGAAATATGATGTGACTCACCCAAGGCCCCATGTTAAATCACTGATAGTAAGTCAAACAGAGAAATGTTAGTTCCTAAATCTGTTAGCCCACCACATCTTGCTATTTTTTCTTTATTCATCCATTTGCTTTAGGTAACTTCCTACATATGCTGTTGAAATAAGAGAAGATGGCCACTGCAGATGACCATACAGCCTTAGCCATGGCAGGATTCAAAGGAGAGAACTATGGGACATAGCAAGCACATTCCAGCAAAGAGGATGCCCATCAGAAAGGGCTGGTTAAGTGAGACAGTATTGAACAGAAGTGCACTCATTCCATTGAAATTCCCAGTTGGAGTCAAGGCGGCTGACAGAGCCATTACTTGGTTCATTCCTCCTACTTGACTTGAACAGTGCTTCAGGGAACAGGGATGTCCACTGCAGTGGCTGACATCTGTCTGCAACCCAGAAGGCTTTCCATTGCCCCATGTTTCCCTAAAAAGCTAAGGCACTGACCAGAACTGTTGAGACAATTTTAAAAGTCATGTAATCAAAAACTGTTTTTTAAATAAGATCTATGACAATTTTTTTAAAGCTGTTTTTTTTCACTCCAGCTTGTTCAGAACAGTTTTGATAACAAAATCATGCCTTTCTGCATTCCACTCAACAGTTTTAGCTGATTAAAATAGCACTCCAGTTTGTAACATCCTGAGGAAAGGGATGTCTGCTGCACAAAGGGATGTCTGTGTAAGGTGGTGGTAACACCAACCTCGTATGTTGTTCATTGTCAGTTCATGATCGTTATTACTTCTCTTACCCTTTAAATAAAGCTCTATTCAATTTCCAAGGCATTTCCAAAGCCAATGTGTGGTGAACACATTGTTATCAACTCTGCATACAAATGTTGTGGAGGCATGTCATTAGTTGATATCTGCAGGCTGCTCTGAGTTTCCAAGACAGAGTTATATCCACTAAACCCTGGATCAAGCCCCTCATGATGTGATGTGCTGCACAAATGCATATGAAATAATTTGCTGTCAAAGTTCACAACCTGTGTGACTGATCTGATGCAGCAGGTGGGACTATCATGTTCTCCAGTTGTTTCCTGGTCCAATGTCTGTTTATTGACCTCCTTGCAGTTAATATGTGAATACTTCTCATTTCTCTTCTTAACTACACAGACATGGCATGCAGCCTGCTGCAAGAGAAAGATGAAGTTCATCATGTGGATACTCCACTTGCCTGGAAATGTTTTCCTAAGTGCCACTGGAATTGAAGTGCTGTGTACGCATTCATGGCAGATTGTAATTGAACTGAACACAAAATGGCAGCTCCATGAAGATTACAATATCCTCTAATATATTTAGAGGGGCAGCAGAAAGTAAATCATCAGCATTTTACCATCAGCACCGTGTGAGTTCATGCTGAAATGTAAAATCGGGGTATGATCAACTTTATTAACTATCAGCAGGAAGAATCCACAAGAAAATTTCTAACCTGCTTCAAAACCATCAGGAACAAATCCCCACTGTACAGCCCATTGCAGTAACAGTTACTCAGCTGTCTTACCACACAAAACCATCTGGCTTTGGTTTTTGTCCACAACCCAACATTCATTATTTGAAAGGCTGGAAAATGTCTCAGGCCGAAAGTTATCCAGCTCTGAGCAATTCTGTACAGATTGGGATTGTGGAGTGAGAACCATCATTACAGATGTTGGGATCCACGGATCTTGGTACAAACCCAAACTCGTAACTCACAAACACCCATCCCTCCCCAGATCTGAGTAAATGTGCAGTATCCTGAAGGGCTGAAGCCACTGCATTTGCTCTAGACATGCTCTGCTTTCTAATGGGGAATAAAAGACAAATCGCAGTGAAAACATGATTGTGAAAACTGATTGCAGGACCCGTCCTGCTTCACTTCTAGCCCAAGGCGTCGATGCTAGGGGAAGACAGCTATAAACAAACTGCACATAATTATTCCATTATTACAGTACATGCCTACTGCGTGGGTGGGAATTCTTCTCTTCTATCTGTAGTATGTTTCCCTGCCTAGCTTCCTCCACCCCCCATCATCTGTTCAATTAAGTAAGCCAACCAAAGGACATTACCTCAGTGTATTCACAGGGCCTACCAAAGCAACAGCAGACAATGTTTAAGGAACCTTCAGACAGGTGTGCATTCGTCTGATTAGTAATAATAGAAATAATAAGAAGAATAACAACAGCACTCCCACAGCCTCCACATTCTTTACTTCTTTTCTATGACTTTCCAGCTATACTGGGTGTAAGCTATTTGCATTATGTTATTATTTTTTGAAGAGAAGTCATTAGGGAGGGTGTGAACATAGAAGCACACTGCATCTGGCTACAAACTTTGACTCTTCCTTGCATACCAGGGTTAGGGTCAGAGAATTAAAACTCTTGTAATGTGGTGTTATAGTATGATATACCTCATCCAGGGCCAGATTCTTTACTCATTTATATGGATTGAAATCAGGATATCTGCTTCAAATCAGCTGAATATTACAGAGTTGGAATTGTAAGAAGAAAGTTTCCCTTCTTTTGAAAAAAAAAAAAAAGGGGGGAGGGGGGGGAGGTAGGAATAGAATGAAATTTTTCTTGTGGACAGGTTGCTTTTACATATTTATTCCCACAAGTATATAGTTTTGTTTGTGTGGCTAATGACAAGGTATATTAATTGTGGGAAAAAAACTATGTATGAAATGGTGACCAACAACCTCCTTAGAATATCCTAGTGCTTCCATCAGCTGAAAGGCTTGCATAATGAAACAGAAGTTGGATAGGTCTTACTCTTTCTGTTTAAAAATGAGATGGACTAAGTCTTTATAGGGGAAATGTTTCTCCCACCTCCAAGCCTCAGTGGGACTGGCTGGAGAAGATGTTGCAGCACTCAAGAGTACCACTACTGGATACTAGAAATCCTAATAAGTGAATAGTCCTAAATTATAAATTAAATCAGCAGTGTTCCTGAATATTCCTGGATCAAAGAAGTTTTTTTTTTCTTCCTCCACTTAGACTAACATCACACCAACTAGGAGGGGTACCTCACCCCACAAGAACAGGCTACAGTACAGTTACCAGCCTCATATGTATCTCAGCAATTTGACGTTTCTTCTGTTAATTGATGCACTAGAGGCCTTGTCCAGTTTCCAATCCCTCGAATTCACACTCAACTTTCAGTTTCTAGAAGATCATAGACGGATGTTATTCTACAATAGCAGGGATATGAGGCAACACCTTGGCTGGCACATCACTACACTTTTCAAATATGTTCACCTGTAGGGTAGGTGGGTCATTAACTTCTTCAAAGACTGCATTCCTCTACCAGCTCCCTTCCAAATGAGCCCTACTTTTTCTTAACATCTCCTTATAGAGTAAAGGTTCATTTATTCAGCTCCAGATCATTCCACATGGACTGTCCAGGACAACATGCTGCCATTTACAGCTGTGCACCATGGACATAGGATATTGTGCTGTCCCAAGTAAGTGTTGGTTCCTCTTACGTGTACTGCTGTAAAGGACTGTGAAAAACAGAGGACAGTGGAAGACAGTCGCCTGTTCCCTTGAAGGACAACAGAACATACTGAATTCTGAACACGCAAAGCAGTTGTCTTGGCCAAAAATGAAGAAAACAGGATTCATGCATCTTCCTGATCCCTCAAAATTTTTGCAGTCAGAAGGGTTTGCTCATAAACCTATATTTAACTTATGAATTAACAGAAAGTAAAGGATTATTCTCCCTCATCCAGTATATTCCCATTTTGTGAAGAGAAATAGATCTCAGTGTAAAGAAGATGGTTGTTCTGCCTTCTGCAGAACTACTTTTCTTCATCAAAAGAGCAGTCTATAATTAGCCAGTCAGGATTTGAAACACAATTTTAGCTTTTAGATAATTTTGTAGAAAAAAAAAAATCTACAGCCTTTTAAACAGTAGTGAAGGGAATTATTTCTGTTCAGATAAAGACTAACATTTTGTGCTTTGGAGTTGGGTAATAGCAAACAAGGCTTGCATTTATTATTTGCGAGGTAGACTAAATTTGTGGCAAGACTGGACAAGGATGGTGTGACTTTAAAAAGGCCTGCTTTCCAAAGGGCTTCAGAAGACATCTTACTATCACTAAGATCTTCAAAAATGCTGCTCAGCTGACATCTAGAGCTACAGGCAACCAAGTTCATGCCAGAAGCAACCTCTTCCTTCTGACACTATCAAGATTTTTGATAGCATCTTAACTAATGCTTGAGTCCTGTCTGGGCAGGATTGAACCTACATACTCTCCCAATTGTCTCAGGGTTCCAAGCCAATAAATATATTCTAGGTATATTCTGTACCTGGACCCAAATTCATGGCTAGGCTTTGTACAGTATACCACCGGTGAAAAGGTGATTTTATATTTATCACAATCCCATTTTAAGCCAATCCTAGGTAATTACTTTTAGAATGGGGGATAACTACATTTATTCCCTTTTCCAACAGCTCAAGAGGTGGAAAAACAAAAACCAAATGTCATGTCTCCTAAATGGTAGACCTAGCTCTGAATACCTTGGTACCAGTGGAAGACATGTCCCTCTCCTCAGTGGGCAAAAATTCTAACAGCAAAATTCCGCACAGTCTATTCCAGGACTGTGCTGGAGGAAAGTGCCCCATTCAAGGGGCCTCACTGTTGAGCTCTCCTCCCCTCTCTGCATGGTAGGGAAGTCTGAGCAGCCCAGGGTCAGGGTGCCATGAGACAGCAGGATGCCTGGAACTGGGCGATGCAATGTCTATGAGCCCATAAGGAGTTGGCCCAAAGGGCCTCAGTAGTATTTTGTAGAGAAATGAAACAGACTCTAACCATTGCAACACTTGACACCAGAACCTGCAAAGTCAGCTGATTTTGAGAGAGACTTGCTGGTGAACACAAGGGCTGGCAACATGTGCTTTGTAGTCTCATGTGCTTTGAAACTGCAACATCTTAAACACCAGGCTGAATATGTGGCAAATTATTCGGTTTTCCTTCTTCTACTATTTTTAATAAAATCACAGTGCTTGCTAGAGAAAACCCTCTCTCAAGAAGCTCTATTGGTAAAATCAGTGAAACATATAAGTGCCCTTTTCTCCATTTAACAGCCTCTTTCAAACTCCTCTTTCCAGCCCTCCAGTTGATAGAAGAAGCTAAGTGCAGCCTGATCAAGTACACTAGGAACTTCCTTCTGGTCCTGGGTTGACACCACGTTACTGCCTGACCTTCATCTCCGTGGGAACCCATTTCCCTCTGTCAGCTCTGTCATCCCTTGCTCTTGTTAGACTAAATTCTCCTAGAGAAAGACTGCTTCTCATTAACATGAACTCTTTTACTTAGCTTAGTAGAAACCTGACATAAACCCATGAGTTTTAATGCTTAAATTATGTAATTGCCCACCTAGGGGAATTTAAAGAAGCCAGCTACTAATGATACACTCAAAGATGATCCTCAGGCTGGGACTTCTTTAAGCTTTGGAGCAATATCAAGAGCCTGGAAATAATTCCCAATATTTAATTTGTATGTCTTGATTTTCCAGTTCTGATACAAATGCAGCTAGCAGTAGCTGGATTTCAAGGAGGAGGCCTCTATACTGCCAAGAGAGATGATTTTGTGCAGCCCTTATCATTCCATTTTCCAAAGATGCCCAGAAAATAAAAGAAGTTAATAAACATCTTTTAACACTCAGCAGGCTGCAGGAGAGGCTGCCTGAGTGCATGTGAAGTCTGCACTGTCTCAACCTTGAATGCACTGTCTGTTAGAAGTGAATTGCACAAGCTCAGATTTCCTCAGAAAACAGCAGTTTGTTATTGTGGGCCTGCAATAAGTTGCTACAGCACTGAGAAATATTCCAGATAAGCAAAATCTTCAGAATGTAATACAGTGTGATTGCTTTCAGGAAATGTTACAATGCTGACCCTGCTACATCTGTGAGTCAGGTTTGCATGGCAGGCAACTGGTCCCAGGGGATGAGATTTCTTCACTCTCCAAAAGTCAAACTCCAAGATCTGGTCTAATCACCATGGGTTCACTATTTCACAAACACTGAAAAATTCACGAGCAATTTCACCCCAGTTTCTTCTTCCCTTTGACTTAATGCAAAAGTTGTCTAGGTTGAACACACATTTCTGTACCCTGTATCCTAGTCCCAGAGATGGCTTACTCACACATCCCCAGCACTGAACCTTGAAGCTAGAATCAAGGCCATCATGATTTTTTCCCCATTCTGGTGCTTGTGTTCACACTGCTCAGTTGAAATGTTTTCACACATGGTTTATCAGTCTGAGATGCAGGTGTATAAACTGAGATGCAGATCATCATACCTGCTTTCATAGAGTTTGACTGATACTTTCAAGAGTTAACTTTCAATGGGAGATTCATAATAATAATGGATAAAGGTTAAATGACAGCAATAATCCCAAAGTGTCCACCATGAAAAAAACCAAACCAAACCAAACCAAACAAACAAAAAACAAACCCTAACCAACCAACCAAACAGAAAAAATCCTATTACTTTAATCTGATTCCTTCTTGAGCAGCTTTACTGAAATTCAATGACCAGATCTGAAGAAAAACAATACATTTTTAGGCAGATTCTTGATTTTCAATTACCTTTAAGCACGGCAGTACCAAGGCAGAGAGTGAACAAGGTAACAAGGTGACAAAGTGGTTGGTTAACAAGACAAGGTGGATCTGAAGATTCAACATTGAACATACTTTTTAGTAATGATGGAAGTATTTTTATTACAAGACCTGAAACACATTTTATTAATAAAACATCATCTTATTTTTTTACCAGTAAGTCTTGATTTTTAAGCATTAGACAGAAGACTGAAACATGCTGTGAATTTCAAACACTCAAAAAATATATCCCAGAAAATCCTAGGATATAGATCTGCTTTCCATCACTGTTTGTACTGACAAAATTTGGGCTGGCATCTAAATCCAGGTACATCTTAAAGTCTTTCTTATGCCAGATTTCTGAGCCATGTGCCCGGTACACAAGATAACAAAAATCATCAAAGAGATACTAATTTTGCAACCAGTAACAATAAATCTCATAATCCTGTAGGATTTTTTTTTTCTTCTTTGGTCTCCTTCCAGTTTGATGACAAGGATTCTGATCCAAGTAGAAGACCCATTAGAAAATATTTGTGACATGAAGTATTAGAAACATGAAAGTAATTTTGGATCAATAAGACATGAAGGAGCAACCCTTAGAAGCAATAGTAGTCAGATCAACAAACAGGATTGCTGCTCAGTTGAACATGGACATTCTAACAAACAGAAAAGATCCTTCTTTTGAAGGACTGGGTAAACAGCATGATTTACTGACAAATATGAGAAAATAAATGTATAATTGACTGAGGCTCTGTCCTTCCCCTTAAAGTAGTCTTCTCATCAAATGTTGACTGAAAAAAATGCTCCTTGTACTCGCCTACTCCAACTGAACTTTCTAGTTCCATTTAAGTTGTTTCTTATAACCATTACTCAGTTTGCTCGCACAAGCAAGGAGGCTTGGGGTACAGAAGGAGTTGGGAGGGGACACAATCCAGGCCAGTTGACCCCAATTGACCAGAGATATAACCCAAGCGATACAATATGACATCATACACAAAAAGCAGAGAGAAAGACAAGGGAGGGGGAAGGACTTTTGAAGTGAAGGTGTATGCCTTTCTATCATGCATGGTGGAGCTCTGCTGCCCAGGAGATGGCTGAACACCTGCCTGCCTGCGGGAAGCACTGAATTTATTTCTTGTTTTACTTTGCTTGCATGTGCAGCTTCTGCTTTACCTATTAAAATGTCTGTATCTCCAATCCACACGTTTTCTCACTTTCACCCTTTCAATTCTGTCCCTTATCCCTCTGCAGGGACAGTGAATGGCTATGTGGTGCTCAACTGCTGGCTGAGGTTGAACCATGGCAGGGGAGGAAGCACCAAGACCCAACTCTCAGCTGTGTGTGGTCACAATGACCCTGCAAAGCACTTAAGCACCTATTCAATTCAGTGCACAGGTATGTCTTCATTGACTTTGCAAGGACAGGTATGCCAGGTATGCATCATCATACAGGGCAAAGCTCTTCACACAGCAGTTCTCAAATGCTTCATGTTATAATTCAGTTTCTGACATTCTCATGACTCTAAATATTCATCCAAACAGTTTAGTATCTGTTGAGTCAGGACGCCACTTGTAACCCACTTGGGGCATGACCTCCAGTCTCAGAAGAACTGTCCTAAAGCCCTGGAAGCACACATCGAGTTTCTGTGGTGATTATATGTCAGTGTGTGACCACTACACAAGCAAGGGAAACCTTCCCTCTCTCATTACTGAGGCTGGTTTGGGCACTAGTCCAGTTCTGCCAAGTCCTTTATCTTCCCATGTAGTTAGTAATCAGTTTGTTTCCACCTCACCCATATTTACTCTGGTAGCTGAACATCATCCCAATAAGGTGAGCAGCTCATTTTGTATTCCTTTTCCTAATTGGAGCCTTTAGGCATCAGATCATGTTTGTGCAAGACAGCAGAATACCTCAAAGAATTCCAGTTCTAGTTGATTGGGGCAGTAGAGAGCATTAATATATATCATCTTCTGCATTTAAGATGAATTGGTTTCTATGACCCAACACTTCAGATGAGTTTTAGGTACCATTTTATACCACTGGGACAGAGCATTCCCATATATCTGAAGTATCTAGTATAGCTCCAGTTTCAACCTATGATTCTAAGCACAATATAACAAATTAACTAACCAAAGGAGCCAATAACCAGATGTCTCATGCTAAGAGGTTAATAGCAGAAAATTAGCACAAAGGAAAATGTCATCTTAAATGACCATGTAACTGTCAGATACTCCAAACGAGGAATGCTGGAACTAAGTATATGCACTCTGCTGCAGTAGAGAAAGATGATCAAAAATCAACATTTGTCCAGAGTGGAAATTTTTACCTTGCATTCATGAAACCAGCATTTAGAAAAAGAAATTTTAACACTTTCAAATACATACCATCTCTTATTTTCACCTTCATTTTCCATGTAGACAAGTATTTTCTTATAAAAACCAACACTTTCAGATTCATTAGCTTAAGTGACTAGACTACAAGCTGGACAGTCCTTGAGACTCCATTTATGCTCTGCAGCAAGACAAGACTTCTCAAAGGCAACCCTACCCCCTCCTAATCAAAGTGGGTTTTGTCACCTGGTATTTTTTTCTTACCCTTTAATTGACTGTTGCCTTGTTTACAGCTTGAGAGGATAAATACAAATACCACCACCCCCCTCCGACTTTCTCTCTCCCATTTATTTATTTGTGTCACTCTTAGTCATCTACTCTCTAACAAAGTAGTCCTATTCTTTTCGGTTTCCTCCTGAGGGAAGTTTGTCCCTGCTTAATTATTTTTGCTGCCTGTTCTCAACCCCCCTGTGTTTCTGCTGTCTCCTTTGTCAAGGCAAACTGCAGTTGGTAGTCCTGATTGTAGGGCTGACAATTCACACTAACAATTCACACTATGCTGACTAGTTGTGCAAGACATTCAAGTTAGGGGAAGAGAAACTCCACATATCTTGCGTAACTAACCAAAACCATGTAAATTACTACTGAATATGCAACTAGGACTGCTCTGCTTCCTACAGCAAAAACAAAAAGGATGGGAACTTCTTGGTAGGCTTTTGTGTGTGTCCTGCTTCAAAGTCAAGAAGAGCTGAGGCTGTAGGAAGAAGCAGGAATGCTCCACAGAAAATTTAAATACAGTCTGAGACAGGGTGCCTTCCTCTCTTAGCCCCTGCTAGTCCTATTTCAGTGTTGTGGTTGTTACCTCACAGTCCCTTCTCCATCCCTGTGACCCCTGACTGCCAGCTTGGACACCAGAGCAGCTCCTACGATTCTCAGCAACCAGCCCCAGAAAAGCCCTGGTTCCTTGTTCTGCCAGACATGCCTTTCTACTTGCACATCCCCTCTCAACCCATCCCAGTGGCACAAACATCCCATTCCAGATGTGCCCCCCCCCATCCCTCCTCAGATCTGTCCTTGCCCAAAGATAGTGGAGGCTCAAACAGGCAGCATGTCATAGGAGTAGGAGGATGCCCTCTGACAGACTTTACCCTGGGGAGGTCAGTAATTGGGCTTACAGGACCAGTTACCACAACTGACCATGTCTCTGACCGGCTCTTCCCACATAAACAATTTTCAATCTTTGTTCTGAAGGACATGGCTAGAACAAGAGCCACACTTCTTAAGAATTCTCCCTCAATGGCACCTGAAAAGAGATGAAAATAACATGTCCAATAAAAAGCAAGAGCTTTTGAAGTCCTCAGAATTGGCTTCATTCCCACCTTTCCCCCCCTTTTTTCTAAAAGCAGCTGAGTTGTAATGTCTGACTGGATGGCAAATACGATGCTCTGTCATGCTCTTGAGATCAAATGCAGGCAGAAAGCTGCTCACAAAAGTTCATCAGCCTTTGAGTGACTTACAGGAAAAAAATGCGACTGATTTTTCAGCAGGCGCGGGTGTTGATTATCGGCACCCGCAGCGAGACAGCCACAGGAGGGGAGGCTTTCCCATGAACTAGTAGAAGGCTGGTATGTCCCTCTAAGCTGATTAAATAACACAGTACTTAGTCTGCCCCTTGGCTGGGCATCTTAGGTAAGAGTGAATTGTGAAATCCCAGCCCAATATTGCCCTCTGACATTTGCTTTTGAAGAAGTTAACACAGAAACCTCAAAAGCAGGTTTCAGTGAAACACACACAGGTCCTGCATCAACCCTATGTGAGAAAGTGTATTTCATCCTTCCCAAGGCCCCAGAACTACACTGGGGTCCTTGTCTCAATGTCAGAACTACCTTGATCCCATGGAAATCCACATGAATGCAGAGAGACCATAAACCCCCACATGAGTCTCAAGCTGAATCTGAGAAAAGAGCTGGTTGAAAACACCAAGTAACTGCCATGTATGTTTACAAACCCCAGTCTAGGTCTGGGTATCTGGCTGATGAATAGGGATGGCAGCAGATGGCTGCAGGGGTTCCCATCTACACCTTTGAGCCCTGCCCCTGCTTCGAGACAGCTCAGCTGCTGGTGTGGTAGTAATTGAACCACTGAAAATTACAGCCTGGTGTATTAAGGAGAACCAAAGCCAGTGCCAGTTTTTTTCTGTTAGTATTACTGGCCTGAAAACTGTGCTGGTTCAACAGCTGCTTCCCAAAGAGCAGCTGAACCACCTTCACAGAACGAATGAACACTTCCGAGAGAGAGAGGTGGGGCAGACAGCCAGCGGCAGGAATCACTGCAGCCATCCCCGGATAAGTCATCATTGCCTGTGAATCAAAGGACTTACAAACTGGATCCAAGGCGGGATGTAAAATATTACACATAGCTCTAATAACTCTGGGGGGTTTTTGAGCCTCATGATGTATGGTGTTCCCCCATGGTACAGACTAAATCCATGACTGCATGCTTTCTAAGAAGCTTAGGAAGTGATTGTATAAAATTAGTATTAACTAGTTTCACTATTATTAAATGGAAAATTAAAGCTTTCAACACTAAGCTATTCAAGGTGTTTGCTACACGAATGCTCTGTAATGCCCCCATCAACAATAACCATCATTACCGTTGCTCCTTAAAAGCTGGGGAAAAATGCATAATCTCTTGTAGTATAATCCACTTTCCTAGAGCAGGCATGAATTTAAAAATCTATTAAGAATGGTGTGTACAGAAAGCAATTTCCTGTAAGATCACAGAATGGCTTAGCCATAAATAGAGCAAACTCCATCAGTTAAGTTGCAAAGAATAATCAGACATATCCTGTCCCAGATTCATAACATTAATTTATCTGTTTGGCTGACTTTGCTTCATTTACCATATTATAGTTTCTTGTTCCAATGTACCAGGATACTTAAGGAAACCAAAAACCATGAAGGATGTTTTCTTTGCACCACATCTTGGTAATCTTAAAAGTTATGAGTTTTATTCTCCCTTTTTCTCTTTTTTTTTTTTAGGTCCTTAGCACTTACAGGTTTCAAATCCATTGTGTTACCTTTAGGCAGGTAAACAAGCGAAAATTCCCCCTCCTGGCTTACTAAGACAAACCAAAGGAAAAAGCTAATATCACTGCCAGCAGGACAAAGTGCTGGTACCAGAATAAGGGCCAGCAACTGTTGCTGTGTCAGAGACTCAGAGCTGTCCACTTGCAAGAGGAGAAAAAGAAGGTAAAAATACCCCAAGGCTACAGTGAGGCATCAAGCTGCGAGGCAGATGGGAGAGCTTTATCTGAGTAGAGCGCAATGTATGCAGAGGGTCCCTACACTTTCCCTACTTTGCAGATGAGAACATGGGGACCAAATTATTTCAGGCCATCCAGTGGGTCAGTGGTAGGGCCAGGACTAGTTTTCTCACAGCCTCTGATCTGTACATATTGTTTTCTAGAATACCAAATTCTACATATGTCATTCAAAGTTAAATGATAAGGCTCAAGACATCAAGAACAAAGAACAGTTCAGATTTGCTGCTCTAATGGATGCTTGATTGCCTTCTTTGCTAGTATTCATAAGAAAGGAACAAGAGGGCAAAGGGGAAATCTAAAATCATCCCAAAAGTTTCAGATTCTTGTAAATATTTGGGTGGGAAAAAATTTTGTTGGACACAGAGGCAATAACTTCTCAAAGGCAGGGCAGTCTGCCAGGGACCCATGCAAGGTTTTAATGGATGAAGCTTTATGTCCATCAGAAATTACCTGAATGTGAGACATTTGAAGTGAGACACTTCTGTCTCAGTCCATATCAGAAGAACACACCTCTGTACTCCCAGGATTGTCAGTACTGTGTTTTTCCTGGAGTGAAGCTCCCAAACCAGCCATTTCTTATTAAAACAATAATTTAAAGAAAAAAAACTTAATTATAGTTATTGCAGTTATAGTTCTTGGGTTCAGATTTCCGAAATTTTTGTGTCAAGGGGATGGAAAAGCCTTGAATTTAGGTCTCCTTTGTTACAAATAAAAAATGCTGCACCAGTGTATATGCAATATTCACGAGACACCTTCTAGACAGCGTCAACAAGCTTTCTCCTAGTGCATATTATAGGAGGCACAATCCTTGCTCTCTTCCTAAGATGCTGTGTAGCCAAATATACCCCAGAAATGCAAATCTTAGAATCCTGTGAAGTGCCAACATGAGCAGTGGCTGTGACATATCCCATATGTCAGCCCTTGGATACTTCTGCCTATGTTCACCTCTGGAAACTGAGGTATCAGGAATTCTCATAATCACCTCAGCACAGCCCTTCCTTCTCCCCTACGCTCAGTGCATAGCCTTTTCCCTGAATATCCTGGCCTAGATTTTGCCATCAAATATCTTAGTGCCAACTCACTTTTGATGAAACAGGGTCTGTTCTTTCATAAAAAGAGCTTTAAATAAATCTCCTATGTGAATACTCAGGGTACAACAAGCAGGAAAAATCGGATTTTCAGGAGCTCTCACTGTTGTTTTTCATTAAAATTAGAAGCAAATGCTCCCATTAAATTTGAGGAAAGCACTGCAACCAGTGCTAAGCTATTTTAAAATATCCTGTCTGTATTGACTAAAACCTACAGTCTTTTTCCAAACGAAAATCAGTTCCATGCAAGAGGCTTAAAGGAACTAGACTATGAAAAATCCATAAATTAGCTCATAGGCTAATCATCTCTTCAAAGTCCTTCTTATTTGTTTCCTTGGAAATGTAAATGCAGCCAGAAGAAAAAGTCCTCAAGCTCATGAAAGTGCTCTCTCTGTAACTACATGAAAAAGATCTGAGGATTTAAGCAAACTATGAGTGCTCAGTAATAACCTCTTCAAAGTGTGCCCTGTATACTAATGTCCTTGATTGTGATAGTCAGAGGGATAATAAAATTATACTGACTAAGATTTGCTCATTCAAGTGGTACCTGCTTGAAGCTAATTCTCTGTATGGAGGTCAAATTCAAGCCACTATAAAACTAGTAACCAGACAGTGCAGCAGTTGGTTGGAAACCCTGCCAATGTTTCTCAAATATATGGTTGATGCCTTTCTCTTGATTTTCATACATCTCTCTTTTTCCTGTTGAGATTTTAAATGAAGAGGATTTGGAGGAATGGAGCTTTAGTCTGCCAGATTTAATCCAGCATAAACCCCTACTTCCACAAGGAGATATCTCATAAGTGGTCAGAAACTGCTGTGAAACAAGTTGGTGGGAACATCTGGGGGGAAGTTTCTTAGAAGATCATCATCTTACAGGATATTTAAAAGTCAGAGTATGATGAATTCCCCCACAACAGACACCACAGAGATTAATGCATTCTGGTTTAAATCTATATTTCCCTCTGTATTTTCGTATTTGACAGAATTTTTACCATAGCATCTAATCTCAGGAACACTAGCACAGAAGTTTTCTATTTTTGTTTGGATTTTACTACATGACAAGCAGAAATTGAGCCCATTTTTAAAAAAGCAAGACACCTTCTGTTATTTCCTTAATCAGTTGTATTCTCGGGTTCCCTTGTTGTTAAAGAATCTGTTGATTTTACTGAAGTATGAGTTCCTTCCACTCAATCAACAAAGAACAATGTTTTAAATATATGTAATTTTTCATGTTTTCAGTTCTTTCTTTTGTAAAGACAAAACTGCAGTTCCTATTCCTCCATGCCACCAAGACTGAGCTATTCCTAAAGAAACCTTCTTCTATACAAGCATTTGTGACTACCTCCTAACATCCCTAATCAAAACCTGACCTGAGAATTGGGTCTCCTACCACTCTACCCAACATTATATCAGGACATTCTGAAACTGCTTCTTCAGCAAATGTATCATATTACTTACCTCTTTTGTCAGACAAAAGAGAGCATGACACCCCACTTAGATAGTCCTAACTACATCTTCCCAGGAAGTCTAGCAGCAATGAAATGTCCAAGCTTCCCTCCGGCAATTGAGGATCCCAAATCTCCTGAGCATGAAAAGGGCAAAATCCCATCCTAGAAAGAGCAATGTCACTTGATCTCCAAAGGGTTATTTATTGCCCACATCACAGAAGCATTTTCACAGCGCATTCCCCAAAGAAATTCCCTCTTTAGGACTTCTGATGCCTTTTCTCAGCCAACTCAGAGGTCCTTGTGGATAATAAAACAAAACTACAGTGTAGCTCCTACCCATGAGTGGCTCCAGGAGAGTAAAGCTAACCTCCCTAGGCACCTTTGCCATCTCTCAAGAGGCTTTTAGGAATGTGGAGTTGGATGTACTTTTCTATTTAATGGGAAAAGAATAACAAGACATCTAATAGTCCTCTGTATGCTTACAAAGAAAGTAAATTTAATCTGTGCATTAGGAATTTCTTCCACCTTCTTATTCCAGTCCTTCGCACTAAAGGGCTGGCTATTGCCAGGGCACTTGCACTCTTACATTGGCTTCTCTGAGAGTCCTTCCTGCCCGATGAGCTCCTCCAGCCCTGAGCCAGCAGGAAGGACCATGCCCCGGACCCACTGCCTCCACCGCCGGTGCTCCTGCTCAAGCTCTGCACTGCCACTGCCGGACCCTGCTTCATGCTCACACCCAGCCTGGCAGCTCCCACCCCAAACCAGTTCTTGAAACCTCAGCCTCCTTCCAGCCAGGGCCCTGACCGCTGCTTGGGTAGGATTCTCCCTCACGTGACAAGCGTCCTTCAGAGACCACACACAGCAAGGTGAAGAACGTCTCACCCTGAGACAGCTCCTAACCCACTGACTGTGACAGTCATATGAGAGATGTAGTTCAGTCCTCCTCTGGTAGAGATGGAAGTTGTATGTCCTACATTCTGGTTGCATGTCCCACACCACAGGGATATCTGGGTGAAACTTTTAGACGGGAGTTCTAATTTCTTATGTGTGTGTTCTGTGATATCTTCTGACTCAGGTCCTAAGTGACAAATAGGGGGGGAATCATGGATCATGGAGGGGTGTAGGCACTCTCCTACTCTAAGCAAAGCAGAAGCAGAAACAGGAATAAAGCAGACATGCCTAGAAGCAGAGATGTCAGGGACTGCCAGAACTATGTTGGTAAAAGCCTGGTGCCTGCTAGCTTTATATACCTCCTAATTTGTAGTAGATTAGTTTGTTTAATGTCTGGGCTTGCTCTTCTCAAGGGCTGAGATTTCAATTCTGAAGCTGTTCTGTGAATTAATCTTGACTATAATTAAACGGCTGGAGTACTAATACCAACATACAGCATCATAGCAACACCTGAGAGAGTCGTGTTCCAGTCCCTGCTCCAAATAGTTGTTTTGGGTTTTTTAATGTCAGAACAGAAGCCCACCAACCAGAGGCATTCATAATGATTCCCAAAGTCCCAGCTGACATGGAGCTGCATGCATATCCCAGTCCTCCACCACCAGCCAAAAGCAGATCTGAGCCCTGGCTTCTCACATGCCCTGAGTGCTTCCCAGTATTCTCATCCTCTCAGACATCAGGTGCTGTGATGTCTGACATCAGACAATCATGCTGTTTTCTGAATCAGACTGGACCATCACAGACAAACAGGTAGATGTGCACTTACCTTGTGAATCTCATTAATGAAGAAGCACACCGTTGCCTGCTTTCTCCACAGAGTAATCCAGAAATGCAAAATAGAAATAATGAAGCAACAGAGAAATCCTGGAAGAATTGGTAGTCCTCAGATGTTTTGAGAGCTTAACTTGACAATTAGCCATTTAAATGTGCCTTTCAGGTTTATCTCCATGCTTCTAGATTACAAGGATCTTCAGTATACTCCTACCTACAGTAGCTCAGCACCTTTCTACACTACCTGTGCTTGTTTAGTAGAAGAAATACTGATGCTATTGTCTCCATATATCACCCTTGCAAGGAATTAAGCTGAGTAGAAATGAGGTCATTAAAAACTGGTAAATATGCTATTATATCTATTAAATGTGTGGATATAAATGCATGTAGTCAGGCAGGACAATTAGGTTGAAGGCATGATTATATCCAACACTTCAGACACAAATATAACGCTGGATCCTGCCTGGAAAAGGTAACAAGATGAAGTGGAAAGTGGTTATTGGGTCGACGGGTACTATTCCCTAGCATATTACACAATTACCCTGTTTCCTGGGGCATTATATTTAACATCACAATCTTGCACACAGGTAAATACAGGGAGAATACTTTGTGCTGTACTCCTTGGGGGATTTAAAGGCATTTTTTCATAAGAATTAGTTTTTGGCTCTTCCTGTCAAAATGCAGTGAATTTGGAGCAACACTGGGATAAGCAGAGTGTTCAAAAATGCTCAACAACATATCCAGACCTCCTAATGCACTTCTGTTCTTCATAATGGGTAGAGGAGAGGAGGAAGTAGTAAAACTACACTGTCATAATCCCTTTTTGATTTTTCCTTGGCTCCTAGAGATGTAATCTTAACAGAAGGGCAGACCAAAAAGAGAGCACATGACATGTGGGTAAAAAGTTTCTTGCACTGTAGGATAGTAAGGAGCAGGCTAAGTTTTGACAAGCAGACTCTGACACAGGGTCTTGCATTTCTTCTTGCTGTCACGCTGTTACCACACCACATCACACTGTGTGACATAACCACCAAACCCTGTTGTAACCTGCCTTAGCATGTGTCACGGGAAGGCAGCCGGCTGCTTGGTGCTTGTAAGGGTGCTTCAGGAAAGAGGCAATCCTGCTACTTCCCTGCATTCTGAAGTGCACCAGAAAGGAAGTCAAACATAAAGAGCTGCATCCACAATCAGCTCCAAGCAGTCATCATTTGTCCCCCAGAATATTTCAGAAATTCCACAGTACATAGTAATATAATTCCGTTGAAATGGAGTAACGTCTCATGAAGAAAGAGGCTGCCTGTTGAAACCTACTATTTCATGTTCAAGTAGGAGGTGGTATGATAGAGCACACCACAGTAGTCCTGGCAGTACTCATCAGGTAGTACAAATGAACTTTTTTAGCGCTGACTCAAGGCATTTAAATATTGTCTTCCACAGAAGTTTGCTCCACTAATCCTCTTGGCACCTTGCCTTCTTCACAGCAGTGTTATCAGTTGGGAAGTGAAACCAAGTTGCTACTCAAAGCCTGAGAAATTTACCCTTTCCTTTCTGCTACATTCCCCAGAAATTGCCAGTTGCCTCACTTTGTGGATGTCCCCACAGATGACATTTAAACAACCACTCCCCTGATTTATCTAGTCCCTGGGGGATTTCCAACCTATGTGGACTGTGTCTGTGGATATCACAATACATTGTCATACCTCAAATCAAACACGTTAAACTAAATTACTGTCTCTCACGCTCTTTCTCACTTTGTAAACTAGTAAATATGTATCATTGTTCCTGACGTCTTCAATACCACAGACTCAACCTTAAATTCAGGGAAATAAATTCTGTCCCACAGCTCAATAAGATTCTTTTTATATTCACCAAGCAGGTCTTTCACCTCTAGGTGCCAGCTCAGCCAAATGGTGAGACATTCCCTTGCACCTTAGCACAAGGGTGGATTTCATCCAGCATGAATATTTTGCTTCTCCAGTGAACAGAGTTTAACTGTGAGCCATGTAGGTAAAGAACCAAATTATTTCTCTTCTCAACATGCCCCAAAACAGTTTTTTTGTTTTTTTGGTTTTTTTTTTTTTTTTGTCGAAGATTTTTTGTATTGGGAAAAAAGCATCATTCTGTGCAATATTATGTACAGACCCCTCTGGCACATACTTATCCCATCAAAAACATCATCATGCAGAGGTGACAGCATCTGTAACACACTCATTGCAGAAGAACTTAATATTCACACCTTTAAATGTTTATAGTTTAGAATGAAAAACTGAAGCAGACAAGATACAGGTCACATGTCCCACTCAACATGCATTGCAATGCACTGAGCTCCAGCTCATGGGGCCTTGCTGCTCCTCTCCCTTGCTGAATTTCCTCAGCAAACTGTACAGCATGACCATGACAGAGCTGTTGGCAACCTGCCTGGGTCTCTGCCTCCAGAAATACACAGGGGCCATGCAAAGCCAACAAATCCCTGGGTCCTTTCATCAGGTGCTGAGAGTCCTTCAGTGCATCAAGGCAGGAATTTCACTGCGTGCAGGAGCAGCCCAGTGTGATCTCAGTGTGAATGGCATGGAAGGAGAACAGGTCATCCCCTCTGTGTGCAGCAGTAGCTGAAGCGAGCAGCTCTTGGCACAGGGATTAGTAAAAGCTGGGATGTGCAGCTATCTCAATGAGAGAAGCAGATTGGATTGCAGCACGGGTTACTGTTCATATATTTTCAGGGAGAAAGGACAGTGTTAATGTTTCCAGGGACAAATGGACACGACCGCAGCCCCAGCTCTATAACCAGGCATCTCCAAGAGCCCCAGGATGCTGCAGCTATGGGCAGGAAATGAGGGAGAGGAGTGCTCTGGGCTGAGGCTTGGAGGGAGAGGGACTGACGTTGTTGCTGGGCCAAAGGCCTGACAGTGGTGGAGGGACTCTACAGCGAACATCCTTCCTAGCTTTGAGGCTGCAATATGGGCCAGATGCTGCTGCCACCATGACCACAGACGTGAGACAAGGCTGGGATGGTGGCTGGCACCTGGCCCACAGACTCGACAGGGCCCTGTGCTGGTGGCACGCGTGGGATGCTGACACAGCCACTGCAGCCAAGCAGCCATCTGCCCTCAGGAGCAGGACTGGGACCAGCATCTGCAGAAAACAAAATCTCAATCTGCTGGTGAGAGGCCTGCCCTCCTTGCACTGCAATCTCGTCAGATCACCTCAGGGAAAATGGCTGAGTGCCTTGGCCAGCGCCCAGGCAGGAAAACAAAGGGTGAGTGCAGGTGACTCAGGCTGTGCCCAACACCTCTCCCTCCCCAGAAGTGTCCGCCCCGTGCTGCAGCAGCGCCCGCTCGCCCCAGCCATGGGCACTACTGGGCTCCAAGCCACAGGGACCCCATGACAACATCTTTAAAGTTTTAATGCTGGTAAATCATCTCAGCTCCAGCAGAAAACCCTCTCAGCTGTTACAGAAGCTTCTCGGTGCCACAGAGTCCTACCTACCCCAGAAGTGCCAGGCTTCATGCTGCCCCTCTCAGCCATACTTTACTCCCCAGACTGAGGTTTTGATGCACAATTTTGGTGAATGAAATGGGAGCAGGTTGCTTTTAATTACACTGCTAAGTTTTATTTTCCACGATTTTGTCCATGTGTAGCTCCTGCTGCAAATCCCCAGCCCCTACAGGGTCCAGGCTGCTATAATTAGCATTAAGTAAGATAAAAGATAGATGGCTAGCTATTTTATTAGGGAGTCAAGAAGGAATGCACCCTGAATGTTGAGGCACATGACAGTTATGGTCTATTATTTCTCACATCTACACCATCTCCAGTATTTTGAGGATTCATTAGAGCAACAAATTGCATCAGACTTGTTCACTGGGTATTTGAGATGCTCATCTCTAAAATCACTGAAACAACATTCATGTTTTTCCATCCTATTTTTCAGTAGCCTTTATATACCAATTCGCCAGCTTTCAGAGGCAGCGAGACAGAGGAAAGGATTACAGAGAAGGTTTACAACCTTCATTTTCAAAGAAATTAAAAATCTTGGGGTTCCTTTAAAAAAATACAGAAATTAAAACTATTTAATAAAACATGCAGATGGTCAGAGAGGAGCAGAAGTCTCACAGTTGGAGAAATTTTATTGAATCAGATCATATCTGTATCATATCTGAATAACTACATCAATACATATCAATGCTCAAAAGTCCCAGATTTCCAGCCCTCTAACTCACAAGCCTATGTTTTGTTCACTGCATGTCCACTGCTTTGAGACTAGTACAGTTACATATTATAGTAAACAGACATGTGCACCTCTATTACATTGCCGTTATCATATTTCTATCTCATACATAGATTAAAATATGTTGTGTCCCCTGGGGGTACATTTGTTCCTCTTAAAAGTAGAATATTTTACTACATTGCTATACAGTGTTTTTACAAATAGAAGCATTATTAGTAATAGAACACCCTATTCCAATTTACATTCAACCATCTTTTGCTTCTGGCTGAAAAAGCAGGCTTGCTCTGGCTTCACAAGCTCCTAAACTCTAACTACAGCTATTCATCCTCTGTGAAAATATAAAAACTATTTGTCATGATTCATGGGTACCTCTCTCTGTTAATCCTAATAATAGGGTTAGGAGAATAAATTTGCAATCTGCTTTAACTTTTAGATTTAAGGATCTTCAAAGCATGTCCTCCTGCTGCTTTTCAGCACAAGGGCAAATGGACAGTGAAAGAGGAGCAGCAGACTTGGCCATCCAAAGCCAGAAGTGCCAGATGAAAACAGGAAACCAATCCGGTCTAAGAGCAGCAGCAAACTGTAAATATGCATCTCATTGGAAACAGGTTCTCAATCTGCAGTGTTCTGAGCATACACCCTCATGCTTCACAAATGCCTGGAGGAGGACAGCAAAGCTATAAAACCAACTGCAAGCAATCTCCTCTTCCAAGCTCTGGTCTGGCAGTCATATAAATGGCTCCAGAATGACATTCCTTTGTTCCTTGCCCCTGAGTCACTGATTCCCACATCTTAGCTGGGGAATGGAGACACAGACTCTTCTGACCCTGTGTTTTATGGTTCCCTGACCCCATTAATGTCTGCACAACCCTTTTGGTAATAGAGAAGGGACCAAGCATAGTCTTTGCATGACAGTCAGTCTCTCATCCATCCCCGTACCTGTGTGTCCCAGCTAATGTCATTTCTGCTCCCCAGTCCCCATCATTTACTAGCCTCATGCCTGCTTCTTGCTGCATGAGCGAGACTCCCTGGCTGGAGTCTCTCTCCGTAATGCACTGCAGTCATCAAATTGCCGTGATGCATCCTGTCAGTGCAGACAGCACGGAGACTACAGCACAGTAAGTAAGGGTAATGTAATGCGGCCACGGGGCCAAGAGGCACAAGAGGAGCCAGGACTGGAAGCACAGGAAGCCTTCTCCGTGAGGCATTAGAGATACTCATGCAGCCACACTGATTAATGCTGCCTCTCCCAAAATGAAATATGCCATTTGAAGGTCAGTGCATGAATGAAGAAGCACACCAATCTAAAACTCCCAGCTTGCTCATATTGACAGAAGGAAAAAAGGAGCGCAGAGCAGAGGAAAGCAAGCAGTAATAGCAATAAAGATTATAGAGGAACATAAAAGGGATTACTGCCATATAGCAAAGAGAGTAGCTTTTTCTCTCCCTTCTCCTCTTTTAATTCTTTCTGAAGAAACAGCCTAGGCTCATGATTCTGCAGATGGGCACTGAACAATAAGCCACTCTCAGTTCAGGAAGAACTTCCCATTACAGTTGGCAAGGCATGCATACAGAAGAAAGTTCAAAAGCCTCCAAAGGAAAATTAAACAAACAGTACATGGCATACAGAAGTTGCCTCAAATAGGGACCTCTAAGGGCTTTAGCTGACCTTGAAGGCATGTGGAAAGTGCTGAAACAATGTGCAGATGAGGAAGGAAGGGAGCAATACAGCACGTGGGGATTTGAACAGGTTTTTGCCTCTGGATTCCTGGCAGGGATATTTTTAATGGTCTGTGGGGGTGAGGTTTTTGCAGGAAGTCCAAGGAGGCTACAGGAATTGGTAATTGCTTGCAGAAGATTTGCCTCAGTGAATGCTGTGGTTTCATTACACCTCTGTAGAATCAGGCCCCATCATGTTTGTGAGTGACACCAGCTCACGGCGCTGTCTAAAGGCAGTGCTTATTATTAGCATCCATGCACCGTAGATGTACAAGCTTTAACCACTCAGGCCCAGCCTTTGGGAAGAAACAGCCTGTGTTTAGCTGTGTACATTTGCAATGATTCATGAGATTGTCTGCAATCGCTGTAAAAATAGTACTTACGCAACTCAGGAGCTACTACTGAAATCCTGACATTATTGGGTCTTCCCCTCTTAGTCACACTCATTTCAATTAATTTCCATGCCGCCAAGAGAACTTCATGCAGAAAAGGCATAAACCTGAAAGAGGAACTGGGGGAGTTAGGAAATGCAGCAAAGGGGGATGATCATTTCTTTGCAATTGTGATGAGGAAAGATTGCAGCTGTTATTCCCCTGTAGAAGTGAAATGTGCAAACTCAACAAAAAAAAGGGAGACAAATCTGTAAAGTGTTTTTTCTTTTTTTCTTTTTTTTTTTTTTTCCGAGCTGATGTTTTTCTTTACTTTTAAGCTGAGCATCTAAGGCAAGATTAGGAGATATAAAGGAACCTGTGTTTTTCCATCCATTTTTTTCCACTCAGCATCTACTAGTGCTGTCCAATCCCTTCTCCTGTTCCACCTGGGCACAATTCTGCACTTTTTGCTGCATTCACAACCTAGGACGTTCCACCTCAGCATTATCCTGGTGTGGATCACTTGAAGGATGGTTCAGAGCACACAGAGCACATTAGGCTTAACCCAGTCACACATAAGGAACCTGCCAGACCTCAACCACTGAGCTGTTGTTCACACCTGCATCCCTTGTCCCCTACCCCTTGGGGATTTTCCCAGCCCAGAACTTATGTGTCCACCACAAAACCACAAACAGACAGAGAAGAGAGAAGGGCTCCTTATAGTGTTCATGATTACTCTTAAAAATCTTTCTAAGTAGAACCTGTAGGGCCTGATGATGAGCCCCTTTCCTATCCTGGCAAAACAATTGCAGCTACTGATGGGTATTTGGTGCAGGAGCAGCTCCCTACTGTGAAAAGGACACAGGGTAGCCCCGAGGCTCAGGCCATCAGGACAAGGGCACCTTTGGCACAGGACCTCTGTGAATTCCTGTTCACAGGCTAACTGAAGCCTGTGCTGTTACATATGCACAGAATTACACTGGTGTGAAAGTTCAGCCTCAGCACTGCAAATCCAGACTGGACTGGATTTGTTCCTGGTTTATTTTACAAGACATCTGAAATTCAGCTGGAAATTATAGAGCTCTGTGCATTTGGCTCATTGGAAAACAAGGCTTTTGGACTGCACTCTCTCAAAATGTCCATTGGCTGACTCTGGGGTAGAATACAATCTGTGTGTGAAGGAGGCCTAGATCAAGGCCTTCCAGAAAGTTCTTGCCATGGACAGTGAAGGAAGCCCAAATGACAAACTCCTCAATGGAAATCAAATCTCAGGGGCTACTCCTCAGCTCCATAATCACAGCAAGGCAGGTGTGCAAAATAGAATTGAAAAAGAAGCAGATGTACCTAGGCCAACTCATAAATAAAATGTGGTGCATAGGCCAAAATTGAGCTTATCACAGTAGGTGACAATAATCTAATGTCTACTTGAGTGTTACTGTAGTACTGAGGGTTCCAGATCATTGCTTGACTTTCTTACTCTGGGATTCCTCCTAATTCTCCATCTTGGCATGGAAATGGGATTTCAGAACTCAAGATGCTCAACACAAGCAAAAGCAGTGTTTATCTTGTGCTAGTGTTTATGATTATTTATCCTAATATGTTAAATAAAAATTATACCTCATTGAGCCAAAAGTTTACTCTTCAGGATGACATGGTAGAGGATGCAAAGAAATATGTGAGGTTTTTAGAAAAATAACAATCTAGCACATATACACAAGACATTGAAAGATCCATTAGCTGTAACCTGAGGTCTCCAACCTGTTAGACCTGCAGATGTTATGAAAAGGAGCATTTAAATAGAAATACATAGGACAGAGCTCCAACTTGAAATGCAAATACTGAAAGATTCTTAGGGCGATCACATCAGGCTTGCTACCTTTTATATGAGCAGTGTTTCAAAAAACAGTACAAGATTAGATCACAGCCTCTCAGAATGCTTGATCAGACAGCAGTGTAAAAAGCATAGCCCCTGAAACCTGCTCAAACAATGAGCAACAGGAGAGATGTGAAAGAGGTAGATAGGACATGGAGAATACAGCTCTTTTCTAGTGTTTCCTGTCTTTCTAGCAGTGTGATGCTAATTAAGGACATTGATGTAATCTATCTCTAAAATGCTTATTTCCAAAAATGCTCTCCTCAAAGACAAGATATGTAGCAGGTCAATTTTCTTGTTACTCATCTCTCTCCTGATACAGAGACAGAGAAATTTCCTTCAGAGAGACATCCCCTATACCCATTTCATTGGATCTCTAATGCAAACAGAGGTGGTGATTTGCATATAGACAACTTTCTACTGGAAAATTGCTCTTTTTTGTGAAGCAGAGATCAGCCTTCCATTGGAAATTAATGATCCGTGTTATGTAGTCAGCCAGCACTCAATGCAGTGGTGCCGTGCACACCATTCAGATGTGGCACTACCATTCAGGGGTTATGTTTTTCTGTCCCACAACTGGACTTCTGCAAGCAAGACCCCTCATTAAAAGAAAGAAGAAAAAAAAAAAGGCTCAGGATTGCAGAAGAAAAAGAGAAGACCATGGAGAAGAACAGGAAGGATGATAGGGAACAATGCAGATTAAGACACATCAAGACAGTTTACTGTGAAAATACATGTGAGACAAAGTAATAAAAAGAGTAAATCTCATTTGTGCTCCACCTGATTCCCTGTGTAACAGCCTGACTGAACTCTCTTTTGTCCAGAGTACAGTCATGGACACCTAAAAGTTCATGCCAATCTAAAAGCCAAAAGTATGCAGAAATAATCAAAACCTGAAGTAGAAGAGAGTATAAGATACTGGATTTTCTCTGCACACAGGTAAGCTTAGAAAAGGAGCAGACATTCACTGAAGCATCCATTGCCCCACATGCAGGGACTCATCTGAATGCCAAGTGCTTCAGTCCCAGTCTGCTCCCAAGAAGGGAGCTCCCAGTGATTCAACACTCAGAGGCAAGCATGGAATTTCCATGTGGTCGTCGCATGAGCTTCTTGCTTCAAAACTCATTGTCAGAAAGTTTTCTTCTGAAATCCAACTTCATATACTCTTTCTCTAACTGTCTGCTACACTCCCATGCTGCATGTTTTCCCTCAGTCAGATGAACCAAAAAACTGTGTTTGCCCACCAACCATGTTAACTCTCCTTTAAAGCTGCAGTTATCACTCTCAGCAAGCAGCACAGGCACGGGAGGCTCAGGGCAGTGGGAGCTGAGGTGTTCATGGCACAGCAGTGAGCAGTACCACTGGGAACCACAGTACTGGAGAGCCCTAACGAAATACATTGGCACCAGTATAAACCATTGTCTCTCTGATTACAAAATGGCTGTGTTGAAATGACTGCCAGGCCCTGCTAAAACACCAAGCTCTTATATACCACTTGTCAGCCATCATTTTCAAAGCGCTTTCAGAGGGTGGGAAATTATTTATGCAAGGTCACTGAATAGAAGCAAAATTAAACCCCTCTGTGTCTGAGTCATCTGCCAGAATCCTACCCACTGAGCTACTCCAGGAAACCCTGGCTTCTTTGTCATGCTAGCCATCTAAAGCACAGCATATAGCAACAGCTACAGCTATACAGCTGGAATATCCCCAGAGTTATCAGGACAGATTTAGTGGTGCATCTCTGAAGCACTATATGTGAGAAGTAGATCTTCTTTTCATATGCAGCAAAGTAATGCATATTTTTTCTCTGAAATCTTTGGGACAGAGGTTCTCAGTAAGGCCACACTAGTATCAAATTTACACTTAAAGCCATCAAAGCAGGAAACTAATAATTTGTGAGGTAGAAGAAAAACTGCAAACTCTACAGTTCCATGTGGTTAACAACACTTTTGTGATCTTTCAGTTTAGCACCTTATCTTTTATTTAAACTATTTGTTTAGAGCCATACAGTTTTGTATGAAGCATACATTTGTATCTCTTTTCTGAAAACATTGCAAGATTAAAGTGAGGTGTTTTGGTAAGGAAGTTAGAGTCACAGTGTTTTTCTCTAAGCAGTTTTACAGAGCTAAACAATGATTCTGCTCAGTAAGGCACAAATGAAGCTGGGGAATAAAGCTGAAGTTTTGGGCTTGCCAAATAATGTCAGGTTAGCCATATCATCACTCAGCTTTTGGTACATTGCTTGGCTGCAGAAATGGTTATCTCAGCTCCCTGTACTGTGAATGGAAAGAGGTAACAATGCCAAATTACAACCTAAACTAAGAGGCAGAGCTATGGAGAAGTTAGGGTAATATCTCTAGCAACTTTAGGAACACTCACTACTAAACTTGGGTGGCCTGGCTTCACTCCACTGTCCAAGGTCACCCCTCTCAACTACCTCAATTTGTTTGACAGAAGAACTAGGAACCATAAAATAGTTCTCAAGATATCAAAAGGTATT
The DNA here is from genome assembly GCA_013396955.1 of Regulus satrapa. NCBI lineage: Eukaryota > Metazoa > Chordata > Aves > Passeriformes > Regulidae > Regulus > Regulus satrapa. The sequence continues at coordinate 255,953 of VWZN01002470.1, read as the reverse complement.
TTCTTACAGGAATAGACTGAAAGACTGAATTGAACAGGATTTTCAAAAAAAGTAAACTAAACTCTCGATGAATACACACAGTATTCAGAAAGCTCTGGAAAGCTCACTTTAATCTGCAGGGTATTTGCACATCATGTCACTGAGCAGGAGCCAGAAACTCAGGCTGAGGATATCACTTTGAATATCTCCTTCGGAAGCAGTTTCACCCAGCATCCTAACATGCTCACTCCCACTGCACAGCCTGCACTGAGGTACTGTGTGTCACTCCCTCAGTTTGCTGAAGCTGTAAACTTATTCCATTCAGTCTTCTGGGAACTGTTTTGCTGTTAAAAAAATGTAAATAATAATAGTTAAAAAACTAACCCATAAAAAGCTTTGAAGTTTGCTTACAAACAAAATGCCTTCATAAACTCTCCCAATCATGTTTGTGCTAAAATATTGACTTTTCAGGGAGGTAAATATTTCTACATTGCTTATTGCATAGAAGCTCATTCCTGCTGTTTAATCACATGCCAAGGCCAGTTAGTACTGCTGCAGAGCATAAAATCCCAGGCTAAAGGCTTCAGTACAGTTCCCAGCTTGTTCCCCCTGAAGTTAGCCAGTGGCAATACTTTCATTAACTTTGGGGAGAGCCAGGTTTTATTTGCCTGCCTGTAGTGCTTCTCTGTGTGCCTTACAGTGGGCTTCAAAGGTTGTTGTGGTCTTTAAAAAGACTTTTTTTTGCAAGCAGAGTGCTGATCTCTCTTGTGTCCTGTTGTTGGACTGTGGTGCCTAACACAACACATTCTACAAAGTTCTAATCATTTGTTTTTCCAGGGTAACAATCAATTGTGCAGGATATTTGCAGCTGAGTCACTTCTAGCAAGGGTAAAAGGTAATGCCTGTTTGTGCAGGTGTAAGCCATATCCCTTATTGGGGCTGTACCATTTGACTATGAAGGGTGATAATTTTGCCCATCCTCCTCTCCCTTATATGTTGTTCAGGTTTTATTTTTCATGTCTTATTTGCAGAGCAAGGGAATTCTGACTTC
>VWZN01002470.1:220310-238298 GCA_013396955.1 Regulus satrapa | reverse complement strand
GTTTTTTGGGGTTTTTTTCAGGGTTTTTGGCATTTTTTTTTTTAGTTTTTTTTTTTTTTTTTTTTTTTTTTTTTTTTTTTTTTACTCCAGCAGATTGTGCATGGCACCCTTTTATAGCTCCTTCCAATTTTGCTTGCTGCAGGGGTAAAATATATTTCTGAACTTCCAAAAAAATTTAGTAAGCTCCCTTATGTGTGTTTATGTAGCCTTTCATCAAAGACTATAGAAAGAGGCCATGTGGTCTTGTGGCTAGATCAAAGCTAGAAAGCTCCTGAGATCTAATCTGGGCTGAGCCAGTGACTCACTGGGTGGTTTTGGCAAGTCACATGATCTGTTTGCTCAACTCCTATCCAACTGGAAAAAGCAGGCAAGGAAAAAATGTGGAATCCAACCTGAGCTTTCCAGCACAGATGTATTTGCAGGAAATAATCTAAATTGATATACCACACATGCAGGCTGCAGTTAATACTCGGTAACAAAGATACCAGGCTTCTGGCAATGCATATTGACTTTGGGCCCGCCATGGCTCTTTCTTTGCATCTGCAGTTCTCAATCAATCTCAACACATGCAGGACTACCTGAACAAGAGCCTATATATTTATATGGGTGAATCCTTAGGGTCTCGCTCTGCAGTCACACTTTCTACTCCATTTTTTAACCCACCTCCTATAGTGGGTTAAAAATGTCCTATCTTGTCCCCTGCACTGGCAGAGGAGTGTGTTCAGTTCTCTTTCCAGGCTGTCTAATTGAGAGTTGGGGCTGTTCACCCTGGAGAAAAGAATACTCTGTGGAGACCTTGTAGCACCTGCCAGTACCTAAAGGAGGTACAAGAGAGCTGGAGAGGATCTTCTTGCAATGGCTTGTAGTGACAGGATAAGGGGGAATGGTTTCAAACTGAAAGAGGGTATGTTTAGATTGGACAGAAGGATGACATTCCTTACTGTGAGGGTGGTGAGACACTGGAACAGGTTCCCCAGAAATGTTGAAATGTCCCATCCCTGGTAGTGTTCAAGGCCAGATTGGATGGGGCTTTGAGACACCTAGTCTTGTTGGAGGCGTCCCTGCACATGTTGGAAACAAATTATATTTAAGATCCCTTACAACCCAAGCCATTCTGTGCTTCAGTGATTCTATTATTTTATTACCCTTTACCAGACCCTCTCAGGACTCAGTGTGTGAAGTGCAGAGCTCCTTCATGCATGCATACAACAGTGTTTTTGTTTTCCTTGTGCCTGCGGCCTGTAATGCTGCTCTCATGCTACCTCTTAGTGTGAAAAGCCCAAGGAAGCAGCTGCCTGATCCAAATCTTCAGTTAGTATTCATCCAACAGTTCCTCCTAGAGAGATTCTCCAATGGCAAACAATTTCCCTCATGTCGTTTTCCCTTACACCTGTTTTGAGAACGTTTGGAAGGTAACCCTGATCCTAATCTATACTGTAATCCTTTCAGCCCAGCATAGGATGGTGTGAGCAATCTGTTTGCCTGACAGTCATAATACCTGGAGGATGATTGTTTGCCTGAGGTTACGCTGACATGTGCAGTGATATTGAGTCACATGCCAGGGGGTAGGAAGGGGAGTAAAAGGCTAAAAGTAAAAAGTTCCTACGCAAATCCAAGATTTTTACATTACTGAAGCCCTCCCATTGTCTGCTCATGCTTGAAAGCCCAATTAATGAGTCCTGGGGTACTTCTTAGCTTTCATTAGACTGGGTGCATCCTCAAAGTCATGCAAGCACATGCCTCACCACCCCTTTTCCTCCCTTCCCCAATCTATATAATCCAGGAGGCTGAGCTGTAGTCACTTATTAAAACAAGGGGCAGCAGGAGCAAAGAGGCCAATGGCCTGGCATCACCCACACAATTATAAAATACAACCAGCATTCCAGGCACTCCTGGCATCACCTGGAAAATTGCCACCCTCAGTTGCTCCAGTCCCAGGTCTCCCCTCCACATCCTCACCCTTCCTGCCCCCTGCCAAAGCACTGGTGGGTTCTCAAGCACATCTCGAGCCAACACACACCCTAACACAATGCAACATTTCCAGTGCCAGAATATCTCATTTTATTGGTGAATATCATGAATATGGGTGTTCCCATGCCCCTTAAACCTCCATGGGCTGGTTTTACTTTCAAAAGTGGCCATGTTTCTCTTATTTTCACAGTAGTTCACAAGTGAAGCTACAGCTAAAGAGCTGCAGCTGAAGAGCCCAGAGGATGTCTCATTGCTGGAAGTAAGCTTTGAAGATGTTTTTGGGAGCAAAAAAGAGATTCAGATCCTAATACTAAATCTCAGAAGCTGTTTTGAAGTACTAAGGAGCTATCTAGATTCATCTGCTGTGAAAGGAAGGGAGTTTGAACCAAAACTAATCAAAGTTCTTAAAAGGATTAAAACCCACTCCTACTTAACACCCTGCCACTGGCCATTCTGCTGATTTTATTCTAAACCCCAAAGAAATTATTCATGTGCTTGCTCCAGGGGAAATAAAACCAGTTTTCCCTGAAAATATGCTTGGATTTTCCTGATGGGCTGTGACCAGATTTTGGTGCTGGGAGGGCAGGCTTCAGGGATGGCTGCTGTGAGAAGCTACCAGAATATCTGGTAGAAGCCACCAGAATATCTGCTTTTCCAATGTCAAGCAGAGCCACTGCCAGACGGCTCCAGGATGGACTCGCTGCTGCTGGCCAAGGCCGAGCCATTCAGAAATTATAGAACAGCTCTGTGATAACATATTTAAGAAGGGAGTTATTGCACAGATGTAATTTCAGCCAGAGATGAGCAAGGTGAGAACATGTGCAGAAGGAAGGGCAGGAGGTTGTCCAGACACCACAGCTGAGATTCTTCTGCAGCCCGTGGTACAGCCAGCCCATGGTGAGGCAGCTGTGCTCCTGCAGCCCATGGAGGGGACCTAGGCTGGAACAGGGGGATGCCTGGAAAAAGGTTGTGACCCTCTGGGTCCCTGCCCCATGACCTGTGGGCAGGGACCTATGGACTCCTGGAGAGAAGAGTCACACTGGAGCAGGTTTCCTGGTATGACCTGTGATCAGGTGGGGACCCACGCTGTCCCTGCAGGACTGCACCTGGTAGAAGAGTGACCCACACTGTAGCAGTTGGTGAAGAGCTGCAGCCCATGGGAACGACTCACACCAGAGAATTTCGTGAAGGGCTGACTCCTGTGAGAGGGATCCTATGCTGGAGCAGGGGAACAACTCTCCCTGAGTGGTGACAGAAACAACCTGTGTTGAGCTGACCATAACACCCTTTCCCATCTTCCTGTGCCACTGAGGGAGAGGAGGTAGAACTTGGGATGGAGGTAGGGGTGGAGGTAAGGTGGTTTAAAGACTTATTTTATTTCTCACTGTCTCTCTCTGAGTTTCTTATTAGTAAATTCAGTTAATATCTCCAATTTGAGTCTGTTTTGCCCATGGCAGTATTTGGTGAGTGATCTCTCTTGGTACTTCCATGGGCACAACAGGGCTGAAATGACTCCTCAGTGCTGGGCTCATCCTTCCCATCACAGCAGACACAGCCAGAACCCATCCCCGCTGCCAGGTTGGATCCAAAGCCACAGGACTACATGGTGCAGGTTTACAAGTCAGGGTCTGAAACCTGTAACAAGACATCATTAAACTTCAGTAGTGTTGGCACCCCCTGTGCTCTACTGAATATATGAACGAGTAACAGCACAGTAAATTCCAAGATGCAGTGGTTTATTAAAACAATAAAATCTTTAATATTGAGATGATGCCTTTTATTGTCCACCCACAAGGTGAACAGAAAAAGAGATCTTTATATCTGTATCAGCTCTTCAAAAGAGATTCTTGAAAACAGCCTGTGAAACAGCATCCTTTCCCAGCATAGAAACAAGAAGGGACAAAAAGGACAGAGATTTCAGTCCTCTGCAAGGCTGTAATCCTGTCCTACTTCTTCCCATCTTTTTATCTCATCTCCTGGTTCCTCCAGAGCCCCCCAAACCTTTCCTGGGTTTTGGATCTCACTGGATCTGAGATGAGCAAATCTTGCATTTTGTACGTGGCTGAATTTCATTCCGGTGAGTAAAAAAACCAAAAACACAGCAGTTGAATTTGATAAAAGGAACTTCCCATCTGTGTGTCAAGTATGGGAAGAGTCACAGCTCCTGCCCCCAGCTCATATTGGCTCTGCCCTACACAGAGAGCCCAGAGCAGTGCTTTACTTTGCAAAAAATGCTGACACCAACAAATATCATAGTAGTAGAAGTAACTTTAAGAAAACCCTGCTGGCTAGCACAGCCCTTCTGAACCCCAGCTGCCTTTTTTTTTTTTTTTTCATTGTTTTGAAAGTTAATTGTTGAGCCTCACAAAAAATAGTAAAAAAATGGAATTGGGCAACTATGCCAAGGTTAAATTGGGTCAAATCCTGAAATCTTGACTGCAGGCCAGACTCTACAGCTCCCATTGATTTATACAGGAATGTTGCATGCACTGGAGAATTTCTCCCTGGTTTGCTCCTCAGGCTCTGCTGGGTGAAGGCTGAGTTTGAATCTCTAGGTTTGACCCAGTAAAATGGCATCACAGAGCCAAGCCTGATTTGCCTCAGATTACAGCAGTTGTGTTATAATTTATGCCAGAGAAAAACTCCCAAGTATGTACTGAATACAGGTGCATTATAGTACAGGTCAGAGCAAAATTTCTAGATATGCCCTTACAATCTGGGTGGGGGTTTTCTGCATGTGGGATCTGTGGAACTAGGAACAAGCATGGAAACTGGATCATCCCTGCAGAAGGTTTGCTGGAGCTGCCAGGGTTTCCTTGCTGCTCTCAGTTGCTTGCTCAGAGGCATCTGGTTTGAGTGAAGCCTCTGGAACTCCCACCAGTGGGGTCGGACCCACATGGGCTCACAGCAGAGAGCTCAGTGCTCTGCTGTTGTTCCCATCCCTGGCTGTCTTTGCTTCCATAACTCCTTGGCATTTTTTAACATTTTGCTGGCAAAGGAGGAGAAACTAGAATTGGCAATGGCTTCATCAGTACCATGCTGTGTGTCCTTGTCACCAGGAGCATCCTCAGCTGGCCCATAAAGGAAGGACCCAGCTCCCTCAGACTGCCCAGCATAGAAGTAGATATGAGATTAAAAGATTTTTTTTGTGTGTGTGTGATTTCTGAGCACGCGTTTTCTATACACACTCAGAGTGACTTATTTCTCCTTCTTTTGAATGGCTGCAGTAGTCTGGATCGAGGCTGTATCACTATCCACATACTTTTTTCTGGTTTGGTTGATTGCTTCTCTATTTAACTCCTCCCTGTTAGATTTTTAACTGATTATTTTTCCCATTGTTTTTGAGGATGACCTACATCCCTTGGTAGCTGCAAACATATATAAGGAAAATGCATTATCAAGTCCACTGGTAGCTTATCCTGTCGGGTGTTTTATGTGATGATCACTGGAAGAATCGCAGTGCTGAACTGTACATTTTCTATGTTTGGCATGTGGTGAGACTAAATAATCCTGTCTGTTACAAAGTCACTCATGCTAGTTGTTTCCAAATGAATCAATAATCCTTTTAAAGCCACAGCTCTGAGACTATATTGCTGTGATACATCTACCACTGGCTTTTGAACTGCCTACGGTCATAACCCAGCATCTGTTACTCTATGCAAGTCATCCCATTGACTCTGAGAAGAGCTGGGGGTGTTCGGAGCTTTGTGTTTATGTGGCAAACCATGGACACGCTTCCACTCCTCTGGTGCTGGGAGTCCACTGCAGCTGGCATGCTTTCTGAAATGATTCATCCTGACCTTTGCTTGAGACATACAATGGCTTCCTAGCAAAGACAAACCATATTTCTGGAAGAAACACTATAAAACCATAGTGGAAATTTTCTAGAAATAATTAAATGCAGTCATTTGCAAGGGTCAAAAGGTCTGGACACCTGTTTCCTGGAAAAGCAGCCAGGAGGGAGGGGGCAGCTCGATCATCGCTCAGCTGTCCCAGTGCCCAAGGAAGATTAGCACCTGGGTAAAGGGCAGGTGGCAGGTGCTGAAGACAGCAAGACTCGAGTGAAACTGATGGGAAGAAGAGACATAAAGACTGTATTGCTTCTCTAGAGGCCACTGCACAGCATAGAATAATGCAATGATTTGTGTTGGTAGAGACCTTAAGTATCATCTTGTTCCAACCCCTCTGACATCTTCCACTAAACCGGGTTGCCTAAAGCCCCATCCAGCCTGGCCTTGAACATTTCCAGGTTTGGGGCATCCACAGTTTCTCTGAGCAACTTGTTTCAATGCTTCTCAAGCTTCACAGTAAATGTTTTCTCCTTGATTTCTAATCTAATCTTCTTCAGTTTATAATCATTCCCCCCTCTCTTATCACTACACTCCATGATGAATATGGGAAGTCCCTCTCCATATTTCCTCTAAGGCCCACTTTAGGTAGAGGAAGATGCTGCAAGGTCTCTCCAGAGCCCTCTTCTCCAGGCTGAACAGCCCCAGCTCTCTCACCCTGGAGAAGTGCTCCAGCCCTCTGCTCATTTTCAGGACCATCCTCTGGAACTGCTCAGCAGGTCTATGTCCTTCTTATGTTGGGGGCCCCAAAGCTGAATATAATATTTCTGGTGGGGTCTCAAAAGAGCAGAGGGGAATGTATGTGGGTCTGACGAGTCTCGCTGTACCTTCTTACTGTGTGTGCTGGGAGTTCCTACAGCTCCTTCAGCTCTAAGATTGCAGATGCTAAAGGCAGGCACTGAGCCACCTCAACAAATGCAGCCTGTAGAGGTTCCACTGAACCTCTGACTACGAGGTGGGAAACCTGCTTAGCATCAAACCCCTTTCTCCGTGTCACAGGTGCAGGGAATTTGTCGAGGGAGTCTGGCAGCTGTAAAAAGCAATCTCCTCTATCAGCACACAGCCTGAGCTCCCTGCACCACTCTGCCTGTCACTGGGTGAGGCCTTTTCCTCTCAGGCTCTGACTCATGCCCACATGCGTGAGCAGGATGTGCATCACGGGCCAGTCCCAGGTCAGCGGCTCAGCCCGCGGCGCCCAGCGGAGCAGCCCTGCCTGGGCTGCCAGCCATCCAGGCTGGGGCAAGCTGCCTGTGACTGCAGCATCTTCTCTCCAGCACACCTAGACATCCCAGGATGGAACATCTCCTGCCAGTGGCTAATACATGCAGTACTGTCTGCAGGCAGCAAGGCTTGTCCAAGGAGCCTGCAGGCAGGGGGCACCTCTTATTTGGGGTCCAGACCCCATCGTGACACGACAAAAGCACTCTTCCTGCAAACCCACCCCTGTCCCTTGCTGAAGGGAGATTGCTCAGGGCTTTGGCTGCGGTTGGCACACACACATGTAGAGCTTGGGCCACAGCACAGCATGTAAAGGTGCTCCCTCTCTGCTCAGAACACAAATCCTGCTTTTCCCCATGTGGCCAGAAAGAAAGAAGAAGAGGAGATTGAGAAAAATATTACTAAGTCAGGAAATCGTTTTGGAGGAAGGGCAGTAGTTCCTCTAACCTTGCATATGGTGAAAGAAAACTATTTGCTGACTTAGCCTTATTTTTTAATTTATTGTTTTGCCAGCTGCTCAGATGAAAGGACAAAACTGCCTGCTGTAATGAGGCAGCCAGTCAAGCATGTCTTTGCAGCACAAAGCATCTGGCTGGGACACTAGTAATGAGTATGGAATAGTCCAAAGAATTCATGGAACACATCCTTTCAAATCCCTCTTCACAACAGAGAAACTGGACATTTGTTTGTTCTTCCTCATATGAAAATCCAAAATCTCTTGGAGATTACTGTTTTCAGCAGACAGGGCCCTCACATATCAAGGATCACAAGACCCATGATAAGAAATCCCATGAGTTTGCCGATTAAGCCTTTCTGTCCATTGGGCTCAGGTCCTCACCACTCTGAGCTCTGTGGCTGCCTCAGAAGGCTACTGACCTTCACAGAGCAGTGGCACCTCCAGTCTCCAAGGGGAGTGAGGGCAGCAAAAAGATCCTCTAAAAAGGGGCTAGCTGCTCCTCTTCAGTCATTCCTGTTACACTGCGATTGTTTGAAGCATATTCCCCTTCCAAGCAAGGTACTTTATTGAAGCAGTGCCAAGCTCTGCTGTGGAATTCATTGCTGCAGGATTTTGAGACCTCAAGGTATATATAGAGTCCAAGCAAGGGCCTGGCAAGGCCTCCAATCATAGGAAGGCCCTTAGAGGACGCTTAAATACCAAGGCAGGTATCAGTGTGCCACAGTGTCATACAATCATGCAATGCTTCAGGTTGGAAGGGACCTTGAAGACCATCTAGTTCCAAAGCCCCCACTGTGGGCAGGGACACCTTCCACTAGACCATGTGGCTCAAAGCCTAATCCAACCTGGCTTTGAACACTTCCAGGGTTGGGGCATCCTCAGCTTCTCTTGGCAACCTGTTCCAGTGTTTCACTGCACTCGCAGTAAAGAATTTTTTCCCAACCAAAATCAACCCTCTTTCAGCTTAAAGACTGTTACTGCTTCTCCTATCACTACAGTCCCCGACAACAAGTCCCTCTCCATCTTTCCTTTTAGGCACTGTGTCCCTGTGCTGCTGGAAAACACCACAGGAGGGGCCTGATGGGCACCTGCCATACTCCCATGCACATCTGGAGGCATCAGTCAAGTGCACATGCTTCTCCTGGGGCCAGAAGGACCTGTTGGCCTGACAGCATCCTGCCTTCCCCCAAATCCAGGCAGCCTGGGCACAGGCAGGAGGGGGGGAGGAGCAGGGCTCCCCTCCATTCTTGTCAGCCAGTGATTTCATACTTGCACCAGGTGGGCTTTACACTTTTGCCTGATGCTTGAGGGTTGTTGCCTCCCCCACCCCCCTTAGCAGCAGAGGCCGCTGGCTGAATTTTGTGAGCCTGACTCTGCTGCCCTTAGTCACTGGGGGAAACACACCAGGTTCCCCGCTGCCCATCTGCAAAGTCATTCTCATTGGGTATGCAAGCCTTGCACAGCCTTCTGCCCCAAATTATGTGGGTATTTTGTCTCCAGTTGTTCGTACAGCAAAGAAAATTCGTGGTATTTGAGCCTCAATAGTCAGCGAGGCTATGAATCTGACAGGTTGAGACTTGACAGGGGTGTTATCACACCACCCAAAATTGGCTTTACACTCAATTACACTTATGGTTTCTGCGATTCATCTAAATGTTTATGGCTTTTTCACTACCAGAAAGTTAAGAAATTTTTTTCTAAAAAAACATAAAAATAAAATAAAGTTCAGTAATGAACAATTTGCTGGTGCAAGGCTCTGTGTGAGATAGGAAAGAAACCGAGCAACTACCTTGGGTGGTGGGGAAGAGTCATTTTCTGTGGTGACCAGAGCTATATTTGATTTCTTAGGCAATGTCAGCTTTTGCATGCTACATTCTTTGGCTAATTGCCAGCACGATGTGTAATACTTTAGCCACACTGTTGTTACTTAATCCTTTCCTAATCTGCAATTTGCGCAAGAGGAGTAAAATCTAAGCAAAGCCACTGAGAACATCTCCACTAATAATTTATCAAACTCAACTTTTGTTGTTGGCAGGAGATGGTAGTTGATGGAGGTGAATGTTTTCCCACAACAGCGCCGTATCATAAACACAGGGCAGCTGATTCACGCCACACTTATTTTCTGTCATCCACCCTTCGTGTCACCCTGATATTTCTTCGAATGATAAGCCTGCGTGTGTGCTCACGACACACCGCCGAGGCCCCAGTTTCATCTCTTTCTGCAAATTACACATTAATTAACCATTAATAACAGTGGGAGTTGCATGCATAAATCCACACCCGCCGTGATGAGACCGTGCCCTCGGTGAGCAAGTGCCGTATTAATCACCTCCACCTCAGCGCTGGAGCTGCCTCCACAGCCCTGCCAGACAAACGGCCCCGGAGAGGGAAGCGCCTGGGCGCTCACCAGCCCTAATCCTGCCTTAAAGAAAAGCGTTACCTCTTGCTTTATGAATTTTATTTATTTTGGTCCTCTGGGCAGTGCTTGCTGTTGTTAGAAACATGATTGCTTCATACAGTTATGTTAATGTTTGCATTTGACAGAATGTAATTGATACTTCGGCTGCTCCAGTTTCAAAGCCAAATTAGGAAATGAAGTGCTGCACATTAGCTTGTTTAGCTGGTTAAATACTGTAAATAAATACATGCAGGGCAATGAAAACTAATGAGTTTTCTTTAAGGCATTTTCTAAATAGCTGGCTTCACAAAAAGAAGAAAATGATGCTGCTGTGAACTCATATCCTGAAGGATTTCTCATTTTGCTGCAACAGAAGTTGATCCTGTCTGAACTCTGGATTTCAGTTAGAGAAAAGGATTTTGCAAGTTATGGAGGAATCATGGCAAGAACTATTGCAAATTTCATGGTACTTTTATCAACAATACTTCTGAGACATTGCATTTAACAAAGCCATTTTTTGCAAGGGATTAATTCAGACCATAGTTATATGTCAAGTTATTATTCTCAATGCTCACTAGAAAAACATCTTTGTAAGAAGAATTTGCACAGGATATTTCTTTGTGCTTCTAAATCTGTGCACTGCTGTAACACTGACTGTTTGTCTTTTTTTTTCCCTGACAGAATGCAACAGCATGAAAAAAGTAGGGAAAAAAATTTGGTTTTCTATATAGAGATAATATGTTGAGAATTGCTTGACAGAGTGCACTCAGCACTGCTGGAATAAAAAGCATTTCTCAGATTATCTGTCAGGCCTGCCCTCAGTGCATTAAAGGAGAGCTGGAGGAGACTATTGCACTGGCTTTGTGATCCTGCCAAGGGCAATGAATTTTCCTCTTGTACATCTGTAAAATAACCCTGTTCTTTCACTCCTTTGCTGTCATAAATACTACACTGATGTGGAAGTATCTTTGCCTGTCTTGAAGGTGTTCTACTAAAACCAGGACACTCTTTAGCATAGGTAGAACTGAACCTCTACCAGTCCCTTCTGACTGCAAATAACCTCAGCAGTATCACCTCCTTGGCAGCAAAGTTGACCTTAAACCTGAGCTTGCTGAGCTGGCTGTTTTACCTGGCACTTTCAGAGGAAGCTAGTTTACAAATTCTGCTGTGGTACTTCAAAAGAAAGTTATTGAACTGGTGCCTAAAATGCAGCTGAAGTATTGAGAGTTGATAAAAATACATATTTAGTGTCTAAAATCTATCCTGACTGGGAGGTGGTTCGATGCGGCTTAGGAAGGAGACCAGGATGTTGTGAAAAACCTCAACTTTTCCTGTGTTTCTAGCAACAACAGAGGACTGAGGTCTCACAGCACTTTTCAGAGAGGACAATTTCAAGGTGAAAATGGTGACCAGGTCTGCAGAATACATAAGAGATTCTTGTGGTACTCAGCCAAAAGGACCATTTAAAAATAGCCAAACTATGACTCTCTCAAAAAGAAATGTGTGCATTGCATAAATCAAAGTTCTCACACCCACCATCAAAGTTTAATCACTTAATATGCTGGTTCTTTCAACACGTTCTGAAACTTTGTATACAATAATACAAACGATGGGGTAACGAAGCAATAGCAATTTATTCTGCTGTACAAACGGATGTTGCATTATAATCCCTAAAGCAATACAGAGGCTGTTTGCAGATGTTACTACAATTTGGCGTTTATTTTAATTGCTCTGCAGCACAGCTCATGTGAAACAAAGTCACAGGATGACCTACACATTCACCTACTAAGGGTGACTTAACTGCAAAAGGGAGAAAAAAGTGTTTTGAAAGTTTCTGAGGTTTCACTAAAATGCAAACCTCCTGCAGTTGTTTTGAAAGGATGCATCAGGGTTTCTGTCCAAGCCTGAAAGCATGGTAGGGCAGGGGGTAATTTAATCAGCCAGGCTATGCAGCACACATATTTCTACAAGTCTTGCAAGAATGACATCAGTAAAGTAACTTGAGATATTTTGGTGTCTGACATCCACTCAGCAAGTGCTAAGAAAATATGCTTACTGCAGAAATCACTGGCTTCTCAGAGTGGGAGTCAAGGTAAATCGTGAAAGTCAGTGCACTTTGCTTTATCACTGACCAGTTTGCTATTCCCTCCTTTTCACTTTCCACTCCCCTTCTAAAAGTAAAACTGTTTTTAAAGTTGCTCCTGCTCAAGAGGCTGCCTAGAAGCAGTTGCTCCGCTGAACAGATTTCAAGCAAAAGGACAAAGTTAAACATGAGGCAAAGTATAAATAAAAATCAAGACTCTCTTCCTCCTCCTTTCCACTTGTGAGCGATGATCTCACCACTCCGGGTGGATTGCAAGGGTGGCTTGATCTCTTTCAGGAAAGCACATTCTCTAACCTTGATACTGCAGCTATTTATACTTCCCTCTTCTCACCACAAAGAAGAGCAGCTCTAATAATCTTTCCCTTCATTTTAATGAGAGCACCGTGCTGCCTCCCAGAAGCAGGGTCAAGCCTCTGCCCACGAGCTCTAGCTCCCTGTAACACCAATGCTCTTGGTTGCTGCTCTCCTTCTGGCTGCTCACTTTTAGACATCTGAGATTGTATTTTCCACTGGTTAGAGCATCACATTGCCAGGCACACAGGTGCGGGATGACAGCCCTGCTGTGCCGCAGCAGCTTCTGCTCACAGAGCGTGGAGGGAAACAAATACATGGGATAAAATGCAAGGGGGTTTCCAAAAGTCAGAGCTAGAGCTCCAACTCCTCTCCCCCTTGTTTATCAGAGGAGTAGGATACCCCATTTCACATAACCCTGGGGATGTCCCAGACCCTTTCCACCTCACAAGAAGCAGGATCCATCCCCTGTCCCCACTCTCCCCCGGGGATTCAACCTCAGGGTGAGTTGGGGGAGTTCAGGCTAAGAGATGATGGAATGCATATACAGACCATAGAGGAGCTGATAGTCTCTCAGGTCAAACCCCATTTTTTCAGATTAAACGAGACCCACTGAGCTGCATTCCTCTTGAGACACCACAAGAAATGGGGACAAACATTATGAAACCAAGTTTATTAAAACTTTCTACAAGTCAGACTTTATCATCCAGGTTTCCACAGACATATACATATGTACAAATTGGACATAGTGTTTTTAGCTTTTCTGGCAGAATTTTCTACCAATATATACAAATGTACTGTTTTTCATAGAAGGGTTAAACTGTATCACAGATACAAATGTCAAGCAATCATGAGAGGCTTAGTGCAAGGGAGAGCTGGAGCGCTCTGCTCTTAATGCTCATGATTCTGTCAAGTTAGTATTGCCAACAATAATTCACATTAAACTGTTCTTCGACACCTCTTATTAGGACAAAGTACAACAAAACAAGAAAACAAAACCCCAAACAGTAAGGTATGTACAAAGTACACAGTCCATGAGGTATACATGGTATTCTCGCAATGTGTGGTGGGACTGCAGCTTGCCAGGGTTAACCCTTACAATGACTTCACTCAACCTGGGTGGTGTTGGGAACGTGCATCACCCACCTCACGGCCATTTCAGAAGCTGCACTCTTGCCTAAGGTGAATGGATATCTCTGCATAAACCACTGGACACATGTGAAACGAAGTAAGCAGAAATTTTAGGCAGGACTAAGCTTTACTTACCCCCAACCCAGGAAGCTAATGATTCAGATATATTCATTATCCACACATATTGGAAAGACTATGAATAATCATGCAAAATAAAAAAAAAATTTTTAAAAAAAGAAAAAAAAAAGAAAAGAAAAACAAATTTTAAAAGGGGGGGAGGCTGGAGGCAAAGAGCATACCTGAATAATCAATTAAGAGTGTATGGAGATTTTACTCGTAAGACTAATTTTTTTGGGGGGTGGAGGGGGAAAAAGAAGGTGATGTGGTATTTTTAAGAGTTGAGCTGGTTGAAAAACATGGCCATGTTTACAGGTACTGTACAAGACACCCCTTATCTTTTCCCAGGGGAAGGTGCCCCAGCCGATAGTGTTACCGTTTGGTAAACGGATACATTTTGGCACTGGGAACTAAGGAGACCTGCTACTTGACAAGCTCGCTGAGGGCATGAAGTTATACAGGCTACACCATGGTAACACTAGGCTTAAGTCTATTCAAAATGCTTTCCTGGTCAGTGAATGGAATCAGAGGGGATCCAGCTGGGAGATCCACTGGTTTCTGCTTCAGAAAGAGCCACAGCAGTGATCTGTCTTACAGGTGGATCTAGGAGCTTCACGCCTCTGAAAGCGGGATCAGCTGGAGGAGCAGCAGCGAGCAGAGAGCTGGCCGTGGTGGGCAAAGACCTCCTTCCCTCACTGACGTGTGCTTACAGTCAGAGAGCTGTTTTGTGAGCTGGCTGCTGGGGCACGCCGAGTCCATTACCCTTTTAACCCATTTCTGTCAAATTTGCTCAGGTAGAGGTTTTGCCATGTGCCCCTCTGCCCCTACACATCGTGGCCAGGGCTCCACACCTCTGCAGCTGCTGCAGGAAAGCAGAAGGAGCTGCCTTTCCATCCCACACCTTGCCAGATGCAAGACTCTGCGGCCAAGATGCGAGCAGTTACACTGGAGGAGGATGCAGAAGAGCCAGACAGTTCTCACAAAGCTGCAAAGGTCCTCTGGGGCTGGCGGGACCGACCAGCAGAGCAAGAGGATGGAACTCTGAGTACACTTAGGGAGTGGAGATCTCCAGGTTGGCATTCATTTAGACAAGGTCCCTTTTCTGACCATACTGGCACTTTAAGATGCTGTTGAGTTTGCAGACGTGGAAAAATGAAACCGTACGAAGATGCCGAAGGTAAGAACCGACGAGGTCTTTGAGATTTCCGGGTTAGCAGAAGAAGGAACTAATATCATCACTGTCTCCATGATATTCTGGGACAATCTGATCCGAAGTTCCCGTCTCCTGGTCTGTATATCCAGGCTCCAGGACTGCCTCAAACCAAGGGTGAAGCAAGATCTCTGGAGCAGTGAGTCTTTCAGAAGGCTCCCGCCGCAGGAGGCTGCGGATGAGGCAGCGGGCTTTGGGGGAGACGTGGTCAGGAATACAGAACTGTCCCCGCCGGATTTTGGAAAACAGAGTGCTAGGGTCCGAGTCATGGAAGGGATAGCGTCCCACCAGCAGGGTATAGAGCATCACTCCCAAACTCCACACATCGGCTGACTTTCCAGAGTAAGTCCCCGTCGTGTTTAGGATCTCAGGACTGACGTACGCCGGGCAGCCATGCTTGTCTGAGAGCGCGTCGTCTTCGCCTTTGATGATGTGTGTGTCTTCCAGGCTCTCTAAACGCAGCTGAGTCCTAGGAGGGCAGGAGAGGAAGCCACAGGTGAGAAATAGCAACACGCAGTCATGAGCAAGCCCAGCAAGCCCCTGCCACGGCCCCATTCTCTCTCGCATTGGCACTGAGAAAGGAAACACCTCTTAACGTGCAGCAGAGAAGTCGCCCAGACTCCTGGGAATGTGTAATGGAAGTGCTGTTGTGTGCATCAGGCCAGCATTCAGTGACACTCATGTTTTTTTATTAACTGGGGATTTTACCAACACAGAGGACTCCTGAGGAACACCAAATCACTGTCTACCCATGAAGGTTGCAGTGCCACTGCAGGGGGTTAATTTGTGACATGGCACCTGACAGCCACTATGTGCCATTCAGGCTTTGAGCAAACAGCATCCAGCTGCGTGATTCCACAAACCACAAAGCCCAGTTCCCCTCTGCACAGTGAGGATCATTGCCTTTCCTGAGCTTTTTTTTTTTTTTTTCCTTTTTACTTTTTCATTTATTCTTGTTGCCTTTTGGAGCGTATCATCGCACCCACCATCTCCAGGTGGAGATGGGTCCACTCCAGCCTCCTATTTTGGAGGGTAAGGGGAGCTCCCGTCAGCAGGGAAGCCATCAACCAGCCCTGGAAGGGCTCTGTACTGCCTGGCAGCCTGCTGGGGTGTAGATATGTTGGCTTCAGCCTGTCCTCAGCCTGACCTCGGCAAATACCCATTGGTTCTGCAAACGGAAAATATGACTCAACGAGAACCGTGGGCCCGGGATTGGCTGCGGGAGCCCTGAAACTGCACCTGTGCGAGAGCCCGCGTCGCCTGCCATTGCTTAACCCTCTTCTTGCCAAATGTGATGCACATGACATCGCCTGTGCAACACGTTATTTCCAAACGAGCGAGACTGTGTGCAACGTAACATTTCAACAAATGTTTCATCTTCTTATGGGAGGGAAAAGCTGCAATAGTTTCCTTCAAAGGAATAGCTTTCTTTCCCTGTCAACATATGGTGTTTCTGTTTCAGAGGGGCAGTGCTGGTTAATTTTCTTATCACATTTGTAACAGATATCCTGAAGAATCATTAGCCCAGTTTAACAAAATAAAATTCCTTTTCTTTTGCATCAGCAATAGCGCCTTAAATTTTATGATATTTTATGATATTTAAGCACAACTCCATTACAGCTTTTACTTAGTTTTTTAACATTTCTTGGGACAAGCAGCAAGTCAACAGTCAGTTTTGCTGTATTTCTGACTCTACCACGTGCGTGAAGCACTGCAAGAACAGCAAACACTCCAAGGGAATTCTGAATTATTTTCCTAATCTAAATTTAACAACTAGATTCTATGATCTCCTCTGTGAACCCAGGCTTTAGGCTAAGTTTTACTAAAGTGATTTTCTTCGATTCAGGGTTCCCAAAGCATTATTTAACCATGTCCCACTTTCCCTCCTTTGTGTGCCCACAATCCACGGGCATAGGGGGCACAGAAAGCAAGGCAGCGGAGGAGGGATAAAAGCCCTGAAGGGCACAGCAGCATCACCCTCACCAGC
This sequence comes from Regulus satrapa, assembly GCA_013396955.1. NCBI lineage: Eukaryota > Metazoa > Chordata > Aves > Passeriformes > Regulidae > Regulus > Regulus satrapa. Next base: position 221,566 of record VWZN01002470.1, on the reverse strand, counting down.
AGAGTGGTTCAGCGAGGAGACCCTTCCCAAGTGCTATGGCTCCACGTGAGTCAAGGCAACTCTCCCGAGGGGGGAATCAGAGCTCCAGCTCCTCACACCTCCTGCTCCCCCAGCTGGGCTGCTTCCTCCTCCCGGCACAACACCTCAGCCTCCCCCCTCTCCCTCCCTGCCTTTTATTCATTTGACTGAATGAGTGGCACACATGACATCTTCTGGCGCTAACGAGCATCCGAGCTATCATCCCTTTGTCTGCCAGCCTTTCACAGAACTTCTGCTGAATGAGAGGAAGCTCCCGGCGAGCTTCCTCCCTTTCATCAGTCAAGATCTAACTAAGAGGGAGTGCACACCGGTTTAGATCCCTGACCTACTACACACACGTGATGAGGACCTACTCGGATTGCTCGCAGGTGATGCCCGGCTGACGGGGCTGTTTCCACTCCCTGGGACGCTTTTGGTGTCTCTGGATGTGGCATTCCTCCCTCCCCACTCACCCCAGGGCTGGCTGCTGACAGCCACTTACCTTTCTTCATTAGAGAAGACAAATTTCCTGAGCTTGAGGTCACCAAGTACGATGGCTGACTGATGGCAGTGAGCTACAGCGGAGACAATCTGCTTGAACAGCCGGGCAGCCTCCTCTTCCCTCAACCTCTTGCAGCTCCTCACGTAGGAGTGCATGTCCCCAAAGTCCTTTTCAAAGAACACATAGGCCTTGGTGTCCCCAAGAATGACTTCGACAACCCCGGTGATGTTTCTGTGTGACGGCAGCTGAATGTAAGGTCGGATCTTGTCTTGGTAGTGTTTGAGGGGGAACACCTGTACAGAGGAAATTAAACCCAAATTCACTCTCAAGGGCGTTGAAAGCTGCAGCTCGCGTAGCAACTCTCCCCAAACAATGACGAGGGAGCTGGAGGGGAGCCAGGACTCGGCAGGACCGACAGAAGCGGCTACCGAGTCCCTTCCTGTCCGTTCTATATTGAAAGGTCGGGGGGAGGGGGGGGAACCAAAACCACCATTCCCACAGCCTTTGGGGGGAAGGCGCTCCGAGGTAAGCCGGAGTCCCGGCTCACTCGCAGGGCGTGCAAACGCCGCCTGGGGCTGGCCGGGCGTTGCCGGCCGGGGAGCAGCGGGAGGATGTTCGGCCGGGCTGTCCCCGGGCCGGCGCTCGGCCGGACCCGCTCCCCACCCGCGCAGCTCCCGCTCACCTTGCAGCGCAGCTCCCGGCCCGAGCTGACGCTCAGCGCCCTGGACACCTGCTC
>VWZN01002470.1:172863-219668 GCA_013396955.1 Regulus satrapa | reverse complement strand
AAAAAAAAAAAAAAAGTACATATCTGTACTTTTGACAAGAATGCTTCAGAAGGAAACACTCCAGTTTTCTATTTATATATATGCAAATTTTTCTGTAATTTAGTGCTGAGTCTTCCCTAATAACACAGGGACCCTGCATTTTGTTGTTCAGTGGATTCAATTCCTATTTGGTTTTTTTTTTTCCCAGCCCAGGTCTGACAGGTGGCAGAGAGGGCCGAGGATGGGCCCCCCAGCTCTGAAGCCTTTGATGCCACGGGTGCAGGTATTCGCTCAGATTCCTGATAGATAACTGCACAGCAAACCCATGCATGCCTTCAGCTACTTCTAGTGTATTTTAAGAAACACATGAAACTCTTGTGCGGGATGACTCATAGCATAGCAGTCCCATTAATGCATTTAAACATAAAACGCATATGNAGTGAGATGGATGGATGGATGTCCTGAAGAGCTAGACTAAATTTCTGAAAAGATACAAAACAGGTTCTTTTTTTTTTTTTTTTTCCCAGAAATACAATTCCGTTAATGCCGGCAGATTGTTTCTGAGTGATTCACTACAGCTCTCAAAGCATGCTATTTTATTTGGTTCCTCTTATAGGTGAAACACACACAAGTATCCATCAGACCTTTTGTTTTACTTTTCCCTTCCTGGAAGTTTAATGATTGGAATGCTGCTGCTGGGTGAGCTTAGCTGGTAGGATGCCACGTGTGTGGGCTGCTTCCTACATCTGAGACAGCACAAGGTGTGTGGGGGGTGGGGGGAGGGTGTGAGTACCCTTGGGGACAGGGGAAGGGTGCAGACACATCAAAACAGCAATGGAACTGCATAAAGGTCCCCATGGGCATTGGCAGTGGGTACCAGTGTCCTCTGTAGCTCTCTCAGAACTGAGATGCAGTGTGAGCAGGAATGAAGGGGTCAGTGTCCCCACCATCCCAAAGATTCCCCCCTCTGAGCTCCTGTGCCACATCACTCACTGTCCCTGCTAAGAAGGGCCACACTGAGGATCTACTGCACACGTTGTTGGAAGCTGCATCCAACAGCAGCCCAACCTCTAGGTCCACACCGTGGGGACACAGTAGCACCTGAGCACAGTGCTTGGTTCAAGCTAATGGCAGCCAGGGGGATGGCACCCACTGGTCCTGAGGAAGGGAATAAAGCACCTCTTGTCATCCTGGCTCCCCCAGAAAATACCTGGCATGTGAGGAGAGCAGAGGAACACACAGCATTGTACCTCACAGTCCTGCCACATTCTCCTGGTGTCTGGGCAGCCTTTTTTCACAGCACAGGATTACAGCAATTTCCTGCTCTGTGTGTGTGTCCCTGCTAACTAGAGCCTTAAGACTGGACGTGCAGTCCCCAAATAATCCCTGGGGCATTCATCCCATAAGTGCTGGTGGGTGCCCTCTTCTAGTTGACTGTACAGACTAAACTACAATTTACTGTCTACATATGACTGAGACAAACCAAAGCTTGCATCTCCCAGGTCTTTGCAAAATGGGTGAAGTTCTTGACAGAAGGAAACCTTTGCTGCTGCCTGGTGCGCTGTCAGGAACTCACAGCATTAATGTAATGGCTAAACACAGAGTAGCAATTATTACTCAGTCTTATGTTTTGGGTACAGACCAAATGAAAAGATCCACATCCAGACTCCCCTCCATCCCCACCAAATTAATTTCAAGATGCAGAGCAGACACGTGATTCCCACTTTGGCTTTTCTGGTTTTTTCTAATTTTGGCCAATCCCCAAAATGAAAAGATTAAAGAAAAAAAAAGAAAATTTAAAAAAGGCATGCCAAGGATGGTGTCTGATGACCTTCATGGTATATTTTTTCTCAAAGGGCTGAAACTTGTCCTTCTTGTCCATCTCTGCCAGTGCTTACATGTAACCCTGGTTTGGTTAGGAACCAATGCTGAGAACAGGAGAAATTCCAGGAATTGATTTGTGAAAAATTCTTGCAACATTTCAGTATTAGAAGATTTTTTTCAGAAAATAAGGCTACCACACTTGCCATAGCAGCCTTGTGTTTGTTGCTGGTCACACCACTGGCCTTTAAGCATCCAGGCTTATTTCCTGTATTAGTCTCCTCAAATCAAAAGCTATCTTTTAGGGTCTTCCTTCTATTCCCTGTGCAAGCCTTCATCATCCCATCTCCCCCTTCCCCAAAAAAGACTTTTCAAGGTCTACCTGTTCAGTATACATGATGAATACTATCATGATAATTCCCAGTTGTGCCCGTGGTGAATTTGAACCTGAATGGCTTTAAAGCCCTTCAGAATGAACCAGGGCAATGTTACACATCTCCAGTGCACAGCACTGACAATCATTGTGAAGCACAGATCAGTGCACAATTACAGACCTAATGCTGGGATAAAACATTGACTCTGTGGATGAGTTCTGCTGTCCAAGTGCCAGCAAAAATAAACTGCTGCGAGCCAGCAGAATACAAGGAACCATCACTCAGCCCTGATGTTCCAAAGGGACTTGGTGCCTGTGAGGTGAGCAGGGATGACCTTTGGAAGTATGTGCTTGGCAAAGGACTACAGTGTGCATCAGGCACCTTCCCAATACTACCAAAGTCTGAGGAGCTCTCAGTCAAAGGGCATTGCAAAATTGCTACAAAAAGTGATCCTGCCTTGGAAAAGGCCAGTCAAAGCAAGCAGGACTGCTCGCTGTCTCCTCATTTCTGGAGTCCCAGCTGCCAGGCAAGGATCTGGGGCTGCAGCAGAAAGAAGAGCCTGTGGGATGTGCACCACAGAATGGGCACATCCTAGCAAAGGGGAGCGTCTTGCCCAGCACAGATTTGGCAGAACTGTGGCAAGATGAATATTTATCTTCATGTATTTTTTTCTTTTTTGAAACAGACAAGCAGCTTAGTGCATCTGTGAGATGAAGACTGAAGAATCCAGAATTCCTGGTGCTCAGGCATTGATCTTTCCTTTCCTGTTATTTTATTTAAGGGAATTTTTGTTGCGTGGCTTTGCCCTCAGCCAGTGCTTACACTCACCTGAGCAGCTGCTTTTCCTTAGATGCTCACAAAATTATCTCTGTTGCTCCAGTTCTCTGACCCTTTATCTCTATAACTAGAGCAGCCAGAGGCAATGAGAATTGTGTAACCATCTCCCCACTTCCCAAGTGCTTGGGACAGGTCTGGTAACTTTGATAGTATGTCTCATGGGACACACAGAATAAATCTCTGTTAGATTAGGGCACTTATAAATAAACTGGCTGCTTGCTACACGAAAAAATGAAAAGGTCTTTATTTTAGTTACCGGATGAGAGAGGCAAAGCACCCAAATATTTTGGCTAATATTAAACTATTGGTAAACTATGAAAAATAAACATATTTATATTAAAAATTAACTCCAACCATGCAATGAAAATTAAACTTCTGCTAGATTGAAAGCCAAAAATTTAAAACCAGCATATCATCTACAATCTACTGGTGTACAGAATTACCCTGCACAGATGGGGCTCGGTCGTATGGCCAGGTGATAAAGAACTAAAAGTAATGTTTTTTATAGCAGAACAGCATCTGTGATAACCCACAGCCATCCTCAGACAGTGTGGAACTTGGCGGCAGATTCACTGCTAAGATATAAAACACATGATGAACACGTAGTGACATCAAAAGGAGTGCAATGTAATGGTGTTCAGATGTCTCCCCTCAAGCCCACACAAAAGCTGCTCTGAGGGCTTCTGTAGCTTGGAACTCTCAATGATTCCCTTTTGATAAGACTGTTGTTATCAAATCCAAGGAGTCTTATGAGCAGCCCCTCCTGACTTTGTTCCTTTGCTAACTGAAGGGCATGAAGGTTTCTTCTGTTGCCTGAAAGAGGTGTGAAGGCTCAAGTTTTAGACCTCAAATCCTGTTTTTTACTTCAGAAGTTGATTGCACAAGCGGACAGTGAATGAATGTCTCCGTTTCCCTTGCGGTCAGAGAAGATCCTATTCATACTGAGTTTACAAGCAAACACTTCCTTTGGTAAGCTTCCCATGCAATTTAATTCATGTGCGTGCTTTCAGGCTCTGTCTTTGGGTCTGGACTAACATCAGAAAAAGCAAGAGGCAGGCTCTCTTCTTAGCCCACCACAGCCTTTTCTGCAGTGCTTTGAAATGATGAAACACACTGTGTTCTCTGCACACTGCTGCAGTCCTGTCAAGTCACTGGGATTATTCATGCATCAAGAGGCTAAGCACATACATAGGTATCTACTGGATGATGTACACCCATTCCAGAATTTTAGTTGCTTAACAATCAATCTAATGTTTTTGCTCTTTATAGTTACTGGCTGGGAGCCTAGAATCTGCTGGCACCTACACACAGGATTCTCCTCTGAGCATTCTGTGACCACATCAGGTGTTTGAAATATTGTGTATTAACAAGAAATACTTTATGACCAGCAAATAAATTATTATTTATGGAAGACACAGAATCTGCAGTCAGTACTAGTCTGTACCTGTAGTGAGAAGCCATCAGCTTAAGGCCTTGGCTCTAGTAACAGAAAGGAAGACCTGTCCTTGAGATATTCTAGCATTTTCCATGCCAGGAAACCCTTTTCTAAGTGCATCTTCTTCACTGTATAACAGAGCACTATCCATTAGACAGATGTTTAGTTAATTTACACAGCGGGATCCATAAATGAAGGCTTTTAGGAAAGTTGCACAGTGAATTCTAAGCTAGTTCTGGCCACAATACTAGAGCTATTCTTGAGAAAAATGTCATGAGGTACTTGTGACCACAGGTAGGTAAGACCTTTGTCATCAGCCACTCATGAGGAAACATGAGTATCCAAGAGGACATTGTCTAAAATAAGGCAGTGTGTTGGCCTTGGCTGTTGAGTCATCAGTATCACTTCCTGCAGCCTCTGCTTTTGCTCCGGGTATTTCTCAAGGGAGCACTGACTTAGTCTTTTTGATTCTTCTAGAATGAATAAGATCACAGCTCCAGAGCAGTAATGATGAATATGTCCTTGATTCAGAGGAATGTGCACTCTTTTTAGCACAAGTGTGCTAAATCTTCCATGAGATGCTTGCCTGATTAGTTTTTATCTTTATTCGTCATGGCTTCACTGATTTGAAAACTTTAGACTCTCTAGTTGTAAAATGGAGAATTCACAGGAAGAATCTGTTCAAGTGAGAGAGTGAGCTGTGGTTATGGCTTGTGCCTCAGGGTACCACTGAAAGCTGTTGTATGTGGATCTCTTTTGCCTTTAATTCAGTATTTGCCTAGACATTTCTTTAATCTCTCAAAATAATACATGAAACTTCTCTAGCAGAGACAGATTCTCACCAGTTTTCAGTGACAGATCCTTCTCAGCTACACTGAGGGTTGCTGCATTTGTGAAGCACACCTTATGGAAAAAGAAGAAAAAAAACACCTGACCTCTGAATTTCTTTTTTAAAACATTGCAAAATTTCTGACGTCAGACAATGAGACACAAATTACCCTGTGAACTGTTAACATATGCCTGTTTACATACGATATCTTATAGCCAAAGCAGATTAAGATTTGAAGGTTTAACTGCTGTTGAGTTTCCACTTCTGTGAATCATACAAATCATACAGCTTATTCATCACAGGCACTTATTTTTATTCTTTAACTCTTTCAAGCTACTTCTTCCCAGAGCAGTTTAGGGGGAACATGGGACACATGGGAACAGAGAGATCACAACTGCACAACAAACCCCAGAGTTTGCAAATGAAAGAGCAAAGAGCTGCCATTAAGTGCAGCCACCCCAGTGAATCAGTAGTGGTTTGTATCTTGCACCAGGTGAGCTGACAGGCTCAGGAGCCTTCCCCACTTGCCAAGGTTAGTCTGTTAGTTAAGTGCCAGCTGCAATAGATGCTGATGGCCAGCCCTGGAATCTTTCAATTTAAGGAGGAAAATTATATGTGAAAACCAAGAAGAGAGAACCAGCCATGACAAAATCAACAGGATGGCTGAAGTTCCAGGTTCAAAGAAAAAAAAAAAGAATCATTTATCATACTAGGACTCCTTGGATGCTGTGTTATATTTTAAATTCAGAAATTCCAAAAGTTTTGGTGAGAATGTCAATGTCACTGATTTCAATAAACACAGGCAGTTTATTCTAGCACTTGAATCTGTGTGGTGCATCGCTGACTCTAATGGGACTCAAGTACTCTCAACAGTAACCCTGACACAAGTGAACGAGTATCTATTCTTCTTTTTTCTGGATAACATGGCCGTATTTTAAAAGAGGCATCTCTGCTGATAAAAGAAAGAAATCTACCTCTATTTAAATACACATGCCTATTCACCTGAGGTGTGACTGTTATTAAAGCTAGGCAGGTGAGTGCTGCCAAAAATCAGTCAGTTTATTTCAGATGAAACCAAGAAGGATTTCAGAACTTAGGCTGCGCTTCACTTGCTGCTCAAGTTCTCTGATTCACTGACACAGCCTGGCTCAGGCTAGCAAAGGAGAGGAGGAAGATGATCTATTTTGAAGCAGGAGCATCCAGAAATAACCCTTCCCCTTTGAGTGGCCATAAGTGACTGTGTGACTATTTGTTCTTTTCATTTAAAGTGTTGCTTCAGATTGGTTTGGTTTTTTCTCCAAGCTGCATCATCTTAAGCAAGCAGTTCACGCTATTACCTGTGGATTAGCTAACAGAGGCTGAGTACAGCTCTGGGATGGGTCAAGCCTCTTTTTCACATAGGACAACAAGGTGTAACCAAGACAGCAATCTCCCTCACAGCATTACTCACTGGAGCATGAGGGCAACGAACCATATCAGGAACTGCAGCAATCCAAGGCTGTACTGGTACAAATGCCACAGGTAGCAAACCAAACCTGCTGCCACCAGTTTGTTGGCAGGAATCTGGGCATAATTTACCATTTGTAATGTTATGTGTTATTGGAAGGCACATTCAAGCAACCCGGACACCTACACAAACTAAATTTGAGGTGCAACAGTTGTGGCTGTGGAAAATCTATGTACATCTTTGCATCTGAAAACTTGGGAGGCTGGTTATCCCTAGGGATGGAAGTAGATCCAAAAGGACAATGTTAATGCGCCTCTGCCAGAAAACTGCAGAGCTTGTTTAACCAATGGAAGTTTCTGTTTCTGACTGTTCTGCTTATAAATGGTTCAAGAATAAATTTAACCACAAACTTAAAGATGAAGCAAAAAGGACATTACCTCCCCCTCCCTGTGCTGATTTTTTTGGGGGAGAGGGGGGTTGTTTTTCTTTTTTTTTTTGAAAAATGCTATTGTTAGCATCCTCCCTTGTGGTATGTAACTGAAAATTGATGACCCACCTTAAAAACTATAGGCTTGAGGCCTGAGGTATCTTAAAAGGGACCTGATTTTACAGATAAAAATACAAACAATACATACTCCTCAACCATATCCCAATACCTTTCAGCTACTTCAGCCAGACTTCCATGGCAGAAGCACCCACGCTCACTGCTGAGTTGGAAAAAGATGGACCTCAGGGGTTAGACCACATAATGGAAATTAGCCAGCCAATTCCCAGGAAGTGTTTTGAACACAAAAGCCCAGTGCAAGTAATAATGGTTCAGTTCTCTTTTTCAGCTATGAAATCAGCTTGCAGATTAATATTCTTCAATTACAAAATAACAATTTTCAGCTTGAAGTGGTTTGTGCTCTTAAGTGCAATTTGGGTTAATAATGGTCTATGAAAGGAGAGCTGTTAGCAAATAGTAACTCAGAGTTGAAAACCTTAGCATATGGGTACCTCAGCTACATTTTACATGAAATGCTGGATTGTAAATTCAGAAAAATTACATAGGAAAATACCATCTAGCCCACTAAGGATCCCAAAGCTTATAGAAACCTGTATTTTCTGCTTATGTATGCCAAGAGATAATTGCCATCTGACTGCCAAGGCAGCTCCTTTACCTGTGGCTATTTCTAACTCATGTACATATATGCCTTATCTGCCTGATGTGTTTAGATCAATTTAGGCAATAAATAGTGTCACAAAGTTTAAGTTCTTTTCTGGATCTGTGCCCAAAAGCATAGATACCTGAAGTTTATATAAAATGAGATTAACTGCTTTTCAATCAAAGGCATATGGTTGCAATATATGTGTACTATCAAAAATTTAGTTATTGAAATACCCCTGTAAATAATTGTAGTCTTACAATATTAAGGTAAAGCCTTCCGGGACTCCCAAATGCAAAAAAGCCTGAATTAAATGCTTCTGAATTTCACAAGAAAAGCCTAAGTTAGGGCAGAGAGTTCAAAATTTATAAAAACAAGGCCAAGATCCTTAAAGCCTAGTGGTTGTTCTCTGTGGCCACAAACAAGGTATAAGTGTGCAACACTTTCTGAAAATTCATCTCTAAGGTTTGTGTTAAAACCCCGAGCACTGAAAATCCTTTCAGTTGCAAACACTGAAAATCCTTGGTCATTGTGCCCTCCTCTAAGCATTCCCAGTAGTTAGAGTAACAGTAGTTCAGTAATAGAACTATGTGCAATGCAGTGCAAAGCACTCGTTATTACATGCTGGCAGGGTCTGCATCTCTAATATGCTGAAAAAACTAGCACACTGACAAGGACGTTTAAACGCTGCAAAATATACTTTATTTACCAAATGCAAGCTTTTAGAAATTCAGGAAGGTAGAAAAAACCCAAACAAGTTTAACTGGAATTCCTTATATTCCTGAGTTTAAAAAAGTGCTTTTAGTTACAGCAGTGACTTTCAACTTTGTTTATAAATGTAACATTTAACAATGACTTACCCATAAATGAAACACTTAACAAATAACAATCAGTTATACAACCTATTTAGAATCAGCAACTTATCTCACAAGACCTCTAATAACAAATTTTCTTTGTGGCAGTAGCACAGCCAGCTCACGTGTCCATTGTTGACCAGCTTTGTTTTTTCTGACTGTCAAGCAATCTTTTAAGTATTTCATCTGGTACAAGATCTGATCCTTTTACATCATCATGGCTACAGCCCATTTTCGGGCATCTGTTGAAAAGAAAAGAGAGACTCATTAAATTGGAAGAATTGGATTTGTCAGATATAGGCTTTTGCATAACATCTGCTAGCTTTTTTAATCTGGGATTCACTCTCTGTCAGCTCCTTGCTACCTCTTGTGCTTTTCACTAGCTCTATGTGGGAAAAAATAAATCTATCTCAACTGGTGAAAATCATCAGGTGAAGGAAAGAAAGAAGGAGCACAGTGAGAGATGGAACCTTTTCCCCGTAGATCACTCTCTTGCTTCAAGCACACAAGCTGCCTTCATCAGTAATGGTATCTCCACTGCATGGACACCTTTCTGTGTTCCTTTCTCTCTCTGCAGTCCTCTACAAACTGCAGGTAAATACCTCTTACCTTACTAATCTGCAGTGGAGAAGTATAATCTTCACTGGCAGATAAGTAGGGAAATTATTTTCTGGGGAAACAAACAAAAGGGAATGAGCCTCGCCACGACTGACTGGTGAATCAGTGAACCATCTATTTGGTGTAAAAATCAGCCTGACCTTTTATGAGCTGTGAAAGCTCAAAAAGGAGAAATGGGGTCAAATTAACAGCCTCTAGATGATAATCAAGTACAAAATGGCTTACAATTACTTGAAACAGCAAGGCGAAAAGACATTTAGGGACCAAAGGTCATTTTCCTTTGGTGGCAGCCCAAATATAGACAGATGGTACCTACAGTCGGAAGTAACACTTTTCCTGAATTTTTCATGTTAGAGTAAATTTTGTTTGAGGTGCTGAACTTACTTACACTCAGTACTCATAACTTTTACTCCAGATTTGTCCACAGTTTACTGTGTTTGTCATAGATCAGTCATTTAATTGCTCTGTGCCTCAGTTTTCCCATTTATCACCTTAATACAGCAACAGCTTGCCAGATTAATGAATAACAAGGGCGCAGAAAGCTTCCCATTTCCTGTAAAGCATGAAGTATTAGTATGTCCTTCCAGGCAGTGGAAAATAGTGAGCAAACCAAGAGACGTAAGAGTTGCCTCAAGGAGTGTGTGACAAGTCTGCCAGCACAGGGCCATGTGTACGTCAGCTGAAGGGCTGGCAGGCAGGCACTGCTCTGCCAAGGGCACCGAAGGGATCCCCTGCATTCCAACTGGGAAGGAGCTGTGAGGAAACAGCCACTCTGTGTCTCCAGAGTGAGCACCAGCTCTGCTTCCAGAGTCAGGACAGAGAGGATCCTGCAGTCATGCCCTGCTCTGCCAGGACACCTGCTGCCACAGGAATATCCCTGGCAGGAGCACAGCCACATCAGGAGATTGGGATACTGAAAAAGGGAACTTGCTGCAACAGCTGGCCTGTCTTTCCACCATAGCAGATGATGGGTTTTCAAAGTAACTGCATTTTCATGACAAGGTTTAAAATTACAGTAGGTTGGTCAGACTGGGCAGAGAAAACCCAGGAGTCCTTAATTTAGTTACAGTGAAGCTGTGGCATTGTTCTGTGTGTGCTTTTCTAGCACTGGAATAACTGCTGTAAAAATGGTAGGGCTGCAAGCTAAAAGCTTAATATTAAGAACTGCCAATGTTCAGACTGCACAAATAATTTTGGTTTGGGTGTAAGGTAACTTTTAAAGCTAGGTGTTGTACAGCTGATACGATGTTTTTTACCTCCAGAGTTTATCTAGTCTTCCATTTCTTAAAAGGTAAAATAAAATTCAATCATGTTTGAATTTGTTTTTCAGCAGAGCTGACTTTTGATCCACTGGAACAATTTCTCCTAAATTGACATTATTCTGATGGAGTTAACAACACAGAGAAATCCTTAGATACCATCATCCTACATTCATTATCAGAGAAGGTATTCTCGTGTTGGGGCTGTTGAGCACATGCTTTTTAGCCACTCCAAATCCTCCAGAACACTCAGTTTCCTCCAACTTGAGAGCTATTTCCCAATTCCTATTCATTTTTCCAGCCAAGTTTCTGTCCATCCATGTTGCTGGTTTTGTTCTTATTCCCAGTATATTGCACCCATTTCAGATTTTTCCCTGGACTTAGCAAGGTACTTCCATCTTCTTCTTGAAGCTGTCTCGACACTGACATAGTGGCTGGGCATCCCAACTGCTGCCTGGTTTTATAGCAGTGCTTTCCTGCAACAGGGAAGGAGCATGGAATAAAAACTCCAGCTCCACCTTTGTAACCCCCATGGAGGATTGTGCAGAGCCTAACAGAAATGCCTGAGCAACAGATGGAGGAAATAAGCTGCCTGTGGCATTATCTTCAGGGAAATCAGGTTGCTGGTCTCTGACAGACCTTCCTGAGCAAACTGCACATTTAATAAGGAGTCTACAACTAGTAAGTTTCTGTGAAGTCATCACCCCCAGAGCAGGAGGGTCTAGCATAAATGGTGTAAAAATAAATGTCAAATCAATGATGAGATTATATGTCCTCTCAACATGCTCCAAAAATCGCTAGTATTCAAGCCTCTTTTCTTTTTCTTCATTTTCCTTTTATTTTAATCTTAAAATCATTCTCATTTTCAAATTCAGTGTGGAAAATCTGAGGTTTAAAAATTTTACTGTTACAGTTTTTCATTCAAAAAAATATGTCCCATGTGAAAAAGTGACATACTATTTTGGTAATATAAGGAAAGAATTATTTAACTGCATCATGGTAGGAACTGCACTGCACTATCTGATATCATTCTTAAATTCTGTTCTACATCAAATGTTACAGTTTAATATATCTCACTTTAGCACTCAATTGTTTTACTATTTCTGAGCTGTATTGGAATATAACTGCAAAAGAAGGTGTGCAGTGGAATTTTTTTTTTATTTGCTTCAAGGCTTGATACATAAGCAGTGGGAACAAATCAGCAACTAAATTTTAGGAAACGGAGGTCTCTGTCATGGCTATATGAAATCTCTTCACTTCTGTTGTGCAGCTCCAAGTAGCTGTAACTTCCCCACACAATTCCTGAGTATTTCCTTACACATTGTTTTCATTAAAAAGAAAAGCACCTTCATGTGTCTAGTACTAATGAGGAGATTGTGACTTGGGCCAACACTGAGGTTTTACTTCCTGCAGCCTTTCCAATCCAAATACTATTCCTAGAAAAAGTGTAGTAAAATTCCACTTACACAGCAAAGCAAATAAATTTTCCACACATTCTTTTTAGCTTACCGGACTTTTTTCTTTTTCTGCTTTTGAGTCTGGATCATTTCTAGAATGGCATCTTCTTCATAAATGTGTCCACAGACTTTGTTCCGCACTGGCCTCCTCATTGTCATCTGTAAGCAGTAAGGATTGATTTAAAGGAACTGATACTGCCCATGAAAATGCTGCTTCTGAGGTTTTATGTGAAACAGCAGCAAGTGTGTTTGCCACTCATACATGGCATTCCGGTCAAATTATGGGATGAGGTCCTGCTTGGTAAACTATATTCCTACTTACATGGGTTTTCTTCCCAAGCAGTATTGCTCTTCTCTGATAATGCTTAAAATTTATACTATTTTGTTGTTAAATGTAATGATGTTTAACAGGTACTGCAGATTCATATTTTTTTTAAAAATTAAGAATATGAAATAACTATTTCTCTGTCAATAACTCTAGCAGTGATACATACCTGTGTAATGGGACAAATAAAGTTTGTCTGACTCCGAGTCACAGCTATATCTTCATCAATTTGTTCAATGGTGTCATTACCATGATCTGATTTATGAGAAAGTAGAATGGGAAGAAAAGAAAAAAATTGTTTCTTATTTAATATAGATTGCTAATATTTAAAATAAGCTAATAAAATCCAACATTTGATAAGCACTATCTCACAGTGATATCTAAAATACCACAGCATATTTCTGCACCACTCCATGAACAAGACACTGCAAAAAATACTTTACTATAATGTCTTTTATAAAATGGGGATTTTTATATAGTAACCACTGTGTGTGTGTATGTGTCTGTGTGTGTGTGTTTGTGGCTATTTACAGCCAATGCCAGAAAGAAAGGCTGGGAAGTAGAGCAGGCTGGCCTGAAGATATGCAAAACCTTTGGTATTCGCTTCAAGTTCACCAGTACCCAGAACACACAGATGAGTCCCCAGAACCTAACAAAGGATGAGGTGGAGCAGACCTGGCAGTCCTACCCTCAAAATCAGTTTGTGTTTGAGTGTCATAAATGGGCTTGCTATATAGCCTGTACATATTGTACACATTTTTAAATGAATTTGTACCATTTATCATAATGCATCATTTATAACGTGATGCTGCTGTATTTTGATAAGACTATAATTAGTGAAAAACAAAAGCCAAAAAATGTCATGGACAACAGAAATATTATTGAAGTAACCTTAAAGAGGAGGGGCAGAATGAAATACTGATAATTCCCAGAAAACACCCAATGGCCCAGTGCCAGGGAATGAAGGGCAGACAAACAAGAATAAATGCACCTAGAGCTGGAGGAGCTGCAGGATGCCACCTTTACCAGGAGAAGAAAGCAAGGTATAAGCAACTCTGTGCATGTAGAGGCACACCAACTAGTGTTTCATGCAGAAGTTAGTTAGCCAAAGTCAAAAGCTGAGGCATGAGAGCAGCTAAGGAAGAGACAGATATATGTATATATGTATATTTAGATATATTTAGAGAGAGAGAGAGAGAGAGCCAAGTATAGCCTTAATGAAATGCATGCATGTTTTATCTTCTAGCTCTCCTCTGTTATTGTAAATCTAGGCTTTTAGTTGAATGCATTTGTTTATCTTTGAATCTTATCTGGTAGTAACATCAAACTTAACACCTGCCATAGCTTTCCATTCCTTTGGGGTAGTTCTGCAGTGCCTTTGCAGAGGCAGGAAAGGGCCCTGGGGTGCAGTCCTCAAGGCCTCCCAAGCAAAGAGATTTTTCTTTCTGGCTACACAAGCTGCACTCCAAGGGAGGAGTGAGAAACACAGGTGAGCACAGAGTTTACAATTACTTCATGATTTGCCTTCTGCAGTTCCCTGTGCTGCTGTTGCACACTATCAGCTAATCTTTGCATCCCTGGTATTCAGTCTTCCACATCTATTAAGGACCAGTGTTTCCTAACTTATGGTCAGTCCTGCATGCCTGTGTGATCCCATCACCTTCCGGCTGATACCAGCACACATCACCCATGGAGCAACCCAAGCCTCTCACACCCAGCCTAGGCTGAGCTCGCTGCCCTGTGAGCCAGCACAGCTCTGCCAGGGGACTCCTGGCACTGATGCTGCAGCCACTGCTCCACCACAGCACCTCTTGGTATGGCAGGCCTATTTCCAGACCTTCCTTCTTTCCATTTCCATATTCCAAGCATTTAGGAATGTTTCTGACCCAGGTATTGGAGTTGGAACTAGATGATGTTTAAGGTCCTTTCCAACCCAAATCATCTTATGATTTTACTCCTGTGAATACCACAGGAATATCCAGGCAATCATAAAGGATATTTCTGTGTCTACTACTAAGATCTCATGCAATCAACAGGGTGTGGATTCTGGGGGAAAAGGAGGTCAAATGTCCAATGTCAATCATAATTTCAAGGCTTTAATCTCCAAGAATATTAACATACTTTCATCAGATACTGACCACGTAACAAAGGCAAACACTTGCAAGTCAGAAGGAAAAAGTGGGCACAATTTAACTATAAATACCAAAACTGCAAATAGTATGGACACCAGAAATGCACTTGTGTAAATCACCAGTTTTCAGATAAAAACAACAAACCTCTGTGACATATTATTCTTAGATTGCTCATATATATGGTTTACTCTATCATAAGCACATGGTATTTGAAGAAAGTAAAACTTCTGCAGGGAAAAAGGATTTTTTAATGAAGCTTTTGAAATACCAAGCAATGGGTGAAATCCCACTAAGACAGCAAAGCTAAGCAATACTGGAGTTACGGGCAGGTGGCAGCTTTGGCATGAGCTGCAATATCATAATGATTTTGTTTTTCAACAAGGAATGCCAACAAGAAAAAGAGATTCATATTGTCCTTAAATTCATGTATCTGGAAATTTTGACATACTGCAGCTCTAATATTTTGTGTGGAAAACATCACATTTTTCTATGTTGTATTTTGTTTCAAACCACGAACTTGGCATGTAATTCCACTGTACCAAGGCATCACACCGCTCAGTGATACTAGAAAGCACCAGTAATAGCAAGATCTAGGACAGGGGATTGCTTACAAAAGATGATTAAAAAAAAAAAGTAGGTGCCAAGGAAGGTGGGTGAATTTTTAAAATGTGGGGCTCGTGCCTGTGACTTTACTTCTAAAACTCAATACTCTAAGATAGGCATGTGAGTGACTTTTTCTGGAAGAGTATTTACCTGTGGAGCACCTCCTGACTTTGAGCACTTCCCTCATCACTTCTGTGTATACTTACTTAGGTACTGACACAAGAACTTAGGAGACTGTAGTCAAGCAAGTTCAAAAATATGAGCTCAAGTTTGGGGTACTGGTGCTTGAGCCTCCCCTGAAGGACTTGGGTCTCTAACTTATGCGAGCTCCATCCCAGGCTGGGGTAACTTTTTTCCCATACTGGCTTTGGAGGTGATTCAGATGCCTCATGTTTAATGGTTAACATTTCATGAGTTGAGACCTAATCCTTGTAGGTGGGGTATATTAATCTTCTTGGATTCAAACTGTCCTCTTGCTGCAAGATAATCTTAAACACTTCAGCTTGCACTTCATTTGCAATGATTTTATATATAGCCTATCAGTGGGGCCCCAGCTTCAAGACATGATCACAGCCCAAATGAATCATTATTTAAAATATTTCCTTTTCATAAGCAGCTAATATTTTAAAAAACAAATATGCAAGACTGGAATGATGCAAGTAATACCTCAAGTATGTCAATAGCAAATTAGCATAAATCAGATAAACCACCCACAGATTTGTTGTTGTTGCTTGATGTTCTACATTACAGGAGAAGAAAGGAAAATAACTTTTTTCAGTGACAGTAAATTTTGCAGAGATTACACAAGACACAGACACACATTCTAAGATGGTCAGCAAGATGCTTTAAGCTGTAGATCTGTATCTGTAGCCGCATATTGGAAGATGTTTTTATTCAGGTCAAAGGGATTTTTTTACCAAATGAAATGTATAAAAATTTGGAGGATATAAATTGCAAGTCTGACTTTTCTACAGAAAGAAATAAATACAATGGATCATACATATTTCTGCTAAGTCAGGTTATATTTTTATGAAATTGAGTTTTCCTTGCAAATTAAAACCAGATGCAGAAAACACTTGAGTTATTGTTCCCAAAATTCAGATGTTGCCTTAAGTAACAGAAGTGCATACGTCTATTTTGGTAGTCTGAGAGATCACATATTAAGTGCCTTAACAGTTTCTAGTTTTCTATTCCAGCCAACTGAAACATGTTATGAGTATTAGTAACACATTTTTCTATCTGGCTATCTCAGCAATGATGTTTACAGCTGTTGTAATAAAACTGCATTCTTATAAAGGTATCTATTTTTGGTAACACATCATAATGAATTCTGCAACTGCCAACTTTTTTTTACTTATTCAATTTTAATTAAAAGCTGGTATTAATTTATATCTCTATCACTTTCATCTCTTGATAATATTGTGGCTAACATGGCTTAGCTCAGTTTTTACTTACTCTGCTGAGAGAGACTGCGAATTTTTAAGCCAACTTTTAAAGATAGGAAAACCATAGTGCAGAGACATTAACTGCTGGATTATGAACTATACTAAGCATAGATAATATACATGCTAAAAAAAAACATGAGAGGAAAAATCCTCTCCACTGTCATTGTTATTTCTACAACCAAGAGACTTCTGTCTGCTCGCTGCTCCCAGTGTCAGCAATGCCCTCTTCCCAATTTCTGTTTCTTTAACCTGGTTCTCAGTGAGCAAATGTTGCAATGTAAACTCAATTGATTTCTTTCCTTTTGTGCTGGGCTGTTGCGCCTTCTCACCTGCCACAGTCAGACACTAATCCTGAGAATCAAAGGGTAACGTTAAGCATGTGGGATTGAGTCTTTGTAAGCTTGAGCCACCAGACAGACAAGGTCTTGGCTCCCAAGAGGGTCTATTGTACTGCTGACTCCATAGAAATAACAGCAACTCGTCCAGGCTGGGAAAAATCCTATCTCTGAGAGCTCCAAGAAAAACATGCATGTTAGGCGGACAAGTCAGATGCCAAGTGTTCCTGCCAGCAGGGCACAGAAAATAATGAAAGGTGGGGGAGGTGAAGGACATTGTCACATCTAGGAGTCAGAAGGCATCTGGGGTGAGGAAGGGCCAGGGCCAAGTCTAAAGGAAGGACCTGACACTGCTGAGACCACCAGGTAATGCTTGAAAGTGGGTCAGCACGCCCATCACTGCTCTGAATTTGGGTTAGCCTCCAGTCCAGAGAAGCAGACTAGAACTATTGTCCAGTGTCCTTCCCTAGGGATGGAGCTGCAGCAAAGGCAGTAGGAGTAATAGAATAATGCCTTCCTGGCAAACTCTCCCAGATTACAGCAATTTGTAGCCAAGGACTTCCTGCGTCAGAGGTAGTATCTTCGTACTTAATAAGCCCTGGAGTTTTCCTTCAAAGAATTTGTCTAAACTTGGGAGAGGGGAATTTCAACCTGGACCTTTCAGCTTGATTAGAGACAGTTATCTTTGCTAGAAAGGTTAGCAACAGTTTAATTTTCCTTGAAAATTACTGCAGAGGCTGCAGGTTACAGTTTAATTTGATTTTTAAGAGGGAAAATAAGGTGTGCAAGCTACAGCTGCAGTCAAACAGTTCAAAGGCTTTGTGCTTTTTGCCAGAGGCATGCGATAGTTTAATTTGCCAACCAAGCCAAACTAGGCTTTGCACTGAAGTACATTACAATTTGATTACTTGCTAGTGTTGCAATACAAAGTTGATCTAAGGAAGGTGGCCTCTAACATGTTGCTCCAGATTGCAATTGCAAATTTACTTGCTCCTGCCCAGGCCGAGCAACTTGCTGGTAATTTACTGCCAAATGCTTTGTATGTGTCCTGTTTGACAGATACTTGTGTAAAAAGCACATAGAGGTTCATTTGGTCAATCCAAAATAAAATTACAATCCTGTAAATATAAGCCATTCTTATTTTCCTGGAGTGTGAGATACAAATTAAATTAATGTATTAGCAAATTTTCAGTTCCTTTACATAACAGTGGGGAAGGAAAGGATCATGTCTTGCACTAAACATCAGTCCTCTAAAAATTCCTATTTTACAGTGTTTTGTCCCACTAAGCCATAGTTCTTTAAAAATACATTATTCTAAATGGAAATGCTGTTCCCATTTTACCCTTTCACTACTGGGTAGAGCTGCTTGATGCCAGTTTGCCAGAATGGCCTTTAAACGAGGAGAAACTGATCTGACGGAAATTTTATTGGACAATTCTTACAGAAATAATGAAAGTGAAGAAGACTGACAGACACTTGCAACTAGATACAATTCGCTGTTAATATGCTACTAATAAAATGTGGCTACAAATCCTAGGGGGAAAAAAAACCAACAAGAACTCCAGGAAACCCTGCAAAACCTTCAACTCACACACTAATCAAAGCGAGAAGAGACAACTTTGCCTTTAGGTTTTGGGAAATTCAGACTGTTGTGCAGTGGGAACTGTGTCTGTAGAACAGAAAGAATATCTTTGATTATAAGCCACACAACTCAAACAATTTGGTAGGAAAACACTGTGTCAGCTTTCTTGCTCCCTCTGTTATTGCAAAGAAACATGAGAAATCCACACTTCAAAGTCTTTGGATGACATTTTAAACTGCAGTTTCCTCACTGCTGCTGCCTGGACTCAGTCTGAAGAAGCTGCTGGGGATGAATGAAGATTACCTGAAAAGATGCTATGAAGGCTCAGCAGTAAGCTCAGAGGAACTATGATTTCTGGAAAAACCGAAGGTGGTCACGTTCTTCCATCTAAACTACCATCACCCATGATGACATGTAAACTTAAGAAGCAGGTTAAGTACCAGAGACTTACTGAAAATAAACCAAACTGATAAACAGACTGCTTAACTGACCAGGAAACTCTACGTCTACATGAACGCATGCCAGGCATGTGATAATGGAGCATGGGTATTAAGGATGCCACAGTAAGAGTGAAGCATGAAAACTGAAATATCTTATGAGGAAAAAATGTATCAGACACAAGCTACTAAATTGCAAATATATGTAAAGAACATTTGTGTTACTTGGACTTTCTCCTGCTCTTCAGAAGAAAAAAGGCTGAACAATCACTGCTTCATGCAGTATAAAGGCAATTGCCATGCTCAGAGAGCATCATTTCATTTATCAGAGATGAGAAGAATATCACACACATTTAAAAAATTAAGAAATTCACTCCAGGCACATGAAAGAAAAAGTTGCAAAAGATGCAATGAGGGGGGAAAAAAAAAAGCCTACCATTTCATTAGAAGATGAACCACTTTCCATTACTAACATTGTGGTCAGAATCTGGAATGTCACTGATGCAATGCTAACCATCAAATGACATGAACATGTAGGGCTTGCCTACACAGGGAAGTTGTTGCAAAATAAGCGAGGGTGTGAATACAGAATGCATTAACTATTTGGCACTAACTCAGTGTGTGGACACTTCTATTCTGCACTAGGATTGCCTTTTGGCTGTTTAGCCTAATCCACTTCCACACTGGACTTGAGGAAGGCACTGTTAATCCTGGGCTGCAGGAGGGAGAGGACAGCTGTTGGTATTGACAGCAGAGTGGACCCCTATCCATTTTTGCAAGAGTCCCTAGGAGTCCCTGGATAGTCTATTATTTAATTTAATTCATATTTTCTCAGAATAATCCATTGAAAGTATTCTCTACAAGCAGAAATCACGTCTATGACATCTGTTAACAAAAGGTAACATCATGTATCTTGTAACCCCGGCGTCTGGGAGTCACTTTGCCTATTTCAGTATATCATTTGTGCATTCTCGTAGACTTTCACTTCTGAAAAGGTGAACTGGTGATGGATTTTCAGGTGGAACTATCTTCTGCTAGAACACTCTCCTGAACAGAACTGTTCCAGGATAATGGACAGAAAATGAAAAGAGCAGTGATGGGGCAAGCAGACAGGTAGCAGTGGTCCCTAGCAATCCATTCAAGAGGCTGCTACGGAACCAGCAGAAAACCTCCCAGCTATACCAAATGATCGTAGCCCTAAAAACTATCACTCACATTACCATTTCAACCTGTCTCTTCACACGCTCCTCACAAGACTTATTGACAAAGACTTCACTGTTTTCCTATTCTAAACAGCTGTCTGAAAACACCTTAGAATAATATGCCCTGGTGCCAGGAGAGTTGTGAATAGAGACACATGGAGTTTGTCATGTGTTGGGGGCACAGGTAAGAGTATTTATAAACTACACTGTGAGAGGGATGAAGCTCTAATCCCTGACCTGTTGATTTGGTGATTGGGAAGAATGACACAGACTCAGCAGCTCTGAAACTGCAGAGAAAGCAGAAAGAAAGAGCAATCTGTCACCTTTGAGAATGGGTAGATTTATAGCACAGAAAACCAGCTCCACCGCCCCTTTCACCCAAAGGAAGGAGAGGAGAACAGATGAGCTTCTCTTTACCAGTAGACTGATGTAAAATATTGCTCTTGAATAAAGACATGAGTACAAATTAGAAAATGTACGAAGAAAATGACAGGAATGAAATATCCTTTTTTCTACCCCCTAAAAGTTGAATCACTTAAAAAAGAAATTAGATGCTATATTTTATTTTAAAATTAGTCTTAATGAAAACAGTATTTGCAATTCTTTTCTTAGTGATGCATTTCCATACTTCACAATGCTTTCTAAAATTCTTACCTACTATCAAAATGAATTTACTAATTTTAAAATGTAACATCAAGTGAATATAATTCAATGTGCAGTGAAGCACTATATATATCCACATAACCTTCTGAGCTTTATTGGTAGGATATTTTAAAAGAGAAGTTGTGTTCATTTCCCAAGTTTTTTAATAGAAGTAATAGAAGTAATTTTTTTAATAGAAGTAATTTTTTTCTGTATTTTGTGCATAAACTTTACCATTCCAGTTGTTCTGAATTCTGTAGCTTTGCACTGCCTGGAGTGACTCTGGGATGGCCTGACTGCTTCAGACACTGGCTGGATATTTGCTCGGGGCTGCATCTCCTGCTGCACTCCTGCCTTGGTGACCAGCCCACAGTCCTGACAACCTCCTTAGAAGAGGAATTCTTCTTAAAAAACGAATAATTTGTAGAAGTACTAACACTCCTTTTCTTGAACACAAAGCACTATAGAAAGAGGTCAATTACAGAGCTGTGACCATTTCATTGGTGGAAAACTGAGGCCCAGAGCAGGAATAAATCCAGAACCACCAGCACCCTGTGTGTTAGACCATAGTCTTTCCCACTAGACCACACTGTCTTACCCCTGAGTAACTAAGGCTACAAACAACTTCCAAATAGACTCTTAGTGAATGCATCAGTTCCACACTAAAAGCAAAAAATACAAAACAGAAAAAAACCCAGTATCTTCTAGTAATTGCACAATATCAGGTTGTTTATTCTAAGAACACCAGCACTTGCACTGGAGAACACATGGTAATTTTCTAGTAAGTCATATTTATAAAAGAATACATCTTTGCTAGGCTACATGGAAAAAAAACAAGGGGAAAATCCATATCAAAACAAAATAAGAAATAAAGCTGAGTTGTTGTTCAGGGCAGTTTTAAGAGGGACTTACAGTTTGGCCATTGCTCAATCATAAAACTGCATGATTTTAATTTAGATTAAAGCACGGTGACATTGCCTGTGTGTGTACAAAGACATAACTCTGCGTGAGCTATGCTGTGCACACTAAGCAGATCTTCACTGTAGTAATCCTCAGTAAAATGTTCCCTAAAAGAAACAAAAAATGTTCCTAATCCCAGTGTATAGAGCATCCTCCAAAACAATGTCATGGTGGCCTTGTGCAGCCAAACACAATGTTGTCATTGGTTTGAGATGATTTTTCTCAACCTGTCTTGTGATGTAAGATTAGGCTTCTTGAGTGGCAGTCAGTAGAAAAAAATCAAATGGTAGAGCCCTGAGCTATAAATACTCATGGATTATAACTGCAGAAGCCTAGCAGCTTCTGATGGTAATTAGTAGTTAATTTTAAGTCTGATTGATATTTATTTTAAATCCCTTTCTGCAGATTCTCATTTGCAAGGAGTGTCACTGGCAGAGTGCATCTTCTTTAACGCTACATGCATCAGAAAACTCTTATCATTCTATCGCTGTCATTTCTATCACAAAACGTGCACTTCTGACTTCACCTCGACATTCTGCGTGGTGCAGATAACAGACAATTTAAAAATGACTGTGCTTTATGGAGAACATGCTGGGATGTCTGTGAAGGGCTTAACTAAGGTCCAACACTAGGCAAAGTCGTTTAAACCCACAAGGTCTCTCTATGCCTATACTTTCTTCTCCAGCTCAGCTTTAACAAGGGAGTGAATTTGGACAGAGAAAGGACTTGACCAGCCTCAGCAGAGATGCACACAGCAGCAGAAACAAGAATGGCAGAGCAGGACAAGCAGAACAAGGGAAGCTGAACTGATGGAATAGCAGTTGCAGTGTCGCTTGTGCTTTGCAATAGGGATAATGAGCGCACAGATCACAGGGCATCCTGCACAGTCTACATATTTCTAACATGGGAGTTAACGTTACTCTCATTATTTTAGTCTTATAGTTATTACCAGAATGGAATAACATTATAGTTTACCTCTTAAGAACTATTAACTTCCCTTGCACTCTTTGGTTGTCACATGAGCCCTTGTAGAAACACGTACGATCCCTGCATGATGCTGAGGAAGATCGAGGGTGTAATCTCCAAATAAATGGTTTAATATAAGTGAAACAATCAAACTGCACTAATTAGAGAAGAAAACCAAAACTGAATACTAAAGAGCTACCCCAAGGAATCCCCTTTTTGTCAGTGCTTCTTTTGCATCAGAATTCAAACATATCCTTACAACCCAGAATTTAGGTTAGCTCAGTGTTACTGGGACTCTCTGGTTTGTAAAGATAATTTAAGATTCCTCCTTTTCTACACATTTGAATACAGCTAGTAAAAAGATGGGTTCAGTAACCTGAAGGAATGGAAAACTTTCAAGGATTAAATCAATATATAAAGGGGGATCAGAAGAAAGTTGGAAAGAGACTTTTCACTGGGGCCTGCAGCAAGAGGACAGGGAGCAGAGCTTTCAAACTGCAAGAGGACAGATTAGATTGGGTGTGAGGAAGACACACCACATTCTTTACTATGAGTGTGGTAAAACAGTGGAACAGAGAAGCTGTGGACGCCCCATGCCTGAAAGTGGTGGATGGGTCTTTGAGCAGCCTGATTTTGTGGAGTATGTCCATGGGAGAGGGGTTGGAACTAGATGATCTCTAAACATCTCCTAAACCCAAACCATCCATAGTATTTCCTTAATTCCAAGCTTTTATTTACAGATACCAGCCCTGGCAGATAACAGCTCTTTGAAATCAAATACCACCTTGGCATGGCATGCATGCCAATACTACAACATGTAACACGATTTAGAACATTATTTATTAGATCAAGAAAATTAAAAGCAGTTTTAGTAAAAATCAAAAAGGGAGTCTCTCCTTTAAAAAAATGCAACAACAGAAAATTCTAGTCACAGACAAATGGCACAGTTCAGCTCTCCCCATGACAAAACACACTCAGCTTTAACTGAAAAACAGTCAAGATCATACACTACCTAGAAGTGTCCTGCTAGATTTTTCCCTGCAGAACTAATCAAGGTACAGCATCCCATTTCACATAAAGGAAAACAAAGTATGAAAAGGACTCCTCAGAGGTCACATACTTGAATAATAACTATTTCTGGCCAGGGAAGTACAGGGGAATCTGGAAAACAGCAGCAAGTGCATGCTGGTTTTGTAAACATAGGAAATGATCACTTCCAAACTTTCAGCTGCTTGAGGTGCTGGCCACCCATATATGACAAACCTAGCAGGGAAGAGTCACCGTATTAGTGACACCCACAGGTATGTGGAAAGGGCAGTCATTTAGCAGTAAGCAGAGTTCCTTGGGAAGTGACAGTCTTTGCAATCACACATTCCTGGGTTACTACATTTGGCCTCTGGCTTGCACAGCACAGAGCTTGAAACCAGGAGCTCGATTATCACTGACAATGCTGATCTGGAATTTCAGGAATGGGTTGTAGTGGGTCCCAGGAAGCAAACAGCACTTATGAAGCGAAGAAGCACTCTATGCCTTTGCCAACAGAGAATGTTATGTTGCTCTGAGATGTTGCAAGAGCATGAAAGCAGTGTGGGAAAAGTGCAAACAGAGCTGGTGCAGTAGGAACTACAAACAGAATCACATTATTAACCAGGGAGGCAGGAAGGTGTATGGAAATTCACACCACTCAGTGCCTGAAAATTTTCTTCAGCAAATTATTGAACAATTGGACTGTAAGCAGCTAAAGGATAACAAGGTAGTAGGAGACAGTCAATAAGTTTCTTGACAAATCAAATCATGCCAAACCGACCTAACCGGCTGCTCTGATAGATTAACTGTCCCTGCTGGACAAGAGAAGTCAGCTAACCTACATATCCTGATCTTAAATACAGCTTTTGGTGTTTTCCACAAGGCATCCTCCCAAATAAACTGAAGAAATCAGTATAGAACTTCAACCAGATCCAAGAAACAACACTATAAGTAGGCTTTCTTCTGATTACAGTTTCTTTCTTTGCTAAAACAGAACACTGGTGTAACAATCATTACAACGCCTAAAAACCATAATAGAGAATTCAACAAGATTGTACAAGACACTATACACATTCATGAAAAGACAGTTCTGGCACTGCAGAGCTACAGTCTAAACAATCAGGACAGACAAGGCAAATATTTCACCAGCACTGTCAGAGATGGGAAACTGAGGAAGAAAAAGATTAAGAGCCTGATTTTCAAATGAGCTCAGCATATTTCTTGCTGAGCTTGCTTGAAATTCTGTCCATAATCAACATCATGGAAATCACTAGATACTGAGCTCCTTTGAAAATCAAACTTCAATATGAAAATTTGGCCCCAGAGGTCTTTTGAAAATCAACATCAAGAGGCTTACCCAAGGTCACCCAGGAAGTCAGTGGCAGGGCTGGGAACTGAACTCACATCTTCTGACTCCCACTCTGGTGCATAACTAATGCCGCCCTGTGTTCTTGTTTTAATTAGCCATGGGGAGATCTCAAACCAGAGAACGCTTTTGAAATGAAAGAAAATAAAACCCTCACAAGTGCATTCAGTTGCCTTTCAGAAGCATCAGCACAATGGGCTTCCAGCAACTCACAAGCTGGAGGGACTTCGAGATTCTTTAGTTTCTGTTTTCCTCAGAGAACATACATCATTTGTTCCTTACTTTACATATATAAAGGGATTCATTGGCCAACATTTTTTCTCTAATAATCTTTTTTTGAATTGCAGTGTGGCTGTGACCAATACAAATATTTTTCCAGTGACAAATGAGGATAGAAAAAGGAAGCCTGCAGAGTGCAAGGCTCCTAAGGATTAGTAGACAACCTCTGGGGCAAGGAGTGGAGACTTATGCTATTGCTTATTATTACTACATTTTTCCCTAGGTAGAGAGAGTTGTTTGAAGTGGTTTCCTAACTATTTACTTTGCATGTATATGTGGTTGCTTCAGTACCTCTCCTGCCGTTCCTGTGGAACACCTAAGATGCACTGCAGCAGTCCACAAGTTCTTTCTGGAACATCTAGATTTTCTGTACCTTCCCTGGCTTTGGTATCATCTATAGATCTGTCTCTAAGCATCTTCCCTGACAAGACTTTGCTGGAGAACTACTGCAACCATCTCAAAAACAATGAAATATATACAATTATTGCAAAAGTGGAAAACAAGCCAAGTTTGTAACAGCTCCTTTTACTCCAACACATTTAGCTAAATCCTAGATGTGAAATTATTTTGTCAAAGACAGAATAACAGGTTAGTATTTCTGTTCTTATTTTTTCCATCAAAAGCTTCAACCTACTTTTCTGCAAAAGACTATAGAGGTTGATCTGTCAGAAGATCTTCAAAGGAAGGAACAGGACATTTCCTTAATTCTCTGACCTTGGTATGCTCTCTGTGATCACAGGTGCCTCTGCATTCACTGGGAATCTCTCTGATAAAAGCCAGTAAATTTTGTTCAGTTTTCCTCCATCAGAAAGCTCTCAGTGGATAGAAATGGAAACTATGGCTCATGCTGATGGCTGGAGATTTCATAAAAGAAGAGCTGCTGGGTTCATTATTCCCAGATTTCTGTCAAAAGAAGAAAAATGTCTTTCTTCTTTCCGACTTTCAGTCTTCTTGTACCTCTTTAGTGCTATTTTCAAATCTGCTGTCTTCTTTGGGACATGTTTCACTTAGGTTCAGAACAGAATATTACTTACTTCTTTGTCAAAAGCGCCTTCTATTTTTCTTCTTCATAATTTTCAATGCTACAAGCTTGTGTCCAGCTGCAAAGCTGTTCCAATTTAAGAACAACTTTATCTAGAAAAGCCAAGAAACACTTCACTAAAGACAAAGCAATAGTTATGGGAAGCAAACAGATGGTGGAGTGAGAGTGATTGTGTACAAGCAGCATGTTTGTTTCCACAGATTAGCTGGGCATACAGCTTTTACTTACAGAGCATTTTTAGTTTCTTTTAATCAGTAAAAAGATATTATTAGCCTTAGTTTAGTGCTGGTTCAGGGATTGCTAGTGTTTCTACAACAGAAGTCATTGACGGGGGAGTTCAAGGGAAGGCAAATTTATTTTACAGGGTTCCATTTCTACAGGAGGGTGTCTCATGAAGGGGTAGCACGAGAAAAAGCAAAGGGACATTTTGGAGTAACTAAGTGAAGCTGAGAGGCACGGCTGGTGGTGCCCCAGCAGAGGGAAGTGGGTGATTCCACGGAGCACCAGCACAGCAGGCAAAGTGCTCCCAGAGCCTGCTCCTGCCTATCTGTCAGGTTCTTTTTTGCCATCTTATCTGTCTCTTGTTTTACTCCACACCTTCCTCTTCTAGTATGGCTTTCTCATTGTCTCCTTTCACTTATCTTGGATCCCAAGCATTCTGGGGGAGGGAACACATCTTTTTATACAGTAAACAGGCAGTGCTGGTATAGCAATATACACAGAATTAATAATAACTCATGCACTATATAAAGGCAAACTTCTCAAATAAGCTCAACTGTCTAGAAGAGGGGATCTCTTCAGTTAATGGAAAATATTACTGAAAATCTTGGTGTTTAAGGTTAAATTGCATGCTTAAACAAACCATGACCACTGCTAAACATGCAGGTTTGCACATTCTGGAATGTTGATTGAACAGGCTTATGTGGGATCATCCAAAACCTTTGCAAGCTGATAAATCTGAATAATTAAGCTCTCCCTCATTACAGTCTCCAAAGCACATTAATCAGATCTCCACAAGAGTAAAGTTCACTCTGGAAACAGGAATACATCTTTGACTAATTGGTTGTTTTGATTGGCTGGATTTGGTAAACTCAGGCTGCATGTGAGATATTGGTGTTGACCATATACACTGTTATATGCTGCCATATAAGTTATGCATTCTGCTCTCTGCATACTGACCCAGAAATAGATCTAAGAATGTACATTACTTTTATCTCTTTTCACTTTTGACAAGAATGGATTTCCAAGAGCCTTATGAAATTCTTTCACCTCCTCCAACAGAATCAATCACAAATTAAGAGGGTTCTTTTAATTTTGGTTTAGTTTTGAACTAGGGAATTTGACTCTATATTACAATCCTGACTATGAAGTGAACTCCATGAGGGCAGTACCAGCAGTCTTGCTAATTGTATTTTACAGACATCTGGTTGTCCCTAAACTCACTGAAGAATGGAAATCGCTTTTTACATATACTGTTGTCATAGCCAAAACCTTGAGGAAAAAAATTCTAGCCTGTTGATCACAGAAAATTTAGAATTTAAGTAACAAAGACAAAGCATAGACATGCATGGAAAATCAAATACAATTAAAAATATAAAATAATGAAATGCTTTTGAAGATGCAGCAGAAATTTTATTTGAAAGAATGTAATTAGAACCCTGCTCACACTGATCTAAAACCCTGAAAAAAGGGTAAAAAAACTGGTATAAACCAGTAGCATCAGCACCACCCTACTGCACTCTCACTTTAATCCTGCAAACATGTCTGGCATAGGTAGCCACAGGCATCTTTTCTCATATGCAACATCATAAAGATCTACTTATTGGATGTTTGAGCGTTTAAAGTGGGTTAAGGATTATACTATTGTAAAAGCAAGTCTCTAACTGAAATTTTAAGTTAGCAGTACAACATCACAAGCTTCTTTCCAGAAGTAATGAACTGCCTTGAGATAATACACAGCTTTTTACTTTTTTTTTTTTCAAAGAGTACATAACAATATTAGAAACTTTTATTCAGTGTGATTGGAAATGATGGAACCTTTCTTATCAGAGCCCAACAGAAGATTTAATCCACTGAGCACTACTTGTCATTAGTTCACAAGTAGATGGGTAAAAATGCAGAGAGTTATTAGCACTTGAGAAATTAGGAAACCTTATAATCAAAACATTATTTTACAAATTTATTTAAATACAGTAGAGGTATATGTTCAGGCAGGTCTTCTATTTTAGACATTTTAATTTCCTTTGAAACTTTAGAAAAAGAAGCAAAAGAAGACAACAGACATGTGAATGGCTGAATGGGTGGGTCAGTCTTCCTGGGAAATGAATCATACTTTTCATTCAGTTTTATGAAAGCCTTGCTTTGAGCATGCCTTGTAATTACTATTTGTTGCAGTGGCACACCAGTCAACCACGCAGTCCAGTTTACAAGGATTAGGTCGTTTTCTGAGTGTTTTCTGAGTGTTTCTCTTCTAGGACACAAATTACAATGTGATTCCCTCCCTCAGCATGCAAACGAGGCCTGGGAGAACTGATAAATTTTAGTATAGGATGGTCAGGAAAGTGCTAATATAAGAACCTATTACGTGATTTTAACAGTCCAACTTGGCAATTGAAAATGTACAGCAATCATCAGTATGGACTGAGATACTTAAATGCTGTGGCCAAAGTTAGCTCTGCCTCAGAATTGGCACTCCAAGGACACACAAACTAATCCAGACTATGGCCTGTCTTTGTTAGTTTTGCTATTTTATAAGTTTCTATTACTGCCTCACTTGAGTACCTGCTATGTGAAACTGAAAGTGATTCTTCTGTGGGTGATTCCAGCAAGGGTGCCCCTCCACTGTGTTGGCAGAGAACACCAAGTCAGCTGCTGAAGAATCTTAGTGCCTCAGGAAAGTCAGCTAAGCAAAGGGATCTACAGCTGCCACTGACCTCGTAAGTGCTGAAGAGTCACAGAGCACATGTTGATGACAGCACTTCAGGCCTCTCATATTTGGGAGTTTGGTGTTTTTCTCTGCAAAAGCCTCCACCATCATAGGTTTAGAGTTCTAAGGCTAGAGTCCAAAGCTCTTTCTTTAAAAGCACCAGGAGACAACAGTGTTTCTTTCAAAATATGCAAGGAAGGGAAGGCAATAGCAGCAGTCTTTCTCTTTCCCTAGTAACTAAGAAGTAGGAAAAAAGTTCAGCTACTCTTGGATAGTTTGTAGCCCTACTAAGGAAAAAGACACTGACATCTACGGAAGCTGGACAACTGTGCAGCTGAAGCAATGGGTTGAAAACAATAGCCAAAAACCTTAAGAATGACTTTGCAGCTCCAATAGCAGGGCATTCAGCTGGGAGGGATAAAGGTTTAAGCTTTTACCATTTGCTTCCTGGGTTATTTTTAGTAACATGCTGTCTAATGTAAGATGCAGTTCCTCAGTACCTTGAAAGCAGTACCAGGGCCAATACCTGGCTGCAGACCACAACCACTAATCTTTCAGCACAGATTTGTGGATTCTATGGACATCTCATTTGACACGTTGACTTGTGTGTTCATTGCAAAGAAAGAAAAAGTATAACGAGGAAAAAAAATAAGAGAAGAGCAACAACTCTACAAAAAACTATATTTGCTTAGAAACTAACTGTGGAAAACATATAACTGAACTATACCATATTGACCAATTAATTTAAGCATCCCTTTCTCCTTCCTGCAGTTACAAATGCTGAAACATACTTATTAAAAAAACATTCTTTTGGTTTTCAGTTTATCTGTGTTTGATACATTCAACATATATGTAATTCAAGTAAAATTTGAATCACCATCTCATTTTAGGCTATTTCATTTGTATGCAAGCAATGACAGTTTCTTTAGAGGCAGCTTGAAAAAAAAAAACCCAAAAAACTTTTCACAGACTATATTTATAGAATTCTACTGATTTAATATTTTTGTGTCATAGAGACAATACATATATTTTATTCTGTCACTAGACTTTTATCAGTGGGCGTCACTTCAACCGGTCACAGCTCCAACTAGAATTTGCAGTTTATACATGTCTTTGCTTTTCTAACCTCCCTTTTATCATCTGGTCATGTATCTCAACATGTACAGGATGGGTAGAGAGTGGGTTAAGAGCAGCCCTGTTGGGAAACACTTGGGGCTTTTGGCTGATGTGAAGCTCAGCATGACCCTGCAATGTGCTCTTGCAGCCAGAGAGCCAAACCTGTTCTGGGCTGCAGCAAAAACCCCATGGGCATCAGAGGGAGGTGATTCTGTCCCTCTGCTGTGTCCTTGTGAGACCCCGCTGGGAGTGCTGTAAGCACTGGTGCCCCTGAGATAAGAAGGACATGGAACTGTTGGAGCAAGTCCAGAGGAGGTCACAAAGATGCTCAGAAGGCTGGAACAACTCTCTCATGAAGACAAGCTGAGAGACTTAAGGTTGTTCAGCCTGGAGAAGAAAGGGATCAAGGGTGACTTTATAGGACCTTCCAGTACTAAAGGGGCTACAGAAGGGCTGGAGAGGGAATTTTATAAGGGCAAGGAGTAAAGGCTTTAATATGCAAGAAGGTAGGTTTGGACCAGATGTTATGAAGAAATGCTTAACCATGAGGGTGATGAGAACCTGAAACAGGTTGCCCAGAGAAGTTGTGGATGTGGATTTCAGGTGTTCATGGCTAAGTTGGATGTGGCTTTGAGCACCCAGTCTAATAGAGGGTGTCCCTACCCATGGCAGTAGAGTTAAAACTAGATGGTCTTTAAGGGCTCTTCCAACCCAAAGCATTCTATGGTTCTCCCCCTTCTACATATCTCAGCAATGAAAAATACATAGAAAGGGCTGAAATGCAATTTTTATGTCAGAATGTACCACTCAGATTTGCACAATAACCTACAAAATGAGGAATAAGAAAAAAAATAAATATTGAAGCTCTCTAGAATTCAATGCCAAACATAAATTTGAGAAATCATATTTTCTGCCTTAACCTGAACAGCTGTTCTGGAGTCTGGTGATGATAATAAATCAGGGATATCTTTACAATGATGACCCTTACTTCTAAGAAAGTCACAGAATCATTTGTTTTGCTTTGTAGAACTGTGAGTTTAGCAAGGAAATACCTGTTTACACTGCTATTTAACAAGCAACTCCTCAATGTAAACTTATGAGAGTCAGAACATAGTGTATAAATAGAAAACCTATAGAAGAAAAGAGCAACAGCTTGAAATTTGTTCAACACATCACTTGCAAACTGACTTTTAGACACCTGAACAAAAACATCCTTATTCACAGGGTTCTCATGATGCAGAATTTCTTTCACTTGTGTCTCTGTGTTTCTAAGAAATCAGGACACCTACTCCCATCTCTAAACACTGGGTCAGTTAATGCCAGTAAATGCTGTAAGAGTGAAACGACATCTCTTCTAAGAAATGGTAATGCTGGTTACCTCATGCATTGAATGAAACCTTATGGCAAAGCTGGCCCTCAGATTAGAACATTAGTTATCTACAAGCTCAAAAGTATCTAGCCATACATTATTTTCCTGTCTTCACACAAAATGTTCCAACAAATTTGACATATGAATGCAATTATCTACACAGCCTCCTTCTGCAGATTTGTATTAATGACTACAAAATCCTTAAAAGTAAACAGTTACAGTTACCTAAGTATTTTTGGCATTCAAGAGCATATTGACACAAACTACTGATCTCAGATGGCACAAGATCATTCCTGAAGTCCAAGGGAAAACTACAAAGAAAGTTAAGTATTCCTGCCATATTTCTAAAAGCACAGTTAAAAATGTTTGAACTTCTTCCTAGCTTTTAAATATATTTGTTCACAACACAAATTAACATTGTTTGCTCTTAATGATTTTCTCTCAGAGGATTTGCTCTCTGTATCCTGCCAATGGTTCCTGGCAAAGCTCAGTAAGGCCATGGAACAACCTCTGCCATTTGTGGAGGCCTCCCAGAAGAGGCCAAACAGAAGTTAAGACATGATTTAAACAAGTCTCAGTTTCCGTACAGCCGTGATTAGATCCTTTGGTTAGTTACCACCATAAATCGTATCAGAGAATTATGTTCTGGGATGAGCAGAGTGAGAAAATGGGAGGGGGGGGAAGAATCACTGTATTTTATCTGGTAGATACATGAAGAATTTTAGGTGCAGGACAAGAAAAGTGAATTAATTTGTCCTGCTCAATGGTGAAAGGCCACTTTTCTACAGTTCTAGCAAATAAAAAGACCCTCTAATACTCTCTGCCCCTCTAAAGTCTGTGCCCTTCTAAAACTTCAGAAGTAATATATAACTTTGTAAGGATCCCTGGGTCTCCCTTAGAGCAGAATAATTTTCAAGAATGAGGTTTCATCTGAATTAATTAAACTTCACACTAACAATGTGAATTAGCTCCCTTTCTTCTGAAATTATGTTTCCAAAATTTCATACCGTTAATCCTTTATATCACTTCCCAACAGATTCATAGTGTGAACTTACCAGAAGAAATCATGAGCAGTATTAGAATAATTTTCAGAAGATACAATACTGTGGAATTGTAGGGATACAGACAAGAATTTTCTGATTCTGATTTTTGCCTGACTGATATGTATGTTTTGATACCAAATCCAGAAAATGTGATACAAGATTAAGTTGTGCCAAGACACACAGTAAGAATTACAAAGTTAGCAAAACTGTGTTGTAAATGATTATTTTAAAATATCCGTTATCAGATATTTGGCAAAGAAAGGGACACCATCATGTCAAGGGTTTGACATGCATTACCACTCAAAACTGGACATGTTAAATGCTTAGCAAGAATAATTTTAAAAAATTTGCTCATATCTTCCTAGATTATTATTACTTAGCAAGTTAATATTTCCAAGCACTTCCTCATAAGCAGGAGCTAAGGTGTATGAGGTTCCACTTCAAAGATTATTTCAAAAATTTACTTCTACAGGATTAGGGAATGATGCTTTTATGTACTGAAAATTGGAAAAGAATCAGCAGTAGGGTTCATGATCCCTTCTGGGATCTTTGTTGGAACCAATTTTGGTCAATATTTTCAGTAATAACACAGAAAAATGAGATTTTTCACACATCTCCAAGTGTGAAGATTCCATTAAACTCAGGTAGCCAAGTGCTGTCATGATAATGAGGAACTACATTAGGATTTTACAAAATAAAATGGTCACAAAGGTGGCAGAAGAGCCTCAATGCGATCAAATGTGAAGTGATTAATCATTAATCTAGGGAAAAAATATCTAAACCCTACCTGCACAGTGCTGAACTCAGACCTCATAGTTACAAATTAGGAAAGAGATCCTAGAGCTGCCACTACCGGTCCTGAGGCAGCTCAATGCACAGGACTGGGGAGTGAAGAAGCTGATGTGCATCTCTGGCAATGGAATTAGGAACATGGCCCTGGACACCTTCCTGCCTGGACATCAATCACTAGGGTCCCCCAGCTAGGGTACTATGGGCAGTTGTGGTTTTTGCAACTCAAAGACCAAGTGGAGTTAGCAAAGGCACAGAAAAAGCTCGCTAAAACAAAGAAGGAAAGGGACAAAGTGCTTTATGTGGAGAGACTAAAAGTGCTGGAACTTGTAGCCTAGAATTAAGTTTGCAGAGACTGGGAGTGAAAAAAAGCAGGGAACCAGGCACAGGACAAGAAAGGGGAAGATAAGCAGATTTGGATAACAAGTCAAGTGGCACATGGCAGATGAACTGGGCAAGAATTAAGATGGGAAGATGAAAAAAACTGTAGCAGTTGGGTTGCAGAGGAGGTGGGAGTGACAGGCATAAGCAGACGTTGGGCTGAAAAACATAAGGAAAATCTGGAAAGGGTAGCCAGAAGAAATACCTAAGGCTGCAATAGAATATTTTCTAGAAATACAATTCATTTCCCCAAAGTCTGAAATGAAATTTGAAATTCCAGAACCTCAGCACTAGAAAAATCTCTTACTAATGGCTGGTCAGAAAACAACCATAAACAGCCATTGCTGGTATTTCTTCGTCTTAGTCGCAGGGAACATCTTATACCCAAATGTTCCACATCAGCTGATAACATGCAGGCATGATACAAATTTGTCTTTTCAATCTTTTCTGGATGGTTCCATGCAAATTAAATTGCCTGTAGTAATATACTGAAAAGAAATTTCTTTGACAATTCTTAAGACTTCACCCCTCCAGTGGGTTTGGAGATACCTTCTCAAGAGGTGAGGAAGAGCCACGTGCACCATTTTGCTTTACTGCTTAGAACGGAATACAGTTATTCAAACATTTCTGGCATTTCTTTTCACACACAAATACCACCCTCACACCCCCCTCCTGCATGAAAATAAGTCAAGTTTGCTAGTTTTCATTCTGAGTCAGAATAAAAAGCTGGATTATATTTTTCTCAACCAATTCAAATCTTAATATATCTGAGATTGAAATCATTAAAACCCCACAAAACCCAACAAAACAACACAACAACCACCTAATTAAAAGCAATACCAGTTCTTCTGTTTAATAAATTTAAGTCCTAAAATTTTCTTCTTTCAAGTCTTGTACAAGTTTTGTCTTGTTCTGGCTTGACAATACATATGAAGTGGGGTAGTGGGCTAGCAGAAGGTTGGTAGGTGGAAAAGAAGGGAGGAGTAAGGCATAACAATGAGACATATTTCTTAAGTTTTATAAGGCTATTTCTGTGACATTTCAATGAATCATTTTCTAACACCAGTAACTTACAAAATACTCAAGCCTGTTTATTAGCCATTGCAATAATGGATAATAAACCAACAAGGGATTCCTTACATCCCTAAGAGAGAGTTGTCTAAGTCCACATATTCTACTTAGTATACAGTCTTCATGAAAATACAATAGCTTTTGTTCCATTTTAAAAAATTAAAATATTAAGACTAGAAATTATCCCTCATTTTTAAAGTATCTCATTTTTTCAGTTGAAATACTTATGCCATTTTTGGTGAGGACTCCTTAACCCCTGCAGAAAAATGGGAAGCTCTGCATAATCCTGATAAGATCAGTTTTACAAAAGAATG
Source organism: Regulus satrapa (assembly GCA_013396955.1). Taxonomy (NCBI): domain Eukaryota; kingdom Metazoa; phylum Chordata; class Aves; order Passeriformes; family Regulidae; genus Regulus; species Regulus satrapa. The sequence continues at coordinate 184,262 of VWZN01002470.1, read as the reverse complement.
TGTCTAAACACTGCTTACAAAAATTTCAGGTTACAGAAAAGAAAGGAAATCCCCACTGAAGGAATTGCACAAGATGTACCAATTACAAGGTATAACGTTATGACATAAAGATATGTTTTTATTTGGATTTCTGATGACCACATGAACCTCAAAGACAAGGCTCCATCAGGTTGCACCCTGAGCATGTCACTGGTGTCAGGAGGCAATAAACTCACTTCAGCCACTTTATACAGACAGATAAGTTTATAATTCATATCATTTGTATGAGAAGAAATGGGCATTGACAAAGAGAAGTAACACTTGTAAGTATATAATACAAAACTCCAGGCAGAACATTACAGACTTGATCACTCTTTTTTCTCACGAGAAAACCAGAAATTAGATTTATGCTGGTGAGCTGCTTACATACTCTTTAATAAAAAATAGAGAAGTAGAAGGTAACACTTTTATATATGTGGATGACAATTTTACTGAAAGCAAAATAAAAAAACAAACATGGACATTAAAAACGTTGAACTACGTAAATATATTTGTGGTTTCTCTAGCACTTAGAATGTACCCTTTTGACCTCATGTCTATGTAAATAAATGTCCTTCTTCGAACTATTATCAAACTAAAAATCTTCTAAGTTGATGATCCACATCTAAATATAATTCCATTCATACTTACTAATATCTATAGTTTAGCCTTTAATAACAAAATATTTCATAACTGCAAGGGTGATTAAATACTTCCACCTTGAAGTGCTAGAATTGTGCAATACTCTTCTGAAACATCTTGCTAGAATACTCCTTAACACCACTTGTTATGATTTCCTTTGTTTTAAAAATGTACAATTAAAAAAGTATTCATCAAAATTTCCTGCCAGTCTTAAGTGCCCCTGTATGTTCACCTAGAAAGACATTATATACCCCAAGGAAACAACATAAACTTTTCTGTATTATTTTCTTACTGAATTATGATTCACTGTGCTCGGGGAGGATTTAGTGTTAAATTTTTATAAGTCTTGAAACCTAAAGAAGAGAGTAGGAAATGTCATATCAAAATATTTTTAAAGAGGATAACTTTCTAAAGTTCATAATTTCTTTGTTAACAGTATTTCTACATACCATGAAAGTCTCAGGCAGCAAGAGAAATCTATCCAGTTGCTACAAAGAGAACTACGAACTCAATTAACTACTTCATCCTAAGACTTTAATGACTACTCATCTAAAATTCAGTGAAGTAAAACATCAAATAAATTTTAATAATAGCCACACAGTATTCACTACATGAGAGTCCTCCAGTCCTCCATTCCCATTAATATCCAAATATTTCACAATCATTTTTAAAAGATGAATGGGAAGAGCTATCTAACTTTGACAAGGCTATCATCTCCTAGGAGGATAGTTTAAGAGCTATTTAATAGTTTTGACATTCTAGATGACTTAGACATAACTACATGTATCAGTCGTTTCCCAACTATCCTCTCAGGTTTTGCTTTGTTTTGGTTTTTTTCATATTAAAATTTTCTATGGAAGCTTATTTTTTTCTTTTTTTACTAAGGCAATACTTTAACTTCTAGGCTTACTTTCTGCCTTATTTTAGCTTATTCCTCTTATTTTACATTTCATATTTACCTTTTCAGAAAAATATATTTGTATTGTCTTTGTGCAATTATCTTGTATTTTTTTACATATTTCTTGCACTGGCATTTTAAAAAAATAAAATACAATTACATGAGACTCCATTACCACTATGAAAAAGAAACTCACTCATTTCCACACTTTTTTTGCAGAATCTGAATTTGGGACATCCATGTTTGTCCATAAATTCTCCAGGAAGTTATGAAAAGAAGGAAAGCTAGTGAGTTTGAAATACACATAATTTATGGGTTTGCTTTTAAAAAACAAATGCATTTGTCTTTTGTACTTGAAGTTCAATTAATTTTTTTATATTGGTTTTACAAATTTGGAAGTTACTTACTTGCATCTTCTGTTGAAGTGGCTACAGTGGAGCACCCATGAATATTTTTAAAACATCACCCTCTTCCAAAGATAACCTGTTACATGCATTATGAAACAGTCTTTAATTATACAGTTTCATACTCTAAAAAAATACAACATAGCCCATGTTATTGTCAGCACAAGAAGGCTGCAGAACAATAAATAGATGAGTCTAACATTTCATTCTATCATTGTGACTCACTCAGTGTGTGGTTCAGTGTCTCATTCACTAGAGACACCAAAACCAGAATTACACAAAGACCCATTTCCTCCTAGGCTCCTCCATGGCAATAATCTGAATTCCAGATGCTGCACTGACTGGTGGAGTGACCTTCAGAAAACCACTTTCCCTTCCAGTGTCTGAATTTCATAATTTTAAATGCCTTTGTTGGTAAAACACATGAAGACCTAGCAATTAAAAACATGGCATATATGCGGTAGTAATTAAGCAAAAGCCAGTTATCTTGTACTTGTGGTGCCCATAGAGCCATCAGCACACACACCAATCTGGGCACAAGGACCCATGACAGTGACTACTGCCTTTGGTATTACATGACTACCAAAGAAGTTATCTTCTGTATAGATGCTGGCAAATATTAGACCAGATTAAAGTGAGGAAATTCAACGTGAGGTAAAGAGGAACACTAAAAGCAACGGACTCCTGAATGTTCATTCATCCTTCACTTCGTGTTCTTAGTGAACCTCCTGACAAGGAACTAATTTTACTACTTTTTTTCCCCCATTTCCAGCTTTTAAACTCAAAAGTATACTCAACATATTTAATGGAGTTGGATGTACAACCTAAAGACAAAAATACAAACAGTAGCAGTGAAAGAAAATAACCAACTAATGGGGCTTATTTTTGGTTCTCATGCAAAAAAAGCCCAGCTGTGTGTGGACTCAAAGTGGCAACAGAGAGGGACAAAGGTGCAAGAGGGAATAGAGGAGCAGGAATTTGCACTGTTGCCAACCACTACACCCTTGCAGAAGATGATGTTCTTGCATGAAAATATATTGTTTAGTGCTAATACTTTCTGAATCATAAAATTACAAAACTGCTTCTAGAAAAGGGGACTGCTGGATATTTAAGCATATCAAAGAGAGCTGTTATTACAAAAGACTCAGAAAGGATGTGAAACCCCACTTCCAAGTACTTATGAAATAAAGCATGCTTAAAGAAACTTCTGCTAAAAATGAGTAAATAGGACATGTTATTATGCTTTGCTTCTCTATTTTAATATAAATTTTCCAATCTATTAAGTTGATTTCAATTGAGAAATTATTACTGTGTCACTTAGTGTTCTGCCTTACAATTTCTCACAGTATATCTTTGCTTATTTAATTTAGATTTGGACCTTCGAGTCACTATTTTCCACCTTGTTTTCAGGATATTACTTCCAAATAAGTCTCCAACTGTGTAATAAAAATTACTTACAAAACCAAATAAAGCCCCTTTATATCACCCTCTCCTCCTTCAACCATTACGAAGTAACAATGAAATTATGAAATAATGAAAAAAAAAACAAAAAACAAAAGAAAACAAAACCAACCCAAACATAAATTAGTAGAAGCTGTCAATACTACTCCCAATAAGTGTCTCAAAACAAGCATCAGTCTTATTGCAAAGGAATAGATGGGACATAGAAGATCTGGACATTATCAAGTGTAACATTTGGGGCTGTGCTTTACAAAAAATTAGGAAGATAACCGAATTTCTCACTCTTCTGTATATAGACTAAATAGTTTATTCTGATTATTTCTTATAAAACAATTGTGCAGCACCCAGACTAATGGGGTAAGTACCTTAATTAAGATGGATAAAATTTATTCCTGTGGAAACTGTGAATGCATACATAAGTATGAACAGTTAAGCAGTGGGAAGAGATTGGTGGGTGGGGAGGAACTTGAAAATGCATGCAATAAGAACAACAGAGCAATTGCTCGAGAAATCCCTCCAAACAATATTGATTTGCCTAACTATGCTGACAGCAAAATACAGTTAGTGTGCCTTAGTTTCTACAATTGGAAATACAAACAGGCACATAAACAGTGTAGAACTCAGTGCTACTGACATTGGTCACAGCATTTCTATGCCACAAACACATGCAGCATTCATAGATTTCACTTCAAAAATCAAGAGAGTGATTTATTTTCCCTTACTTTTAATGTACGTTACAGCCAACTTTTTAAAAGTACAGCATTGTTTTTCTGTCTATAACCCTCCTGTTCTCTTATTGCAGCAAACATCTACAAATGTCAGTTAAAGGTTCATTTATTTCCTTGCTGATTTCCTGTAAAACCTGTGACTCAGCATGTCATCTGAACCTGTTACTCTGTGTACTGAGAGGACATCGAACACTTTTGCAACTGTGCTCCAGCTGCACACTTTCCACCTCCTTTTTCAGTGAGCAATGCAAAAGTCATCGCTGAGCCTGGGCTGATCATTACCCTGTGACTAAATTGAGCCCTGCATGTGTGAGTGCACGCACACTCTGCTGGAGCTATTGGCCTTCTTCATTTACTGGAAATGCAGCTATTTTTTTCTTTGATCACTACAGTAGAATGCTCTATTTTCTCAAAATAGTTCTGATGTTCAGTATACTCCTGAGTGATTCCCTTGCATCACTGTCCTGCAATCATTCCTTCTGAATGAGATCAACTTTTTAAAATGTAGATATCTTTTCAAATGCTGCCTGGAATGATTCAGGTGTTAATTTTTGAGTATTTATTAGAAATATTTCTAAGATTCTCCTTTTTACATATTCAAGATGAACCCCTCCAGTCCAAATGGCTGTGTATTTAGCATCCCAGACCTAGGACTAAAATAATTTCACTCTTAATAGTCTTTCTCACATGACTTCCTCCTATTTAGTCTTTGAATTTCTAAAAAGGTTTGGCTTCTGGGTTTTCTGGATATCTTTTGTTTCCTAATGTAACTATTTCTGGAAGCTACTTATAAAGGTTTTTGGGGTTTATTTGAGGAGACATTCAAAAGACATACTTTAATTTTTGAGTTCAATATTGAATTACCCTAAGTTTCTGCACTTAGGATAAAGAGAGTGCTTCACTCTGCAGGTTTAAACAGAATCTATTTGAATAGTGTAGAGAATATCTAAACAGAATCTATTTGAATACTGTAGAGAATATCTCTATTCAAAATAAGAAGATTGTGCTCTCTAATTCATTTTCTTGGCATGATTTATTACTTTACAAGCCTTTCTTCTGTATTTTCCTTTCCAGTCTAGATTTCTTCATATGAGAAAGTGTTTTTGTCCTTTTAATAGTTCTTCCTGCCTCTCTCCGTACTCTAACTGCCTTCTCTTTGAAGATAAAATCTCTCCTGAGGAATAGAGCATTCATGGTGAGGATTCATAATTTGTATATAATCTCTCAGCTTTCTCTATTCATTTTTAATATGATCCTTTTCATCTTGCTGTACTGTCATAAGCCTGATTTTGAGGACTCAGAAAAGAAAGCAGTCATTATTTTGGTCCCTTCTTGTCCCTTTGTTAGTAACAAAACAGCTTGCTGGAGAAGTTTGGCTGAAATTATTTCTGCTTCTAAAGAGCTTGGGAGAATGAGCCTGTGATCGAGACAGCTTTGTACAAGGACCCGAGTGTATTGCTGGGATCAGTTCTTGGGAAGGTCAGAGCTCTCCTCCACAGAGTTATTCCTAAAGAACACAAGTGCAGAACAACAAAACCATCTGACTGTAACATCTACTTGACCTCATGAGCTGACTCCATTTTGAAGTGTATTTTATACTGATTTAAGTAGGAAAATTTCTGTCAGAAAAGAACTTCATTTCTCCTTCTGCAATGCCTTGGTTTTCTGTAGCATATCCTTTAGAAGAGCAGACTGCTGGCTGCCAAGGAGAAGCCACTTATTCACTCCTTGTGGTTGTGCCAGGCTGTGGGACCCAGCTGACCCTTCCCAGACATCCTGTGAGCAGACAGGAGGCTTTGAGTTTAGTCACACCTATGCAGACTTGAAGTTCTCTCTTCTGTAGGCATTACCCCTAAAATTAACCTGTGCCAGCTTGAATTGATCTAGGGTATGCTTACTGTAACTCTCACAGTTTTTCTACTCTAATCTAAGTATATAAATTTTTTATTATTATTATTTTCTCAGTAAGTTATTGTGTTACACCTTTTTTTCTGAAGGGACCCCCAAGTCACCTCAAGCAGACTCTCTTTCGTGACAAAGTGTGTTATTTATTTCCATTTATTTATCCTCTCTTGGTACATATATAATTCTTTCAAAACAAAACACTTCTGGTGTGGCATGAATGGGGCTTAATTTTTCCAAATCTGATAAAGACTTTATTAACCACAACAATTTCAGATTTTGTGCCATGGGTCAGGAGACCAGACTAATTCCATAATTCAATAGTACTCTATTGAAATTATTCTCATGCTCAAAAAATTAAACAATGTTAACTTGTTCACCACCTGAACAGAAATACTTTTAAGGCTTTCTGAAAGCTTTATGGGTTCTGGCATCCTAATTCTGAAAATTATGTCTCTTTCATTCGGGCTAAGTTTCGCTTGCACAACTTTATTCCTGGTCACCACGAATTTTACTGGGGCTTCTTAAGGGCAAAGTTACTGTGCAGCAAGTACTCTCCAGGTTTATGTTCTGATTTAAAGTGTGTAAGGAGACAGCCTAACAGGGGAAATAAAGAAACACTGCTTTTTAAAAAGGGTGATTTGAAAGATAAGGTATTCGCTTGTGACAGAAGAGAAGTGGATTTTCACTCTGTTTGGACACACTTTCTGGAAGCTACTGTACAAATCAACTTACATCCACAAAGAGAATGATATGCCTAACTTCCAGTGAAATTCCTAACAGGTAAAGCTCCAAAATTTTAAATTTTTTTTTAAAGTATGTTTTCTTTTTCTGGATCTCCAGTATCCAACCACAAAATAGGCATTACTATAAAACAGAATTTCTTCTGAAACAGCTCACATATTCCAATTAATATCCACAGTATAGAAAAACCTAGACAGTACTGGCTGTGTGTAGCAACTCAAATAGAGAGGAGGAAAAGATACCTAGAGAAATATATTTGAGTCCCAAAGCTGTACTTGTCTTTAAAATAAACAGTCCCAGCGTCTCAGCAGTCACAGTTTCTCTGACACGCACTGCTGCACTAGGAAGATTCCAGAAGAACAATCTATTAGAATGGAAAACAGACTACCAGCAAGGGTATAGGAACCCACCCTTCCTTTAAAAAAATTAATAGAAAGAAGAAACATTTCTACAGTTGAAACAGAGTCAAAGATTTTCTGCCAAAATATTGCTGTCATTAAGTTTTATGCATTTGATTTACTGCTGCTTCCTGCTGCTCCTATTTAAACTCCCCTTTCCAGCAGGCATGTAATCAAAAACATATTGTGTTCCAACAGCTTGCTTGTCATGGCTATTTATAGGAAATAATTACTGATAGAAACTTTAGGAGAAAAATAAAGTCCTACACATGCTATTATTTGGAAAATACTGATCAAATTCAGTTGGATCAACAAGATCTGAAGTTCAAGGCAGAAATGAATCACATTTTATTTATTTTTAGCACCTATTTCACATTGCCTCCCTAAGAATATACAGTGCAGCTGAATTCTAGCATGTCACAGAGATGTGAGTCTAAGAGACATTTTTGCAGCATCAAGTTATCTCATTAGGTATTAAAAAGGTTTTCTCTTTATGAACTCTCACACTGGTGAGAGCAGTTTTCATTAGCTCAATTTATTTACAATCTATTCTAATAAACAGTGTAAAACGGGACTTAGGTTTGATGACAGCAAAAGTTTTTGAGAAGATATTCCTTGAAGTTCCAAGGGTTAGGAAATTTCACATTCTGCTCGAAAATAAAATGTGCTTGTTAAAAAGTTCAGTAACATAAAATGGTACAAATCACCATGTATGGTGTAAAACAGTCTGCTGAACAGATGGAGATTTAAGGCTGCAAGACTGCAAATTAAAGAGCACCCAAACATTTTCAAGAAACATTAATACAGCAAGCTTGTGACAGTACCAAACCCCCTTATTATAAGGCTTTTCAAGGCTTAAGCCTCTCATTTCACCATGAAATTGTCAACTGTATTTTTTCAAGCTGTCTCAGTACACTAAAATTGTAATGAGAGACAATAATTTAAGGAGACATGGCAACAGACTTCTGGAGGGCAGGTACCACGAACATATGTGCCTACAGATGGAGCTAATGAAGGTTTCATGTATTAGATACCCTGATGGGAGGGAAATGGATACCAGCACGAAGAACTCCCAAGGAAACAGGCTGCCAGATTCCACTTCATTATTAAGAGATGGTGTAACCCTATGGTTAACCTGTTCCTCTGCTAACAGTTAGTATAAGGAATCCAAACCCAAGTCATATCCAAAAAGGTGCACATAAACTGGAGAGCAGCTGTGTTGGTCAATCAACAAATTACAGGCAACAGGGAAGTCCATTGGTCCATCAGAGCTCTGATGCATAAGGTATATGCTGCTATTGTGTGCAGCAAAATAAACCAGAGTACAAACTGGGTAGTGAGAAAATCCAACAGATCTTCTAGGACCTTAGGGCAAGGTCCTAAGAAGTTCTGGGATTTTTAGGTTGGCTTTGTTACCTGTGAACACATAATTATTAAATAAACAGGGAGACAAAGAATAAACTTTCTTTATCAATGACCTTCACCCAGCAGCAGCATCTTAGTTTTTCCAGGGCTGCAAATAAGGCAGCTTTAACACAGCCAGCTGGCAATATCCCCCAAGTATTACTTCACGGGAGATGCTGAACTTACAGGTTCTTCTGAGTAAAGAGAGACAAGTCTGTATTTCAGCAGAATACTGATGAGCCTCCTTTGTAAATTCTGAAGTGGTGGCTCTACAAACATCATAATAAACTACCTGTGAGACAGAATATGGCCTTAAGGACTGCTGCATTTCAAAACAGTTGATGATGACATGGAGTTGTCTGCCAGCACCTGTTAAGCCTTTCTCAGAACTGCAGAAGAGCAAGAAGAATAGCCTCTAACATATCAGCAATGTCCCTCAGTCACCAAAGCAATAAACCACAATCAAATGTTCTTTCAGCCATTCAGCAGAAACACCATGATGAGGCAACCTAGATCTGAGAGTGAAGAAATTAAAGCAGACAAAGCACCTAGTACAAAATACACAGCAAAGCCAAACTTGGCCCACAGACTTTCCAAATGCCCTTGACAGGCAAATTCAAACTATTCTTTACTCTTTTTTTCCAAATGGAAGAAATCTTAGTATTGCTGAAGTCAAAAGCAATACTCTCCATTTAACAGTGCCCATAATTCATCTGCAGGAAATTAACTGCCAGGCTTTAAGGCATTTTTCCTCTTGGGTAATACTTGGAACATTCATCGACTCTGTAGCAGGACCCCAGCATTTCTCTTTAGTTTTCCTCATGGTAGTTAAACACTGCAGCAGCTTCTGTGTTGCTACATTTATTTACATTTTTAATAACCAAATAATAAACTTTCTACTTCCCCTATCTTGATGTCCTTTTTTCAGTCTGAGCTTTTCGTGTTTCCTTCATGTTTCTGCAGCTGTTAGTAAATGAAAAGCTGCCTTGGATCATTTTGAGTATTCTACCACTTTCTGCTTAAGAAACATGATTCTAGGAACAGACGAGGCAGCTGTCAAGAGATTATTTCACAGAGGCACTTGGCATAATGTGAAACCATTTTCAGCTGGCAATAGCTGGAATAAATATGTAATACCATGACAGAAAAACAGCAGGCTTGAGAAAAAAAATTATGATGAAATCAAGAGAAAGCAACAGCACTGCTGAACTGTGTTTTGGTGTTCATCATGCCCTTCCAGAACTTTGCACATTATCCCAGTTCTGTTTAGCTCTACAAGCCCACACTCCCTTTCATGAGGCACCAAACACAAAGGCAAAAGGAGATTAACAAGACAGGGACTGACGTAAGGCTATCGACAGCCTAGGCCAGTGGCACATCAAGCTGTGCAGAATTAGTACCTTGTTTTACCTATCAAACTCCACATTTTATAGGGCAATAAAAATATTTCCTTGATTACACAATAGGTGGACATTCAGTCTTGCTGTTTACATCAGGAATTTGCTTATGCTCCAGTTTCTGTTGTGTTAACAATTATGAGACTCACAAGCCAAAGTGTAGAGAACAGAGGTTTTGATGTTGAACGTTCTCTTATCTTGCCATCCAGAGTCTATGCTGTAGAGCGAGTTTCATTACAGACAGGTCACATTTCTCACAAACATTTAGTAAGACAAAATATTTCTGGATCACTTTATGCAGCTGGAAGAGAATAAGTGAGTTTATTATTTGTTATTTTCCAGGTTTATCTGTATTCAGGTAGCATCCAGCTGTGTACAGTGTTTTACCTGAAAGTTTTTCTCATATTCTCCCACACTAATTCCTAATCAAAGGAAACACAGCAGAAGAAAGATTCAGGTTATATATAATTCAATTAAGCACTTTTGCTTCAAATAAGTGGCTTATTCACAGTGCTGTAAGAAGAGATTGAAAATGCACACTGTATTGTGTGGATACAGAATCCATAGCTAATCCTATATAAATGCACTAAAGTGAAAATTCCAGAATTAACAAACAATGTGCATTTTCTCTTGCACATCACATTCCATAAAGTATTTGTACTGTAAGCTGCTCGGAGCAGAGACCTGACACTGTTAATTAGTCTATAAGAACCATGTACATTAGGGACCACATTTAAGACTTTTTCTTGTTTTCAAAGTTCAGAGGAACAAATTAGATTTTACAGTTCTGCTGTGAATAAGAGGCTAAGGAAAAGAATGCAAAATCTCATTTTAAATAATGCAACTGATTACTTGGGTTTTGTTCTCGTTAGTTTTTTTTAAATTTGTTCATTTATCTTAACTTAAAATATAGGAAAGCAGGTTTTGGCGTTTGGGTTTAATTTTTAAAAAGGTGTTCACATCCAGTCTCTTCAAGCTGTGCCACCTGCCTAGTATGTGGAAGAACATTCGGGATCACATGTTCAGGGCACATCTTGAGCTATAGCAAACATTCACAATTTCTAGTCATTAAAGGGCAAAAATATCTAGAGAAAAAGCTTTTGTTAAATCAAACACTTGGCTGGGGTCTACAGAAACAATAATTATTGGAACATCGCATTTTGGTAAACTTTGGACTATATATATTTCTTCTGAGAAAGAGAAGACAACACAGTTACAAACTTCCTTAAAACTCAAGAAGAGGAAATTTAAATCTTCCAGGTGTCCAAATTAATAACTAACTTTAAAAGTGATTTTTGAGAACAAATAATAAAACTCATGAAAACATTATGCCCTTATTGTTCCTCCTAGTCTACTGACCCACTGGCTCTTTCAATACAATTCAAAAGGAGCCAATCCAAAAG